>JAQFVV010012685.1:0-600000 GCA_028023455.1 Epiperipatus broadwayi | reverse complement strand
TATCTAAATGATGTATGAGATGATTGGAAGAATACAGTACTAATATTAATATTTAAAAACATGATAAAGATATTAGAAATTCTATCCATCTTTTATCAATTCTATACAAAATTTTTATCAAAATAATTACAATTCGTCTACAGCAAACTTTGGATTTTAACCAACCAAAAGAACAAGCTGGATTTAAAAGTAGTTTTAATACAATGGATTATATCAAAATATTGAGAGAAGTTATAGAAAGGACCAAAAAATATGAGTTGCCTTTACGCTTTGGTTTTGTAGATTATGAAAAAGGCATTTGATTCTATAAACATTTCTTGTGATTAAAGCATTGGATCATCAAGGTATAGAGCTGGGATGTCATATTTTGAAGAATATAAAAATGCAACTATAATAATTAGATTACATAATGATACTAGGAAGATTATTAACATTGAGATAAGTGTATGCATTACAGAGTGATTCCATAGCTCCAAAACTTTTTACAGTAGGTTTGAAGAAGTATTTTGTGAATTAAAATTTGAAGCTAAGGGAGTAAAATTAAATGGAAATTATTTAAGCCATCTAGATTTTGCAGATGATGTCATTGTTTTGTTTTTTTTTTTTAAAAATAATGCTTTAGAGATTCAAGAAATGTTTCAAGTGTTATCAGATGGAAATAAGAAAGTAGAATTAAAAGGAAATGTTAAGAAGACTAAATTAATGTTCAATGTATTTTCTCAAAAGATGTAATAAAAGATTGATAATAATGAGTTAGAAGAAGTTTAACAATTACAAATACCTTAGTCAAATTATTACTACAGATGGAAGCATACTGGATTAAATTAATCATAGAATTAAACTTGGTTGGAGTGCTTTTGTTAGAAATATATGTCTATGTGTTTTAAAAGGAAGGTTTTTAATAAATGTGTTTTACCGGTTCTTATTTATGGATCTGAAACTTGGATGCTTAACAGAAAAGCAGTACGAACGACTTCAGACATTTCAATGAAGTATGGAAGGATGCATATTAGGAATAACAAGAAGAGATCGAAAACAAAATACATGGGTGAGAGAATAAACAGGTGTTATTGACATCATTAAAATAATTAAGAGACTGAAGTGGAGTTGGACTGAACATATTGCTATAAGAGATTATAATAGATAGATAGTTGAAATTTTAAACTGGATTTCAAGTGATTGTAAAAGACCACGTGTGGGATGGATGGATAAAATAAGGAAGTGAATTGAGGTGATGTGGAGAGGCCTTCATTCTACAGTGGATTGATAATGGTTGAAAATGATGATGATGACATATGTTGTTACCTTAAGGCAATTAATATCCATAAGATCAAAAATATTAGCCTATAATAATGAAATAGGCTAGCACTTTAATAATATTATTTTTCATATTGATGTTGACATTAAAAGTTAATTTAAAAACATGAACATTTATTCAGGTTTAAATATTAAATACAATTATTCATTATTTTTATAAAGATATTTCTGCAAATAATTTTTAGCTCATAACAAAAACTTTTAATATTAAAAAGTTATGTCATTTATACATTATGTTAGATAAAGAAATTAGTCAACTACTAAAAACTTTTTTTTTTTAATAAAACATAAAAATCAATGTCTTATTTAATGATTGATGGAAATAAAAATGTTAAGTTTTTTATGAGTAAATGAGCAATTTAATTAAGCAATTTATCTCAGATTTATTTGAGGAATGCATTGAAAATTTGTTTTCCGAGCCAAAGGTCATACTATTATAGACTATATATGTATTTTGTTAAAAATTAAAGTTTGAAAATTTGCTATTGGAAATAACTAAAGTTCAGTTTGGATGAGATTCATTAATGTTGATTGGATTCTTATCTTTATTTTCTTTATATATATATTCTTTATCATATATACAAAAGTCAATCTTTTAATAAAATATTTTCTTTCTTTAATTTGAATATAATAATAATGGTAATGGAAAACTATGGTTTATATCAAATAATATCAAAGCAAAAAATACTCATGCATTGCATTATCATGTAAATGGTATATTTAATTTTAATTTATACATTTGTTTTTATTTATATATTTTATTGTAGTTCAATATTATGACCGATCTGGTTGAAAGCAATGCTTAGATATTATTTTTATTAAAATTTTAAACTTTCCTGAATAGTTTTATTATTAATCTTTTAATATTAAACTATAATATAAAATATATTAGCATGGCTTTTATTAATTTTTATTGATTAATTGAACATGATTGTGGCCATGTTTGAAATTTGATGTTTATTTACTGACGTTTATTATTATACTACTTCTATATGATGCAATAAACTATTTGTAAAAAATCAGACATTTGACATGAAACAAGATTATAGTTACGAATTTTGTTTTCTATTTTTATGATGCTAGAGATATTTGCATTAATTTATAAAAGGCTTCCCTAAACAGGCATGAGTGTGCCATTTCCAACTTTCTTATACATTTCAACAATACTGTTTTTTATATCAAAACTTTATTCTTATACTTCTGTCTGTCCTGCAGTCATTATCAGAACTACAATATTCAAATTATGTTCATACAATTAATGCACATATTTATATACATTTTAACCTGATCATTAAAAATAATCATTTTCCATTTTATTATTCTACTCTTAACTAATTTCATTTACATTTATTATTATTTTATTTTTAATTATTTTAAATCTATTTATTATAATCTTATAATTTTAATTTTTTAACTTTTATATATTATTTTATTATTTTTTTTACTTATATTTTTTTTAATTACTTCAAACTTTATTTTTATTTTATTATATATATATATTTTAAGTAACTATTTACTTTTTTATGTTACAAATTCCCTTTTATATATATATTTCAAATTACTCACCCCTTTAAAATCAACTCTTTTATATATTCTATTTCTAAAAACCAACTGACAATTTTTTCAAAAAATTTTTATATACTTGCTTAACTCCCTCTATCACCATTTTCTTCAACTTTATTTTTTTTTAAATCTTTTTTATATTCAAACTATTAATAATAATAATAATAATAATTGTTTATAAAATTATTGTTTTTACCTCCAAAATCCCTGTTAAGATTTAGTTTTATATTTCTAATCAATATTGCCTCTTTAAAAATAGTATTGTTGAAGTATATAAGAAAGTTGGATATGGTATGATATGTAAATATAGAAATCAATACATAAACAAAAACGAAAAATTAATTTTTCTGACTTTTAGATGTGTAGATAACATTTATGCTTTTTTTAAGACTTGGGTGATTTGTGTTTGAACATTGCCCCATTGCAATCCCAATATTAACAGGAAATAATTATAACATGGTCACTTTTTGAATAAATTAAAACAAAAACGGTAATATGAAATAGGATATAATGGAAAGTCATTTTTATGTTTTGAATGTTAGGGATAACTTTGATAATAAGCAATAATTTGGAAATAGAAAATGACATTCCATATAGAGTATTCAATATTAAGTAATAATTTACTAAGGCTGTAACCTTAGAAATAAGCGTCTGAAAAATATGAAGGTAGGGACCTCTATAGGTCTTAAAACACAAGCAATGTCTGTTAAAATATTCTCTATATATAAGATTGTCATATTTTTGGACAGTAGTATTTGCAACTTCTAATTTGTCTTAAATATTATATTTTTTAGCAAGAAGACTGTTACTTTATAAACTAAATAACTTTTTCAGTTGAGATCATCATATATGAATTGTTTGATTGGATTAGCATATATAGCATTATTTAGACAGTTATATGTTACTATCAGGACTTTTTTTGGTATTAAATGTAAAAGTACACAAGATAATAAATACTTTATTATATAACCAAAAGATTGAATAACAAGTTGTTTTTTTTTATGTTAGCAAGGAGCTATAATTAACACATTTTCAAAAAGTTTTCATCTTCATTATGGTAAAAAAATATATCATAATTATCTGGGAGAGGTCTAAAACTTATTTCAGATGCAACAGATTGAATACTAGATTATTATATATTGTGATGCTGTGCATATGGCAGATTATGCTTGCTTACATATGAAACTTAGATTTATTTTTATTGGTTTTGACCAAAAATCATTAATATAAAATAAAGAAAAAATATGATATAAATATAGTGGAAAAACTGAATGATCAAGATGTGACTAATGAAAAGAAGTTAGTAAGTTACATTAGAGCAAAATGAGCACATCTAAAACAGTAGGTAAATTACACAAAGTGGTATGCATATCTTTTAGCAGATAATGCTTCCATTGCATTAGCATATGTGATTGCATTAGCTCTGTCAAAAGTAGGATTTTGTTGAAACTAAAAGTCATATGGATTTTATTTCTATTCTAAATAGTAAATAATAAAACAATAGCAATGATGATTTTATTAAAAATTAGTCCTTAAAAACCTTTGTTTGCTAAGGATTGAATGAATTAGTAAATTGAAGAATAATGAAGGAAACATGTATTTATAAAACTTTCGTGTACAGATTAATATGTTGATAGTTGCAACTTTTTATAATCATCAACAGGTTAATAGTAGCATTTTTTATAGCATTGATTTTTAGGAATTGGTCATGTTATAATTGCTGTGATAAAAATTATTTGTAATGTAATTAAACTCTGGAAATCTTAATAGGAATAGCTTGCTTTTTCAACATGTTTGTGTGGATTATGTGGTATGTTAATAATATCTAATGATGTTAATTATAAAATGATGTATTTTCTATTTGTTTTATTGAGAAGGTGAATATAATGCCATTACAATGTTAAATCTCTCAGCCACTATATTTTGTTCCAAGAGCTGCTAGCAGATATTAACTCACACTTTGTTTAAATTTACCATCTTGTACAAATATCTAAACATCAAAATAGAGAATGTTTTTGTATTTAAAATCAAAACAAAATGTTTAAAAAAAATTTGTCTTTTGTAAGATTTTTGTTAATTTTTTAGCTTTTGTTTGTTAGATGATTGTATTAATAGGTTTTTTACAAAAAACAAATAACAACTAAACTATTTTTAGTAATATGTATACCTGGGTCTCTTTTTATGTGGTAGATAGATTCCACACAAAACCCGCATTAAAAAAATCGCACAAAAATAGACTTAACTTATATTGAAAAATGTGGGATACATTCTTTAATTTTCAGAAATTGCATAAATGCAAAGCAACATGGTAAAATGACTTTAAAATTTACATAAAAGAAAATAAAGTATGACTAATAAAAAATTTCAAATATTTGAAAAAAATTGATATAAGACAAACTTTTTTTACTTTTTTTATTAACTATTTAATTTTATTCAAAACAATATGTTTTTATGTGTAATTTATTTTAGATTTTTCATACATATTTTAATCATTATCTCTATTTGACAATATGCGGTTCATTTGTGAACTGGTAAGAAATCAGATTCGTCACAAGAGGAAATTCAATTAGCGCCAAACTTCAGTCTCATGCTGTATTAATGGTTTTCTGTCGACAATGTAATTGGTAATTAAGCTTATGAGATGATGATTTTACTAATTGTTTATGAAGCTCATGATATCCAGACTGCTATGTCTGTAGCTGTTAGAGAATGCACTTCCATAAGTACAACTATATATATATATACATGCTTCCACGAGTGTGTTAATAATGACTAATGGTTAAATTTTCTTTTATACAAATATATACATGGAGAAACTTTTAGACAGAAAAAAGTTACAAGTAAAAATATTTAGTCTTTTTAAGTAGAAATTACAAGGTCTTAAATATTTTTATTTGTAACTTTTTTCTATCTAAAAGTTTTTCCATGTATATATGTTATTAAAACAGGCAAAACTCTCTATACATATTGCCACTCAGTGCAAGCCAGAGTAATCAATGGATGTCAGAAGGCTTGTGCATAAAATCCCCATCTAGTGCCTACTCATCCAATATCTCCAGACTAGTTTCTGGCTTTTGCCCTTCATCAGTGAGGAGCCTTCGGATCTGAGAATACTACACCTAGATCTTACGATCTAATGAAACCCTCCAGCAGCCACCTTTTATCTCTACTTAACTACAAAACTATGAGCCTTAAAAGCTTATTGGCTTATACAGTCATATAGGTCTGAACTTAGTTCAGTACCTACATATTTTGGTGACTTTGGTTCTTGAATAACCATAGCCACCATTATCCTTTTTTAATAACAGTTTTAAGCAAGCATAAGAAATGGTAATCATGTGATGTTTATTGGCTTAAAACCAATCCTGGCTAACATGTATATATGTGTATAAAAGAAAATACAAACACACATTTTAAAGATACATCCTTTTTAAGTAGAAATTAAAAGTTCTTAAATATTTTTACTTATAACTTTTTTCTGTCTAAAAATTTCTCCATGTATATATATGTATAAAAGAAAATATAAACATACACATTTTAAAGATACATTTTTTTAAATTAGAAATTAAAAGTTCTTAAATATTTTTACATGTAATTTTTTTCTGTCTAAAAGTTTCTCGATGTATATATGTGTATAAAAGAAAATATAAACATACACATTTTAAAGATACATTTTTTTTAATTAGAAATTAAAAGTTCTTAAATATTTTTACTTGTAACTTTTTTCTGTCTAAAAGTTTCTCCATGTATATATGTGTATAAAAGAAAATATAAACATACACATATATAACACCGACATACAACCATTTAGTTCTCATTGGAATTTAAGAGCTTATTCATAATTTGTATCATTAAAAAAGAAAATGATTTTCCAATTGATTAGAAGGTTTTCTCGAATCATTTTTGCAGTGAAATGAACAGGTTCCATTCTGTTTTATTATCTTTTTCTAAATCTTCTACGTTATCTAAATTTATTGCCAAACCTTTTTCCAACAGGCATTTAAAGTATGTAAAATTTAATGCGTGTATATAAAATAGGGAAATCTTGATTTTAAGTGAAATATGAACTTCTTTATCACGTAAAAGAAGAACACATAAAAAGATATTAAGAAGAAACATGAATTGCATAACTTCAAAATCGCATTAAAAAAATTCACACAACACGAGACCCAGGTATATACAAAAGTCTAACAGTTAGAATTGAAAACAATACTGGAAACAATTTTTTATTTTACTTTAGCAATAATTTGTACTTCTTTTTCTCACAGTTTAAACAATAAGAAATTTAACTATAAAGCAATACAAATGTTAGGAGGAATTTTTTAAGACTTTTATAAAATAACTGCACTCAATAGAAATTTAACTATAAAGCAATACAAATGTTAGGAGGAATTTTTTAAGACTTTTATAAAATAACTGCACTCACGCAGTTTAATTAATTATATATATTTAAACCACTAAACATCACATGATCACCATTTCTTATGTTTGCTTATAACTTATTAAAACAGGCAAAACTCTCCATACAGTAGTGCCACTCAGGGCAAGCCAGAGTAACCAATGGATGCCAGAAGGCTTGTGCATAAAATCCCTATCTAATGTCTACTTGTCCAGTATCCCCAGACTAGTTTCTGGCTTGTGGTCTTTGTCATTGAGGAGCCTTGGTTTAATACCAATCCTGCCTAATAGGATAGTGGTGGCTATGGTTATTAAAGAACCAAAGACATCAAAAGATATGGGTACTGGACTGAGTTCAGACCTATATGACTATAAGCTAATAAGCTTAGATTGAAAATATTGTGTTTTCAGTTTTATTCTCATACTTTGTAGTTAAGTAGAGATAAAAGTTGGCTGCTGGAGGTTGCATTATAGGTGCAGTGCTCTCAGATCCAATGCTCCTCACTGACAAAAGTCACAAGCCAGAAACTAGTCTGGGAATATTGGATGAGTAGGCACTAGATAGGGGATTTTATGAACAAGCCTTCTGTTATCCTTTGATTACTCTGGCTTGAACTGAGTGGCACTATTGTATGGAGAGTTTTGCCTGTTTATATATATATATTTAAATGATATATATTGTAATGGATGCTTAAAACACCATTACAAAATTGAAGTTTTACAGGGATAAAAATAAATTTATATAAGATTTTATTTGTAAAATTTGATTAAAAGTTGTTGTTTTTTTTTTACTGTAATATATATATATATGTATTACGTGATAATTATATTTTAACACCGTAGCTATATTTAGTTTTTAATTTTAAAAAATTAAGATTAGTTGTTTTTTTTTTGTAAAAGAGAATTGTATAAATAAATTGCCATTCGGACATAAGATTTAAATTGATAAGAATAAAGTAATTAAAAAAGAGAGAGAGAGAAAAGAAAAAGTTTTCATTTGTGAATCTCTAAATCTGATTAGGTATAATTAAATCTGTAAAAAGGAATTTATTTTCTTTAATTGCCTAGGTATTGCTAGCTAAATGAAAGATTTAAAATTTTAACTAAAAAGAAAAAAAAACAAAGAAAAGAAAAACATGTGCTATTTTATCAGAGGGGTTGATATTTCGTTAGCCCATTTCACATTAAAAAAGAAGTTTTGTGATTGGCCCAGATAGAAGAGATTTTTCTATAAAAAGTCTTAACCCGGCTATTGTAACTAGCCTGCATAGATTCTGAGAGAAGGACTATTCTGCACAGACCCTGAGAGAATTAGTCTGCTGTAGATATTCTGAAAGAAGGCTGATCTTGCAATTATCCTACACAGGTCATGGAATAAAGTACTACATTCTTTGGAAAGTCTATTGTAAGAAATTTGCTATTACCGGTTCTCTGAGATTCTATTTAAAATGAACACCAAGCTTACTGCAATGACAGTTCCCATACCATAGTTTGCTAAGCTTTTCACCAGGACAGGTTCGTGCTCCCTGTATTTCCATTAACTGCTTACAATGCCGTAAGAATCAACTACCAAGAAACCACTAACCAATTCGCCCAAGTCTGCCATCAATGAATTCAATTCAAGGGACCATAGTCAATAAGTCTAGTGCACTAGTGTTTAAATAAACTGTTAAGATACCTTTCATTCTATAATTTAAATAATGTTATTGTCTAATTTTTTTTTCTATACATGTGTTTAATTTTTTTGTTGTTGTTGTGTAATTCGGTTTCTGTGCATTTGATATTTTTCTCTTAAATGAGTGCTAGTTTCAAACCTGTATTTTATGTTCTGTTCAAGTCTTAGTAAGTAAGGTAGTATAGTTTTAATTGTAATCTCACATTCCTTTTTGTGTTATATAGAGTTGTCTGGATATTACAGACTATTTTAGTTAGTTTTTGGCTTGTGTCCCATTTGGCTATTAGTCTGACTTATATCGAGAACCTATACATATTAAGAAATGTAATAACATTTAGTTTCATTTCTTCAAGATTCCATTTTATTTATTAGGGGCACGTATGATTGTTTTCACCCTCTCAGTAGCTAGATCATGAGCTCCTAGCCTGTCTCACTCCGAGGGAAGTCAATTGATTGAAAGTAATAACTTTCCTCGCTCTTGTAAAGTTAATGTTTCGGAAGCTATTTTCGCATTTCTCCTATTTCGGCACAAGATCTAAGAAATCTAAAATGCAGAGGTTCATTATTTTCATAAATATTGGTCATAAGCAGGAAGCTAATCCCCTTAAGTAATGTGAGATCATTGAATATTTACTAGTACTTTTGCTATGGTCAGTATTTTTGCACTTCTTCCGATAGAATTATATTATGCACAGGAAATCGTTCTATAAACTATGTTGAAATATTTTAGTTTTGAACAAATGTATGAGTAGTGTATTTTAAGTTGGTTTTAAAGTTTACTCTCATGATTTATGTTTATTAATCATCTATTAATAAATTATTTATTCATTTGGCTTAGATTTTGTTTCTGTTGCTACCTTGCCAACTATCTGAATAAAACATAAGATCTCATTTGCATAGTTGAGTTAGTTTGGTGTGTTCATGTTCATATATCCTGTTCACCCTTAAAATAAATGTCTAGTTGATTTGATGTGATGCGCTGTGACTTCTTGCTATACGGAGTCAGAAATCTCTCAGCGATTATACCTGGAGAAACCTGTTTGCCACTTTGACTTCCCTTTCCATTCCCCACCCCAAGTTTTCCCATATTCTTCTCTATCCTGCTCCATCCCATTTCCATAACATAATCGTTGTCAACACCATGGCCTTTATATCTAAAACCTCCTTATCTTTTCCTAAACCCAGCATAAAAACCAATAAACCACTTTCTATATAATCAGTTTGTTCCTATTTATTCTTCCACAACTTCATTATTTGTACCCTTTCGCACATTTACATTCAATTAACAAAGCCTAATATTTTCTATGCCTTTCTTACACAACTTGCAGACTAAATCACCCTTATTTTTCCATTTATGTGTATATTCCCTTGTGGCAAAGATCCCATTCGAGCCTTAAACAGTAAACTACTTTTCTTGCTATTATCATAAATTAACTCGTACCCAATATTCTGTTTACTTTTATAAATATTTAAATTCTTTCTACTCTCCATCTCTCCAACTCCCTATTCTTTATTAATGCATCTATTCTTCTATCCCATTCCTTAACACTATAACCCTCAACAATTCTCCTAAAACATTCATCCCACCTTTTGTATAAGTATACTGACATAAATTTTTTTATCTAAATCTTCTGCATATCACATTACCTTTCTCACTCATCTTATTGCCTGGCCTTTATTCATAACTCAATTAAATACTTTTTTGGGTATTCTTTTATTATCCATAAACTGTAATCTACCGAACATTTTCATTTTGCTTTTTGCATCTCTCATATAAAAACTTAACCATACCATTTTTTCTTGAATTGCCTCCTTTTCCGTCCACACTTCTGCATCTACTGCATATCTTCCTACTTCTCTTTGTACTTTTTCTAAATAATTTAACACCCCTTTACTAACATATAATGCATCATTATCATATGTTAGCCCTGCTACTGCCACTCCCTTCCATACAATTCTAGCTACATCAAATTTATTATACGAGAACACTGTTAATTTCTTTTATCAATCCCTTTCTTTTCTTTGCTTTGTTTATCAATTTTTTTCTCCCATTCATCCAAGAAATTTCTCTGATTACTTAAGATGATTCCCAAATAGTTATAACTATTCACTACACTTAACTTTATATTCCCCAGTAAAAATTCTTTGTCTTCTCTTTCCTCAGTAGTAATTATCATTACTTTTGATTTTTCTTCACTAAATTTAATCCCCATCTCTTCCCCCACCTTTGTGCAAGTCCTCAGCATAACTTCCATATCTTGCTTTTTTTCTGCACACAAAAAAACATCATCTGCAAATAAAAGACCGACAATGTATATACTCCTGCCATCTGTTAATGTTATCTCTAACCCTCTTCCAATCTTTCTATTGCTCTTTCCATTTCTCTCAAATACAACAAAAACAAAATAGGGGACATCCTTGCCTTAGTTCCACCTCATTTTTAACTTTAACTGATTCTATATTTCCTAATTGATACATGTAGTAATTATTTTCAAATAATTTCTTAATAATATCCACTAAAGCTCCATCCATTTCCAAATTTACTAAACTTACCCATTATCTATTTCTGTTTACTCTATCATACGCCTTCTCTATATCTATAGAAACCATGTATAACTGTCTACCTGTATTCCTACTCATATTTATAAGTTGTGTAACTACAAATAAACTATCCTATACAGTTATATGATCAAAAACCTATTTGCATTTCTCCCACTATATTATTTTCTTCCATCCATTTTGCAATCCTTCTAGCCACTGTATATGAGAAAACTTTATATAGCACGCTATCTATTTATAATTGTTTGTAACTTTTTATGATCTTTATCCTTTCCTTTAAATAATAACCTTACTCTCTCTTCTGTGCCATCTTATTAAAACATGGTAATAGTTTAAAATTTTGCCTTCTGCCCTAAATTCATTACCATCTCTGCTGCCCATCCATCCAAACCTTTTGCCTTTCCACTTTTCAATTTCTTACTTGTCTCATTTCATTTCATTTTCTGTAAATCATATACACCCGAATCTCGTTTTATGCAGATTTAATGCGATTTTGAAATTATGCGGTTCATGTTTCTTCTTAATGTCTTTGTATGCGGTTTTCTTTTATGCAATAAAAATTACTAGATCAGAAGTCGAGCTCCGATAATGCGCTATTACTTTAAATATTATAAATTTCATGCATTCACACATCATATTTAAAGTAATAGCGCATTATCGGAGTTCGACTTCTCTCTAATAATTTCAATATTTTCAGCACTTTATAATAGTACTGTAATAGATTTTATACAATAAAGAAGTTCATAATTCACTTAAAATCAGGATTTCCCCATTTTATATACACACATTAAATTTTACAAGACTATAATGTAAATCTGTTCAAACGTTATAGATGAAAAATACTATATGTTGTTGTTTTTGCATTTTAAATCACGTTCTATTTTTGCTTTTTATAAAAAGAGTACGTAATCAGTTAAACATTTAGTGTCCACAAATTTATTTTTAAAATGAGTAACAGCGGTGGGCACAATTAAATTTGACAATTAAGATCTGATATTTAATTGTAATTCACAATTTAAAAATTACGTAATATGATCTGAAATTAAGGTCATGTGAAACGATGAAATTTGATTTTTAAATGGCATTGAAAATTAAAAAATTAAAGACAAAAATAAGAATTTAATTTTTAATTGTTAGTTTTAATTAAATTTTGTCCAATAGTGGTGAGTCAGTGTCTTTTTATTATCGTAAGTCTAAGTTCTTATTTTTATTTTAAACTTTTAGTTTACTCTAAAGGAGAAGAAAAAAAACACCCAAGAAAATGAATTTCTTTGGAAACAAAAATTTCAATTTTAGATCACTTAGCGAAATCGGAAGGATCAACAGCGATTGGAAAACATTTAGTTTTGGTGAGTCCACGATAAGAGCAATTAAAAAAATGAAGTTGGCGCTAGTTGTATTTCCTCTTGTGACGAATCTCATGTCTTACTAGTTTACTAACAAACTTACTTATCGTCAAATGCCGATAATGATTAAAATACTGTACATGTATGAAAAAATGAAAAATACTGTAAAATACGCATAAAAATATATGGTTTTGAATAAAATTAAATACTATAGTTAATAAATAAGTAAAAAAAGTTTGTCTTGTATTAATTTTTTCCAAATTAAAAATTTTTTATTAGTCATATTTTCTTATTTTTTTTTTGTGCAGATTTTAAAGTAATTTTACGTTGTTGCTTTGCTTTTATGCGATTTTTGAAAATTACAATACATATCCCCCATTTTTCAGGCTAAGTTAAGTCTATTTTTGTGCAATTTCTTTTGTGCGCATTTTCTGAGGAACCTATCTACCGCATAAAACGAGACCCAGGTGTATTCCCATTACTATATGCTCTCATGTTTGCTATCACTCTGTCCTTCACATCTAACATCTTTTCTACATCCATTACATACTTGTTTAAGACTGTCTCTAATTCTTCTTTAGAGCTACACTCTATTCCCTCATCATCTAGTAATATTACTTCTCTACCCTACATGCCTTCTTTTAATGTATTTCCAAAATTTTTTACTCCCATCTTTTCCACTTTTATTAATAATATCTTCCAACAATTTACTATTCAATTTCATTCTCTCTATATAATTATCTATTTTAGCCAACTTCTTTTTTTCTAAGTACTTTTCCCATTTAGTATTAGCATCTTTGTCACTTTCTTTGTTCTTAATAGTACACAGATATTCTCTGCATACATTTTCCCTCTCTTTTACATTTTTAGTAACTTTCACTTTCCTATTTTATTCTTCTGAATATTCTTACCTAAAATCCTATTTGCCACTTTTTCTATTTCACTACACCAGTCCTTATACTCATCCCCAACCAACTCTTCCATGCTTTCTTCAACTTTTATTTTATAGTCTTCTAACTTATTGTTATCATTCACTCTCCATCCACATCTTTCACTATCCTTTCTACTTTTATTACTATTTTTCATCACATTACTAACCATTTCTATTATAAAGAAGTTATGATCACTATTACATACTTTCTCTTCATTATCAAACATCTTAATTTTCTGTACTTTATTCATTCCCTCTTTCTCTAGTAATACATAATCTATTGTATGCAATATATTATTTCTAGACCATGTGTATTGTCCCTCATAAATATTCAATAAATTTCCAATGGTCACTCTGTCAAAATATTATTATTACTTACAATCATCAATTTCTTTCAATATGCCCATTTATATCCACTATAACCATTATTCTCTTCCCCCATTTCTTTGAAACTCTATATATCTTTAACTAAGCATTCATATCTGCTACTGTTCCATTCCATTATAGTGTGACTATTTCCAGTGACTATATATATTATAGCCACCATCCATTCTTGTCTTCCTAACCTTATCTCAAACCACAAATGTTCTTGACATTTAACAATATTTAAATATTTTTTTGCCATAACTCCTATACCACCACTCTCTTTTTCTTTTACTTTTTTTAATTTATACCCTGCCATACCAAGTCTTCTAGAATAGGTTCTTCTTCTTCTCTTAGATGTGTTTCCACTACTGCTAATACTTCAAGCTCTTCATTTTTAATTGCTTTGTTTAATTCCTGTTGCTTTTCTGGTCTCCTATCATTTTTCATATTCAAATACCCAATTTTAATAATTTCTTCTTTCCTAACTCCTTTTTTATAAATTCTTTTGACTCTTTCTTCTCCGTTATGTTTATAAATAATTTGCCAATCATTAATTTTACAGACCCATTCCCTCTCCACATCTACATTTATATCTAAATCAGCTTTCTATTGATTATTATTACATACTGTCCATTCTTCTTTCTGATAACACTGCCACTTAAACCCCCCCCCCCCTATAGCTTTTCCAAACTATATTCTTTGAATTACAAACTCCCTAAAACTTCACTTCCTTGTTTTCTAAGTGCAATCCATCTTTACTATATAACTCTCTTTCCAATAAAAAAAATCCCACACATCCACAAACATGACATCATTTCTCTCACACAATTTTTTCAATTTATCTAACATAAATCTCTTGTCAAATCTTGGTAATAATCCAACTATTCATACTCTTCCTTTAATCTTACTCAAATTCCTAATCAATTTTATGTATTAATCCATTACTCTCTCTGATGGTTCTGACAAATTATTAGTTCCTACCATAACATGCACATCTCTACTCCCTTGCTTAACATGCACATCTCTACTCCCTTGCTTCTTTACTTTATCTGTAACATCCTTAATTCTAGCTCCAGGCAAACATACTCTTACATATGTGTTTTTATTTTTTCTTGCAATTATGTTTCCACTTTCTCTAATTAATGAATCTCCTATTAATACTGTCTCATAATCTACTTTCTCTGCTTCAGCCATAACATTCTCTACCATCTTCTGGACCACTTTATCTACTTCTTCCTTATCATTACTATTCAATAATTTCTTCATCTGCTTATACTTCATCTCTAATGATTTTAATTTTGCTTCTACATCCTTTACCTCTTCCTCTATCTTATTCTTTGGCTAACCATCTTCATTTCACTACTAATTTTTTCCCTCATATCTGTCCACTACAACCAATCTCCCTCAATTACATTTTGCTCCATTTTCCTTACTTTTTCCTTAAACCATCTACATTTAGAAACCACTTTTTCACCTCTTTTATCACATTTACACACTGTCTACATAACCATAGACCTGCTACATCCTTCCTAGTGTTATTTAAACATTTCAAGTGAAAAAGCTCATCACATACAATACCCTCTACCCCAGCATGCCTAATTTCTTTCTGACCATTATATATCCAATTTACTTTTTTTGATTAATAACCACGAGTTTTCCTACCGTAGGTCTCCAAAACATTATTTTTTTCCTCAAATAAATGACTCCCTTTCTTAAATTAATAATAAAAAAAATTTTTTTAGTAGCAAACTTACTAAAAAAATCAACTAATCTTACATACAAATTAGTTATAAAATATCCTTACATTAACAGACATTCAACAAATTAATTTTTTTTTAAAACTTTAACAATTCCCGATCTTTCCAAACTCAATTATATCTATTTCTCGTAATCACAAATTTCTGTCACTTTCATACAACAAATAAACAATCTTTGTATCGATGATCTCAGATGATTAATCACGTAGAAAAATAACAATTTCAACCTATCTTTTTGCACAGAGTAAAAACATCAGCACAGCAAAATAAGTTTAAAAAATGTCCACAATTTCGGACTAGTGGCACTCTGGTGGTCAGTATATGCGAGAGATAAATCTTTTCATCCAGTTCAATATGCATGGAGTTTTAAAAATAATGACAAATTGCAAAAAATATGATTGTGCCACCAAGTGATTTAAATTTGAATTAAAATAGTAAAATTTCGTTTTGTTTACAAATTTTTTTTTTGTTTGCCTTTTTTTTTTTTTTTGATAGGGATTAATTGAATTAACAAATCTTGATAACCACCAGATATTTTTTTTAATTAGTATTCTCTGTCTAAAACATTTGATTATTTGCTGTTTTTCTGTTACAGAACTGTTATGTTTTAGTGATAAATTAGCAGTCATTACATAGTTTATATACATAGTATAATGTATAGGCTCCCTAGGAATTTGAATCTTAGAAATGAATGAGAAAAATAAATTTTATTTGTTCATCTATAGATATGTTTAAGAGATAAATAATTAAGTCAAAAAGAATGATCAGTGTTAGCCAGCACATAAGAATATTATGAAGCAATATTGAGTATGATAAGTTATATAAGCTCTAGAAATGGATAACACATAAACTGTTATTGATCCTTAATAAAATTAAAATATTATATTAAAGCTATTTATCCAGTAAAGTGTTATCACAAGTCTATAAGTAGACAATTTAATTTTGTACTTTTATAAAGGCACATATAAATCGGAGGAAGGTGCAAAATTTCTAGATTGCAAAGATATGCAATAGTGAGGAAGACTGGAGTATAGTGAATAAATCTTTATATTTTACTATAATGATATATAATAATATATATTGTGGCTATAACCTTAAGACTATGCACCTAGATGTGACAATAGGGACTGCTACAAATCTTAACACAAGATTAATGACTTTAAAAGACAAGAGCGGCCACTCCTATTTTCGACCTACTTTCTAATTATATAGGTAAATCTAAAGCATTTTGATTTGAGAGCATGAAGCTATTAACTACTTCACTAATTAAGTCCACAATTTCTATACAAGCTAACGTATGCAAAATCTTTCGATTTACAGCGAGTCAGTGTAAAGCTCTTATAATTAGAAATCTTTTAAGATAATTTAAAGTAGTAATTAATAATTTGTTAAGGGCATACTCATTATGTAAGTAATATATGAAAATTTGAATGTATAATTATATTCATTGTCTTTCAAGAGTCTGTAGAAAGTAAATGATAGATATGAAAAAATAATATAATGGCAAGTCTATTAAAAATTATTGATAGTAAAAAATATTAAATACGTAAAACTGTTAGCTTTAAATATAATACAGATATAATTCATAACTTTTCCTATTATTATTTGCAAAATGTATATTTGAAGTATAACTTTAATATCACAGCAGTACATAAGTTATAAAAAAAAAGTTAATTCATAATGATTAGTTAAAATTTTTTTTTTTTTAAACAATCAAACTCTTATATAATTACAAATTTTATGACAAAAACTTATTTATTTTAATTATTTTGATTTTATAAATAAATCAATATATAATGCTAAATTGATATTTATTTTCTTTGCACAGATTTTATGCTTCTCATTGATCTTTGAATATGTAGCTTTTAGGGTGCAAGATTTTTAATTTTGGTGAAAAGTTAAGGGCAAACAAAAAAAATCCCTTTTTAAAGAATGGGTAGCAAAATCAGAATAGTTTGAAGTCAAAATTAGTTGTTCCTATTTTTTAAAAAAAATAAAAGTTGTCTCTAAATTATAATAATTTCTTTTTTTTTTGCCATAAAGCAATAATCATATTGGGCTGTAATTTGTCAGTTATACATACAGAATAATGACAATTTAAAAAAATGTTAATATTTAAAAGTGTGCTACTTTTTTTTATTTTTCAATAATAATTTAGAGATTTGAAACACCCTAACATAAATAGAGGAGTTAATATAGTCAATATTTTACATAGTCAGATCATAATTGTCTATAAATACACAAACCACAACCACCTTTCAAGATTTGTTCCACTCCATAACTGCTAAAAGCAAATACCCCTCCTGTGTATACTTTTATTTATACTGGGGAAAACCACTTGGGTGCTATCCAGTTAATTTGACTGGAATACCCACAGGAAAATTTTAAATATTTTACAACTAGTTTAAATGAACAAGAAACTTATCTGACTTAGGCTATTAGACAATCATATGTAAACATAAACAATATAATTGACACATTTTATCTCAATTAAATGTTATATGGTAAGATATGGAGAGAGAATTTGGCAAATTTAACATATTAAAACAACATACTTATTTTAAAAAAAAAAAAATTATAATAATAAGAATAAAAAATAAATACATTAAACTAGATACAGAGTTATTCAGTATAGTTAAATCTACTTTAAAACTAGGTAGTAAGAATTTAATCATTTTTAATTTATGGAAGTTCATTCAGAGAATGAAATTAGACTGTAAATTAATTTCCCATATTGATGTAGGTTTTTTTTGTCTTGACAATTTCTAGAGTGTGTGGATGGCATTCTTAAATAGATTTCCTGGTTTCTTTAATAGCTTGTCACTTCTTTCTGGGACATCATATATCTATGTGATCTTATTCAGCAGTAGTCTTCGATAATGATGAGTAGATAGCTCAACAAATGGCAGGTCGTGGGTTTTTATCACATTTCAGACTATCAAATGCACAGGAACTGGGTGATGAAAATCATGTTATGAGTTTAGCACTGCATGGTGATGTCAGTGTCTGCATAAATAGCTATATATCACTGAAGAATGAATTATATATTCTTAATGAAAGAGTTTGAAAAATTTAGCAGGTGATATGTCAGCAGAAATTAATATAACTAGAAACAGTCAAATCAAATTAACAGAATCACAATCAAAATAACAGCAGAAGTATAGTAGAATAAAAGCAAAATAATTCTAATAGAAATTTAGTAGCTTTATACCCTTGACAAAATCATTGTCTGAGCTCACTCACATCATTAATCAGTTTTTCATTTTTTCTTTTTTTAATTATAACATTAATTACAGTTCTGATTATCTAATCAATTGGATAGATTACTGTTTTCAGTAAAACAATCCTTTCTTAATTAAACAATTTACAAAATTATTTTAATCTTTGATTAGATCGTATTTTCCTCCAAATAATTTTAGACCATAATCCTGTACAATTATTTACATTAAAATTTTCTTGATCTTTCTTTACAATTAATATTTTAGTTTAAATCATTTCACCAAGTAACTATAATTTTTAAGTTATCTTTACACAATTAGTTTTCTTTTATTTTCAATATATCTCAAACATTTTGGAATTTTTAATTTTATTTAAAAAACAAGATAAGCCATTCACTTTCAATAATAAATTTAATTGAAAATTTTAAACTATATCATACTTTAATTATATTTTTTCCTCATCTATTTTTTTTTTCTTTTATTTTAACTTGAGATTCAGATACAGAATTTTTTTTTGTTTACTTAACCGACTTTTGATCTATTCTAAACTCTTTATTCTATTTATTAAACTGACAATCTTTTCATTAATAATAAAAGTAATACCCATTATTCTTTTTTTCTTTGAATATTCTCATGTAACCCATATATTTACATAGTTACACTAAATTATAATAATTTCAATTTTTTTTTTTTTTGCCTTAAAGCAATAAACACGTGAGGCTATAATTTGTTAATTATAGATAGGGAATAATGACAGTTTAAAAAAATGTTAATCTGTCTATTAAAAAATATATACATATACATTTTTATACTGATTGTTTTGGGACCAAGGAAAATAGGTAATATAAGCAGAAATATTATACTTGTATTTGTGATGAATCAAGAGTTAATTGTATATATGAATAGGACTGGTGTCTATAAGTAATTCAATGTCTATACCAGTCCCATGTGGATACAACAAATAAATTGAAATATTACATGATCACTATCTCATACTAGCACAATAATTATTAAACAATTCAAAATACAGCAAAACTCTCCATATAGTAGTGCCATCTTGTGCTAACAAGAGCAATCAATGGATTCCAGGAGGCTTGTGCATAAAATCCCTACCTAGTGCCTACTCATCCAATATCCCCAGACTAGTTTCTGGCTTGTGGCCTTCATCAGTGAGGAGCCTTGGATCTGAGAGCACTGCACCTAGATCTTAGGATCTAATGCAACCCTCCAGCACCCACCTTTTAACTCTATTTAACTACAAAACTATGAGAATGAAATTGAAAACACTATTAATATTTTCAATCCAAGCTCAATAACTTATATAGTCATATGGGTCTGAACTCAATTCAGTACCCATACATTTTGGTGTCTTTGGCTCTTTAACAACCATAGCCACCACTATCCTATTAGGCAGGATTGGTGTTAAACCACTAAACATCACATGATTACTATCTCGTACTAGCACAATAATTGTTATTAAACAATTCAAAATACAGCAAAAGTCTCCATATAGTAGTGCCATTTTGTGCTAACAAGAGCAATCAATGGATGCCAGAAGGCTTGTGCATAAAATCCCTATCTAGTGCCTACTCATCCAATATCCCCAGACTAGTTTCTGGCTTGTGTCTTCATCAGTGAAGAGCCTTGGATCTGAGAGCACTGCACCTGCTCTCAGATCCAAGGTTCCTCACTGATGAAGGCCACAAGCCAGAAACTAGTCTGGGGATATTGGATGAGTAGGCACTAGATAAGGATTTTATGCACAAGCCTTCTGGCATCCATTGATTGCTCTTGTTAGCACAAGATGGCACTACTATATGGAGAGTTTTGCTGTATTTTAAATTGAAATATGTTAGATCAATTAGTTTAAAAACATCTTTACAAATTCAAAGGTTTTATTGTTTCTAAAATCAGACATTTCTTTATAAATTATGGTCATGATATTTAGATTGCTAAAGAGAAATAAATATCTTGGATTGTAAAGAAGTTCAAGATATTTATTTTTATAAGGATTAATAAAATATTAAGCACTTTAATGGTCACATTGAACTGCCTGACTGCTTACAACTTGCTTGTATTTACCTATAATCAAGATGGAATATATTACTTTATTGAACAGATTTATTGCAGTCCATAATTTTTTTGATAATCAGTCTTTTTCAAGATTTCATATGAATTGTACAATGATCACTTTTATCTATTTTGCCACTTTTAATCTATTTTGCCTATGTGTGTGATTGGGTAAATGTCTAATCATCACATTTGATATTTCTTGTAAAGATGAAGATTGTTGGGAGATGTGTACATTTCATTGGGTTTCATCAAGATCCTATGTGCTTGAATAAATAATTTATAAGTAAATACTTCTCAGTCCATAAAAAATTAAAAGCACTGATTTTTATGGAATTTATAAAATCATTAGTTGTGGCAAATAGTGGTAAGAATTTTTGAGTTTTGAATTGAGATTGTCATTCAGTGATATTATATTTGATAATATATGCCAGTAATGAAATAATATTGCATGAGCTGGAAGAATTATTGTAAATTAAATGGGTCATTATACAAAGAAAATAGTTTATTTTAAAAGTAGTTGTAGATTACAATAAATGCACAAATATTGGATACGCAAATTGAGATTAATTATAAATAAAAATAGAAAATGAATTTTGTGAAGATTAATAGTTTATCTGATATATTAATAACATTAATTAATTAATGTGCTTGAATGAAGAAAATTTAAAGTTATGTAATGGAAAATTTTTATACTGATGAAGAAATGAAAGACTTTTTAAAGAGTGCATATTGTTTTTTGAGCAGACCAAACAAAATTTTAATACTACCATGGAAGTTTAATGCAAGAATTGGAATATAAAATTTGTAGAGAAAGAAAAACTGTATATTATTCACTTTTTTTTTGTTTTTGAGAAAAATCTTAATATGGAAATATCCCAATGAAAATGCATAGAAATTGGATATTTTAACTAACAGAAAACATGTATTTAAAGAGTATAATATTACAACATGGGAAATATATAAGATATACATTAATGCAAAGTTAATTAAAAGCCTGTTAAAAAAGATAATATAATAGATTTATATCTCTTACATTTAAAAATTTTCCATGAATTTAAGCTAGAATTTAACTAACCATTATTAGATAGTGAAAAAATTTTGAATGTAGTTCATCCTTGAATAATTTTAATAATAAAATAGTTTGTATATAACTGGAAACTGATATATTAATAGAAGCAACAATTCATCGGGTAATTTTTTTTTTATTGGGAAAAAGATTATATGCACAAAAGAGCTTTGAAAATAATTTGAGAAGTTAAATGTGTGGAATTCTGTGGAATATTATGAAGAGTTAATGACAAATAGATATAATTGAAATGGCAAAGAAAGTTGTAGAAGATAAAAGTCTCAATCTCAAAGTTACAAAATGTCTTTTTAGTTTTCAGAAGAAATTTATTTCAGAAATGAGGGGGGGAAATGGGATCATTAATAGCATGAATAACAAAATTGTATAATAGAATTCTACAAAGAATTATATGTAATAAATAAAGATAAAGTAATGGAGCAAATAATTGTTTGAAATACTGCTTATTTTAAATGGAGAAATAAGATATGAATTAAATCTATGAAAAATAAAAGAGCTTTAAGAAATAATGGATTATGATATTTAAATACATATGTATATATATGAAAAAATATAGAAATTATTGCCAAAGCTACACATAAAATGTTTAAATGATAAACATTATATCAAAATGACTTGTATAATGTAGTAGCAATATGCTTAATTAAGAAAGATAAAAACAAGAAGGTTTTAAGAATTGCTGATTTATCTGTTATATAATAGTTTCAGTTGATATTATTACAGATCATTTATTTACAAATATAATAACTTCTTTCATTTATACTTTATTCAATGCGACAATTTTATTTTTTTTCCTTATAGTATCAACTGTCCAGCATTCTTCATTAGAACTACAAATATATTTAAGTATTCATAATTACTTGGAAAATTGAAGTAATAATTGTACTTAAAATCATATGTAATTATTTTAATTATAAATATATAAAAATAATTAATTGTAATTTTAATAATTAAAATAATTATGTATATTTAATTATAATTATAATTTCATTTTTCTGTTATTTATGTACATTTAAATATATTTATAGCTCTGGCAAGGATTGCTGGATGGTCGAAACTGTAAGGAAAGAATATAAAGTTAAATGCAGAAACATGTTGCATTGATTAAAATGTAAATGAAAGGAATTATTTATTATATTTGTTAATAAAATCAATGCATAAGAAAGAAAAAAATCAATATTAATCTTAATTCATTTATTTATAGAGATATTTGGATTTAAGCCAACTGAGGTAGCAATGGATATAAATGTGATTATAGTTCAGTAAATGGCATACAGATATTTAGAGAAATTATAGAGAACTAATAAGTAGAAATTTGGATTTGTAATTTAGAAAAATACACCTCTTTTGTTTTTATCTGTGATAAAAGCTTTGGAGTATTGTAATATAAAATATTGTCAAATTTGAAAAATATTTAAGATAAACTTTGGTAAGAATTTATAGCAAGAGGATTCCAAATTTTTTACAGCATTTTTATGGAAAATATTTTGTGAACTAAAATCAAAATAAGGGAAGTAAAAAAATAAATGGATATTACTGATATTTAAATGTTTAGATTTTTATGTACAATGTGATTTTCATTGATAATGTTTTAAAACTATAAGAAAACTAAAGGAACAATCAAATGAATGCACAAACATAAAACTAATGATAAGTACTTAAAAGAAGAATGAGAAAAAAATTTATTAAATTATAAATATATTGGATAAATTATTAATATGGATGGAAATAATGGATTTACTTAATTATGGAATTAAACTTCTGACAAGAAAGATGTTTAATAAAGTGTTTAATCAGTACAGATTTTTAGTTCTGAAACTTCACATACTTAGTAGAAGAACAATGTAGGGATCAAAAGCAAAACATATGGTGGAGACATTAACAAAGACCATTGATGATTTTGAAAGAATTAAGAGGCTAAAAATGGAACTTGACTGGACACTAAAATGAATTCTAAAAAATATTTTAAAAGCTTAGAAAAAATCTATAAATGAGATATGTGGAGGAGATAAGAATGTTTTCTAGTGTAATGTGAGTTTTGAAGTTAGGGATTAATATTTTTTATTTCCAATCTGCAGAAAATCAATAATGTTTGTAAATGACATTTTCTGGAATAATGTGATATTTGAAGCTTGGATTAATATTTTTTATCTCCAGTCTGCAGAAAATCAATAATGTTTGAAAATGATGATATGATAAATAATGTTTATATATGTTTAACCTTGTGATACATTTAAATTCAATAAATATGCCAGGCCAATTTTTTTTTTCCCCCATTTAATAAGTAATGTACTTATTTTTTGTTTTTCAGATTTCTACATTGCTAATCTTTAACTTTCTAATTATTTTTTCTATTCTCTACCAAGTTTATATTTTTAGAATCTTCAAGTTTTATAAGTTTTTTTTTAAAAAAAGTTTATTTCAATAGCCCATAAAATCTAATTTCATTAAAATCTTGCCTAGCCATTGCAATTATCCAATTTTTAATTTTTTTTTTTAATCATTACTTTCATTATAATATTCAATTTCTCAAATATTTCAATGCATTAACTTGCTCTTCAATTTTTTTCCAGTAATTATTCAATTTTTTATTCATTTAATCTGTTTTTATTATTTTAACTTTGTTTTTATTCCAAGCTTTGTTACAATTTCATTAATTATTGTGTAGATTAATTTTGAAATTTAAGATATATATATATTGATTAAATATGAAATATTTTCAATGTTACAAAAGTTTCCCTATGTTTCAATTTCATTTAAGTTAATGTCTTTTCATGAAGAATTTATGTTTTTGTTTTGATAATTGTAATTTTTTTGAGTTTGTATTTATGTATCTTTAGCTTACTATTTATAAACATAAATCATTATATGATTAAAATCACAGTAATACCTTTGATTATAATCACACATATTGAAAACAATTTGGTATAAATAAAATGTTGCTTTTATTTGAACAAGAAATATAACATTCTGAAAATTATAAATGGTTATTAATTGCTGAATAGAATAACATTTAGAGTTTGAAGACTTGTACAATATGATAGATAGTTTAATGTAATGTAATTAATTATATTCATAAAAAGTATGGATAAAATTAAGTAAAATTTCCTTCTCTTTGAAAAACTTATTACAAACTATTATGCATACATAAAAAAACATATATCTCTTATGTCATTAATCCATATTTGAAAATAATTGTTAGAAATTAATTTTTATCATTATTTGTAAAATATATTTATAAATACTGTATATAATTTATTTAAAAATTAAAAATAATAATAATAAAATGAAAAGAAAATGAAATTATCCTCCTACTTTTGTTATTTGGCCAAGTAAAGTAAAGAAAAATCCAATTTGATCAATTGAATAGAACTGTTGTGATCATCTGCCACTTGTTTGCTCGAATTTCCCTCAGACTATTGAATAATTTGGCATAATTATTATTTTATTATCTCCAAAACAATAATAAAATAATCAAGGGTTTGTTTTTTTAGATACAATTATCTAAATCTAACCAAAGTAACTTTTTTTTTTTTTACTAATTTAAAGTGTTATAAGACATATATTATTTTAAATTGTTAATATAAATTATTTTAATTTAATATAACATGCCATATATTGAATTGTTTCAATTTTATTTTTAGCCAACTATTCAGGAAAAACACATATGTGTCGATTACCTGTGATTGATAAAGTCTCTTCATTTTGGCATTTATTAGAATGTTTATTTGAAGATTTATTGTGCTGTGAAAATTTTTTTACTAGCCAGCCTTTAGAGGGTGGATGTCCAAAGTGTGCAAAGCAAAGCATTCTTAAATCTGGTAATATATATATTAATTTATAATTAATGAAAAACACTCCAATTTTTCATCCTTAAATCTTAGTTAATTTTATTATAATGTTTCAACTTTTTGCAGGCAGTCATCCTTTGATTGCATATTTTCAGTCTTATAATTTTTTTATTTCAAAAATTGAAAGACTGAAATTGTGTAATGTATCTTAAAAGTTGTCATATTGAGAGAGAGTATAATAAAAATTATGTATAAAAATTTAAAAATGGAAAAAGTGGAAGTCTTGCTTTAACATTTATTGTATTTAATGTAGGAAATAAGTTTTAGAAGAATTTAGACTTTTTTTTTAAAAAAATTATAATTTTATAAAACCATCTGTGATGCCCTACAAATTTTAATAATATATATTCATAAATCCACAGATGTGATGAACTTAACATTTAATAATATTTAGAATTATTTCAAAACACTTTTACATTTATTATTGGCTTACTTCTGAAATTTTATTATTATTATTATTATTATTATTATAGTTTTCACATTATTTAATGAAGCGATGAGTTGAGTTGGAGACAAATCATTCACAATTTTTATCCAAATTAATAAAAATGTGTCAATTATGGTAATTTATAACTTATGCAATGTGCTCAAGTTATAGTACCATATCATAACTTTATATAATACAATTGTTTATATTCAGAGAAGTTTCTCAATTTGTAAATAGGAAGACTATTCCCGGCATATTTGTGAATATTTGTTTTGTACTTTTAATTTATTTGTGGAATTATTAATTCATTAATATAAATCACTCATCATTATTTTTTCCATTCTCTCTTCGTTTACTGCTTGAATTATTAAGGTTAAAACAAGGCCCCATTTCTGCACTGACGTGATAATGAGATAAGGTATTCGTCTAAACCAAATTTCCAGCCTTTAATAATGTGCACTGATTTCATTTTTTCCTATCTTTCTTTCTCTATATTTTAGTCTCTTTCTGCTAATGATGAATGGAAGAGACAATTTTAGATAAAATGCAAAAAAAAAAACGGCTTCAGTTCAGTGTTGAAAAGTGGGTATGAAAGAACTAAAAGAAGCCAAAGTTTTCAAATTTGATGAAGAATCATTAAAAATAAAACAGATCCAAGAGTTGACAGACTGCAAAAAATATATACATTTTTTTTTTTTTAAAAATATATTGATTTGTTAGGATATTTAATTTTTCTATTAATATATGCATATATTATTAACTGTTCTCTGGGTTTTTTTTTTTGACAAAGTGACCCATATTTTTATAATGGGGGGAGGGGCTTCAATAATGAGAAATTATAGGAGATAGCAGGGAGTTCTTAATTGTGATCTTACACAAAACAGTACACATACATTAAGTAGAGATATATAAAATGGAGACTTGATCATTGAAGAAAGAAATATTTTCAAAATGTTACATTTATTTTGTAATTGTTGAGCATATTTATTTATATATTTTTAACATAAGTCAATTGACTATTTTTATTTATTTAGTTTAGTTTAACAGTTTTGCTACATCATGTATCATTAATTTTTATTTAATTTTAACTCTAAGATTGTACTTTTCAAATCAAACTATACAACAAAGAAGATTATGTGATATCTAAAATGTTCATATGAACATTTATAATTTATACATATATGCACAAAACTTATATATATATTTTAACATTTTAGAAAATAATGGAGGTGATATATCAGAAACTATAACACATCCTGTCTTAAAAAGGCATTGGCCATCAACTGATAGCACTGCTGTTGCACCCAAACTTCATCGAGAGCAAGCAAACAGTGCACCTACAAATATAGATTGTAAGCATTAAATTATATTATTATAAATAATACTAATTTATATTGATTAATACTACACTTAAGCTTTATTTAGAAGGATTATATTATATTTATAAGACTAACTACTATAAAAATTAAAAGACTTTTAGCGCTATTTATTTAATAGTTCTTCGGGTTTTTTTACCATTAAACATATTTCTAAATTTGAGTGTATATTTATGATAATGTATTTAAATTAATACTTAATATTAGAGAAAATATACAGAATGAAATATTATGCAAATGTGCTGAGAAGGAAGATTTCTCTGACAGACACATACATTTCTGCAAGATTTGTGTGGCAGTTGGAGAAATCTTCATTTTTGATATATTTGTATTTAATTAAAATTGTATTTAAGATTGTGTGGATCAAATGACTTAGCTATTTTATAAGAAAAAACGATTTTATTAATTTAAAAGCCTTACAATATAATCAAATGATAAAACAAAATATGTAATTGTTTTTTTACATATATTTGACATTTCTACCCCACTTATTTTATGGAAGGCTTTTAAATTAATAAAATGCCTTTTGTTTTAAAATCAGTAACCTATTGGTCTACTCAATCTTAATTACAATATTCATTCAAATATAATATTTTCATAAATATACATATACATTGAGAGACATTCTAATGATTAAAAAAAAAATTGTTTTATTTAAATTTTTAGAATCATATTAAACAAATAACCTTAAAAATTCTTTATTAATTTTTCAACATTCAATTTTACAAACATTGTATACTTTTTATAAGCAAAGCTTTAGTGATAATATTAATTTATTACAGACTTTTGAATACATTAAATGTGGTGAATGTTTCAAATTTATATATTGTAGAAATACTATATCTACTTGTTATGCCCACAGTTTAATTTGAGTCTAGGCCAAGTAAGTTAAATGTGATTTTTTTTTTTCCAGATTCTAGCTAACCGTCTAATGTTCATGTATAAATGGATTCCTAACTGTTCTTATATAATGAGTGAAACAAGGTTGAGAAATTACTGAAATCTTCAATACCCAGCAGTTACTAAGTCTGGAGAATAAGGCCTTTTCCTTACAGTTTTTCTATCAGATATTATTGTAGGTGTCTTTTCATTATTGTGAACTATCTGTATAAAAAGTAAAGCAACTTCTCAATAGTTCACTGCAGGACAAATGATTCTCCAGCAATCTCTTAAAACAGTGAAAGGAAATATATTTACCAGGGTGGTTAAAATGTCAATTGGTTAGAATTTGCAATTCATATTCATTGTTTTACTCTGTGGCTTCAATGACCATACATATATAATGAATACTCATTCAGTAACTAGTTGGATTAATTATGAACTAGCTATCTAAAGAAAAAAATTGTAAACTTTCTTTGGGATTTAGAGGAAGGATAACAATCTTCATTCAGATTCTAAGTGTAATCTAATCTATGATCAATCATCATTTTCAATGAGTATCAATCTGCTGCAGAATGAAAGTTCACATTCATAGCTTCTCCATATTACTATAGCAAATTTTCTTCTCTTGTCCATCCATCTCACACATAGTTTTTAGATCTTTTATAATCTTTTGTAGTCCAGTTTAAAATTCAGGTGTTTATCCATTATCATCTCTTCTAGTAATATGTCTAGCCGAACTTTATTTTAGCTTCTTAATTATTTTAATAAGATCAGTGATACCTGTTGTTTTTTTATCTATGCATTTCACTTTTAGTCCTCATTTATTATAACAGTATCTCTCCATACTTTACTCTGTAGTCTGAAGTATCTATATTGTAACGGTCAGATTCGTCTATCTCGCTAATACACTGCAGAATTCAAACCCCAGTCATGAAACTCAACACTCTAGGAGGGGTTGCCTTCTAGAAATCCTAAGTTCGAATCTAAAGTCTATACTCCATAGCGCCAACTACATGATAACATATCTGATGCTACTAATAGCATTGTTTCTTGCCAGTGCCGGTGGTCAGGGAGAAGCAAGAGACTATATTACAATACATCATTAGGTTCGCTAACTAAAGACTATGGATGGTACAAATATATATACAAAAGGTGAAATAGACCACAGTAATGGGTGTGGATCACAGAAAGTAAATAAATATATTCAAACTAATTAAAATTTAAATATGGTTTATTAATTAAACATAAAATAGCATTGTCTGCCTAAGCCAGACTGTGCTGTCAACTTATTAAAAGATAGATATTTATTCAGAATAAATTTAATAAAGTGCCATTTACATTAATGGCTTGTTAATTTATACATACTCTCTCAGATTCATAAGAAAGTACTGATAAAATACTTTTTTTACTGTAGTGTTATTTCTATCAAAAACACGCCAACTTTAAATTTAATTTTGCCTATTATATTTTTATCTGAATTAGTAATCTGATGAGAATATTTATAATTGTTAATTTTTCTATTTTATTACCATCAGTCTTTATTTTCTTTTTGAAAAGCCACTGAACTTTACTCAATCATTTTTAGCATTGATTTTTAGCTTTACTTATTTTTTTTTGTTTTCAATGCATAACTAATCCTGCAAAAACAACATATCATTTGGGAAATACAGATGACTTAAGTAATCTTCATTTGTTTTTATTTCTTTAACATTTGTATTTTAATTCTCGAAGTATGTAATTGTTGTATTAAGTTTTGGTGAGATGAAAATACTTGCTGTACAATCCTTATTTTTTAGCATTATCGTAGTCTAATCACTACTAATACATTTGGATAAATATTCTTCAAAATCTGACAATATCCTGGATTTTGGTTTGATTACATCTGAAATATTTAGAATTACATGCTTTTTTACAATCTACTAATCCAAAACATAACGGCAAAATCTAGTCATTTGTCCTTTTTATAACATTTTTTAGTACTTGTATGTGATCTATTGGGTTACAGTCACTTTTAAATTCATTGTTTTGATCATTTTAAGTTAAATTTTTCAATAGATGAATTATAATAATTTGTATGCAACTGAGGGAAGATTAATAGATCACTAATTTGTACTGCTCTGCATAATTTAGTGGTGTAGAGTGTCAAACTCTGGAGCATAAGGTTCTTGGTTCAATTCCAATTCTGGCACTAATTTCTTATGAACTTTCAAGTAATAAAGCCATTTGATTATTTACTTTACTTAATTTGGAATATCTTTAAAAAACATTATCTTTACTACATTCTCCCAATCATCTGATATATATATATATTCATTATTTAAATATTTTGTATATAACTTTGCTAATCATTTTTCTATTTTTTTTCCCCCATGTTTTTTATTATTAAGAAATGAATACTTTCTCACCAATACAAGATATAGTATTTATGCAGGAATAAAAGGAATCCTCTTATTGCGACTCAAATGCTTATATATGAGCAAATCTGAAGTACTGGCAAGTAAAGCGTGAGGATGGAACCGTCACTTTAAATTACTATATACGATGTCTGAACATGGGTGAAATTGTCTAGAATTTACTAAACGTCATTCCTACTGAAACTTAATCATATGTAAATAAGCATCATTCATTCAGAAATTGTATATAGTAATTTAAAGTGACGGTTCCATCCTCACGCTTTATTTGCCAGTACTTCAGATTTGCTCATATATAAGCATTTGAGTCATAGAAATAAGAGGATTCCTTTTATTCCTGCATAAATACTATATCTTGTATTGATGAGAAAGTATTCATTTATTATTAACACTTGCAAAGCATATGCACAATTAGCTTAAAAGGCTGATATTTGAATGTATACAATTGTAAACATACGCTATATAAAATAAATGTTTATTTACATATGATTAAGTTTCAGTTGGAATGAAGTTTAGTAAATTCTAGACAATTTCACCCACGTCCCATCCTCACACTTTACTTGCCAGTACTTCAGATTTGCTCATATATAAGCATTTGAGTCATAGGAATAAGAGGATTCCTTTTATTCCTGCATAAATACTATATCTTGTATTGGTGAGAAAGTATTCATTTATTATTAACACTCACGTATGCACACTTAGCTTAAAAGGCTGATATTTGAATGTATTATTATTAAGGTATTGATAATAATTTATTCATTTCCTGAAGTTTCTTTGTTTCCAGTAATTTAATTCTAATGTCTATTGTTTATTATTATATAGCTCTTTGCAGATCTCTTCCTACTATTAGAACTGAGACTATGAGATAGTTATATACAAAACAACTACTGATTAATATCCAAGCAACAATAAGAAATTTTATAGCAATGCAATAGATAAATGTTTGATATCCGAATTATTTGTTCTATTTTAAATAACTTTAGATAAATGAAAAGCAGGCCGCAACAATTTATTCAATATTATTTGATGGGAGTTTAAATTTGAACTCTAATTTATATAAGATAAGAAACTAATTTTTGATCTTAAAAGTCCAAGTTCTTTATCTTCATGGAAAAGATCACAGGAAAAATTAACAGCTAGTATATTCCTTACTTTCATTATCCACAATTTTATGATCCAAATATGTGTAGGATTCCATAACTATTTCTGACTTTGTGAGTGAAAAATCTCCAGCAGAATATGTCCAATTAGCTTGCAAAACGTGTTTAAACAGCCTTCAGCAAGCTGTCAAGTTTTTATATTATAAATTTTAATTTTATAGTACGTTGTGTGTTTTTTTTTTAAATATATAGTTTTAAAAACCAAAAATATTTCCCGGGAGGTGAGAAGGGGATCAGTTTTTTTTTTTTTTGATAACTGTATTTTTAATCTGTCATTAATTGTATGGAAAAAAGAGAAAAAATAAAATCTTGATATTTTTTATTTCTCTTCCTTCTCTTCAAAACAAATAATCTCCAATTTTTTTAAATGATTTATCATCTCACTATCTTAATTAACCAATTCAAAAACATTTAAAAAAAAAGGATTTCTAGTTAATAGCTGGGATAAGAGATATCTCTTTGAATTACCTTTTCATTTAAAAGTCTTACAAAAGAGAACTATTCAGTGAATGTTTAATGAAAATGCAAGCGTTTTATTGACATTTAAATGAAAATTGTATATATGTTATCTGTGTTAGCTTTTATATAAATGGTCTATTTTGCAAACAGCATGCAAAACTAATCACACATGAAAGCTATTAAAATCAGTTTCTGTAATATTATGAAGGATAATGACTACATTGTGTTGGCAACCATGGAATATTCAGGGTGCATTAAAATCAAAAATGGGCAGTCTCTAAAAATTTATTCTACAACATAAGGGTGATGTAATTTAATACCTGAAATTTCATCATTCTTTTAATACAGCACTTCTTTTTTTTTTTTTTAATTCCTGGCATCACATTGGTTCTTTCAGATTGGAAATTAAATATTTTAACTACCTTGTTTCAAGACAACTAATAGAGGAAATAATTTATTTAAAATAGTTTAAAAAATATATTAACCATTTAGTTATTTATATATGATTACTAACCTCTCAATACAAACTGTCTCTTCTGGGTCTTTCTGCATTTTTATTTACAAGATCTCATATAGTTAGGAATATACAATTGAATATAAAGCTTGTTCAAATTTTTAGAATGTTTGGCTTTAAACTGGTACACATACCTTATGCTAAACAAGAATAAACATTCCTTTCAACCATTTGAGCTCAGAGGATAACTCCTGATTTATGTTTTATTTTAACAAAAAATGGTTTTTCATGTTTAAGTGTTTTATAATTCACATTTTTATAGTTGATAGTCATCCAGTCTCTAGATGAAAATTAAAGAAAGCTAAAGTCAATATACTAAATATGTTTGAAAGGAAGATTAATAGAGCCCATCTCTCAAGAATAACAAAAGCATTTCATTTTAAGTTGAAATAAAATTAGCAATGCTATTTATATTCAATATTTATCTATTAAAGATTTAGATATTGGTGATGAAATTATAAGTCTTACTGATGCTTAGAAAAAAAAGATGGAGAAAGTGACTGTCAAGCATTGGTGGTCGAGAGGTCAGCGATAGTTGCTTTACAAGCAGTTGTTCCGGGTTAGCGGGTTCACTTCCCGGCTGATGCTATGACACATGAAGATGGAGAAAGTGCATAGGAAAATAATACTTTTAAAAATCCAAATAGTTTATCACTTTTACATAAATTACAGTGGACATAGAAACATTTTAAAAATCAACTATTATCACTACCAATGTTATATCCAATTTTATATATATTATCAGACTTTTAAATCCAATATTGACAGGAACAAAAAAAAAAAAACTTTATTAGAGCAGAACTGCAAACTTCACCCTCATAATATACCTTGACAAATGTTACTTTGCCCTTACTAAAGACATATTTACATTTGTGTAAGAAATCAATGGTGTATAACAAATTATTACCTATTTTTCACTTAATAAAGATAACAAAGATTGAATTTTTGAAAAATACAACGATAGAACATCATTTATTGAACCAAAATTTGGACCTGGATTTGTTTTGGATAGATGATTTATAGACAAAAAACCTCACATATATTAATATAATGTTAGTAATAGTAAAGGCCTGCTTTGTAGGATAGTCAGATTTAAAATAGTAGTAAATACAAAAAGCGAAATAATAGAAGTGATAAAGAGTATCCCAATTAGATTTAGATTCCAAGTGCCAGATTTTTTTTAGAAATTTTAAGTATCATTGACATTGCCTGGGAGGAGGGAATGCAGTCATAGAGATAGAATAATGTTCATTATTTTTGGTTAGAAAGAGAATGAAAGTTGAAATTGGGAATATATATCTGGATGTAAATAAGAGCAGATAAAGAAATTATATTAGATCACAAGATTTTCTCTTTCACAGTTTTGTGTTTAATTTCCATTAACATTTAGGAAGATCAAATTCACAAAAATGATTGACTAGTTTAAGTTTTCAACTCTTCATTATGTATAGATTGAATAGTTATTAACTTTCTGGTTCTTGATTAAGACAGAGTTTATTAAATTTCAGTAACCTCGGAAGATCAATCTAACTTGTTGTGTTTGCCACAACAAAATAAATCAGAGACTTTTACTTCCTAAATAGCATCTAGGAAGTATCAATCCATCTGAAAGCATATTTTTTATGCCTAATTCTTTAGTTGTTTGATGTGGTTTTTAGTTGAATATTGAGAAAGAAAATTATGATTAGAAATATATGAGTTTTTTTTTTTTTTTTTAAATCTCTTTTGATATCTGGATGACTAATATTGAAATGTTGGGAAACCTCTGCAGGTTTTGTATAATGTTTGTTTAATTCAGAAATTTTATAAGGGCACTTTTTCTTTTAATAGGATCATAGTATTTAGCAGCAGAATATGCTAAGGAAGTTATCCTTAGGATATTAACATCACAATACTAGCAGGCTTTCCAAGATGTTGTTTATAAAAAATATTTTAAAATATATTCAAGACTAATCTTGTTTATTTTTTGAAAGTATATTGTATATAAGGGGTTAATATTTTCATTTTTATTATCTATCATTACTAGCAGATTACTTTCATCATACATAATTTTTTGGTTTTATATAATGAAAAAAAAAGTGCTTGATATAGATTTGACTTTGTTTCTATAGTAATTTTTGCCTTAAATTCTATTTTTTATTCTCTTATTTATTTTGAAATTATTATATAATAAATATAACACAAAGATACTTAATATATTTTTTACTCCTCACTGGTTTATAATTCCATATATTAACTCATAAATTGTAAGTAGAAGTTTTTATATTACAGTAGAATAAATGAAACATTAAATTATGCCAATTTCTTTGGAAAAGCACTCAATGACTTACATATTGGAAGACATCTATATTTCTATACCAAAGAAAAAGTTTCTGCAAATGTTCAGTCTCTTATATATCACATGAAAATCACTCATAACAGATCAAACTTGCAGATATACAAACTGATTTTATAAAATGTCAAGAAATGAGAGACCACTACTGATATATGCTGGATAATTAAAGTGTACTATGGAGTTCAACATCAGCTTTATTGATTGCAATCTTATCCTTGATTCACTCAGCTACATTTAAATTTTGAAATAATTAAATAAAAAAGAAAAGTTAGTCTGATTATCTTCAGTCATATTTTTTTTAAAAAATTGTAAAAATAATAATGCTGGGTGAAGAATTTGGAACAAATAGACATTATAAAGATACAAAAAGATTAAGCACTAAAGAAATCACTAATTAGTCTACTTATATCAACAATGAAAAAAGTGTGGGAAAGCTATTAATCCACAAGGCGTTTTTAATTTTATCATTGCCATGACATCACATGATCACCATTTCTTATGCTTGCTCATAACTGTTATTAAACCAGGCAAAACTCTCCATACAGCAGTGCCACTCAGAGCAAACCAGAGTAATCAATGATGCCGGAGTGCCTACTCATCCAACATCCCAGACTAGTTTCTGGCTTGTGGCCTTCGTCAATGAGGAGCCTTGGATCTGAGAGCACTGCACCTAGATCTTAGGATTTAATGCAACCCTCTAGCAGCCACCTTTTATCTCTACTTAACTACAAAACCATGAGAATAAAATCGAAAACACAATAATATTTTCAATCTAAGCTCATTCGCTTATATAGTCATATGAGTCTGAACTCAGTTCAGTACCTATACATTTTTGTGTCTTTTTGGTTCTTTAATAACCATAGCCATCACTATCCTACTAGGCAGGGTTGGTATTAAACCACCAAACATCACTAATCACCATTTCTTATGCTTGCTTATAACTGAGTGGCACTGCTGTATGGAGAGTTTTTGCTTGTTTTAATAACAGTTATGAGCAAGCATAAGAAATGGTGATCATGTGATGTGATGTTTGGCGGTTTAGTACCAATCCTGCCTAATAGGATAGTGGTGGCTATGGTTATTAAAGAACCAAAGACACCAAAATGTATAGTTACTGAACTTAGTTCACACCTATATGACTATATAAGCTAATGAATGAGCTTAGATTGAAAATATTATTGTGTTTTCAAATTTATTCTCATGGTTTTGCAGTTAAGTAGAGCTAAAAGGTGGCTGCTGGAGGGTTACATTAGATCCTAAGATCTAGGTGCAGTGCTCTCAGATCCAAGGCTAATCACTGACGAAGGCCACAAGTCAGAAACTAGTTTGGAGATGTTGGATAAGTAGGCACTAGATAGGGATTTTATGCACAAGCCTTCTGGCATCCATCGATTACTCTGGCTTGCCCTGAGTGGCACTGCTGTATGAAGAGTTTTATCTGTTTTAATCATTGCCATGACTTAAGAGTGATAATTGTCATGTGCTGTTAGAGGCAAAATAAAGTCCAGTCTTTCTATTCCTCCTTCTAATGATTTCTAATTTTTCACCTCTAGTTTCAAAAGTAATTACATAATTCAGTATTTTTCCCCCTTTAGTCTTGCCATCAGATATTTTTATTGCATGATAGAAATATTTTTCAGGTAAACATTATCATGAATAAAGGCCAGATTGTTTTGTGGCAGCTTGAGTATATTTGCAGAATACCAAAATATTTACTGATACAGAAATACATTGCATTTCTATAATGTATTCAACTAGTGCCTGTGGGTCAAATATATTATTGGTCTCTTTGATCTTAATCTACTACTAATAATAGATATACAAAGAATGTATAGAGAAAAGCTTTCATAAAATATATTTTTAAACAGTATATGCTTAGCCAGCTTTTCACCTCTTACAAGTCATAGACGGAGCATAAGTTGAGAGGTGGGAATGAGTGTATGTATATGCCATTATTGCTAATTTACTTTAAATTTAATTATAAAAATTAATTAGATAGAGTAGATCATCTTTTAGAGAGGGGTGTGCATGATTCTTTTCTATTGAATCTGACAAACTGGATCATTATATGTAGGAATTTATCTTTAAAAGATGCAGTGAAATTTGAATTTGTGGTATCAGTAAAAGTTTTATGAAGCTATAAGTAGATATATTTTTTCTTATGATTTTTTATTATTATTAATATCTAGTCCACTATCTTAAAATTTAAGTACCATTTGTCTTGATTTTTAAGATGGTGTAACTCCTTTTATAAAAGATAAGTTTTTGGCTAAAGATTATTTTAATTTTAACCCAAAATTAAGTTATGCTTAAATTCTGACTTTTGTATTAAGTAAAATTTCAAAAGTGGTTCTGTTTCAATTTTTTATAATTTTAATTAATTCTGTGTATGTGAATAGACATTGCTCTGTATTATTATAATTATCTACATTTTAGTTCTAGTTGTCTTATCATCAAGTTTTACATTTTGGCTATCTATAGATAAAATGTATTTAAAATAAATCAAAATCGTTTTTAATGATTTTGATTGAAGAAATTCTAATTACTTAATTTGGAAGATTTTAATTACATTTATCATAGGCTTTAATTCATTCTACAGTCACCCAGAAACTTAGTTATGAATATATCTTTTGACCCCATTTTAGTCATTTATTAATATAGACCTCCTAGCTTTTGTATCAGCAGAAATTTTTATTTATAAATATTACCATGTGTCTGTTTTACTTCTTTTATCATGAACGTTATTATTTCTCTTAAGTATAGCAAATAAAGTTTTCAGAAATTTTTATGCTAATATTTTTAAATCAACAAATTGTTTGTTATACTGGTGATAAAAGATTATAATCATAATTGAGAATTTACTCCAGAACAAAATTTTGATCTTTATGTAGTTAATAACATGCTCGTGGTCTTTAATGATGTGAAGCTTTATATATATATATGTTGGACTACCTATACATTTTAATTATGTAAATAATTGGGGGGGGGGGGTAGTAGTAAATATTAACTTATGAATGACATTGATTTTTAGTTAGCCTGATAGTATTATAAATATCATTAAATGATTTTTCATTGTATTTAATTGTTAGTAATATATTAGGATACTTTTTATCAAACTTGTATTTATAATTGATCATTTTTTACTTATGATTATTAGATCATATATGGTATGAATTGTTTGTCTGGAATACTATTTACAAATGGATATTAAAATCTGCGCAAAAAAAAAAAATTATAAAAGCTGAGAAAATATTGGGATGAGATAAATATTGTTCAAAATTAAGAGTGATCATCAAGTGCTAACTCTTGGTCATAGTATACCTATTGTATATGATTCCAATCTGTTTTTCAGCTGAGTACTTTAAATTCATATGCGTACAATGAATATTTTTTAGTATTTATTTTTTATATAAAATTGTACAGTGATTGTGAGTTGTATTTATATGATGGTGTGTCAAATTAGTTTTAACTGAATGTTACTGCTAACCAGTATTGGTGTTAGTTGCATGTATGTTCTACCTATTGGCGAAGCCACCATCTATATAATAAAGAAGACAAGAACAAGCTAATTGATAAGTTTTCATGTTTTTTTTGTAAAACATTAAAACCATGAAATTATTTAATATGTTTGAAAACATAAAAATAATATAATTTATTTAAAAACAAACCTGAAAGTAGTCAGTGCATTAAGAAATTTTATTAACAATGATGGCAAATGATTGTTATGAAGGATATGTTAAAAATCTGAAAATGATATATTTAGTAATCAAACAATGATTAAAAGACATATTTTAAGTAAGTTGTCATCAATGCAAATATTTTTGAAGAAATTAAATTAATGTTTGCTGTCATTGTTAATTTAATTTCTTATGAAATGTTTACAATTATCATAATTATTGAAGATATTTGCTTTTCAGTCATTGTTTGTTTGCTAAATATATTTTCAATTTTTTTTTCTGAATTCTATTTTATTCTTATTTTCAATGTGTTTCTAATTTTTTACAAAAAAACTATGAAACTTTTCTCGTCTTCTATGATATTAGATGGTGACATACCTGCAAGTAGCATGTCAATATTTTATAGTAACTCCAATTGGTTTCCTCACAGATTTATTTTTATATTTGAGAATTTCAGTTTTTTTAAGAAAAGAAACCAATTGCTAATGAATTATTATTCCACTAGTATTGTTATTCATAATAAAGATGTATTCTTTTATTATTAATTTAGCTGTTAGTATTATTTGTATATTTATATGTGTGTGCATTAATTATTATTACTAATATAACTGCTTATAATTTATGTCAAACACAGGATAAAGCAATAAGTGGTTAGCTTTCATTCATATGTAAATGGAATAATGTATTTTGGGATTTGCCTGATTTTATATTAAAAAAAAAAAATTGTACAAAATTTATGTCACTTCAAATAGAGCATTTAAAAATATAAGGAATAAATGTGTTACTTTTACTAATAACTGATGTTTAATAGAAATAATTATGGAAAATAATTGCTAATGAAATATATGATTTGGGAAGTGGGGATATTTTAAGAATAATAAAAAATAATTTTGAATGAGGTTTTGAAATGCAAGTGTATAATAATCATTATCATCATCATCATTCTAACTAATTTTAATAAAAAAAATTCAAATTATCATTTACAGTGATGGTTTTTTCTTTTCGGAAATGAGCAGTTTATGGCAGCAGGCATTTTCAAGACTATGATGAAAAGATTTTTAATTTCCAATGCTGTCCTAATAATCTTAAATTAAGTATTATATTTGTAGAAGTTTTTATCTACAATTTTGTGATATTGAAGTGTTAGACAGTCTTAAAGACTCTTAGTTATTTGAGAATGATATATTTAAAATAAGTTTTTATTATCAGGTTATGGGGAAGTGCTTTAAATATGATATTACAAAAGATATTTTTTATTATGCTATAATGAGTTTTCGGTATTGGTTTAGATATATAAACAATTGCGAAATCATTTAAAGTAAATCCACAAACATTAAACTTAACTTTATTTATCCAAAGGGAATAAAATTTACATTAAAACAAACCATGTTCCTTTTGCAACATATATGATTAATTAGATTTTTAATTCCTCTGTGGCTTTACACTGCTATAGGAAATGTATATAGATAGTATGCTTTATAGTTCAAAACAATTTAATAATTATTCTCTGTAGTAAATGTAAAATACAATTTAGATTTTATAATTCAATATAATTGGCACTTTTATTTGCAAAAAATATGTGCATATGCATAAAGTTTTAATATTGCATAAATTTTCTATGGCAGCACACTATTTGATTTTTTCAGCATACTACAGGAAACAGGAATCTTTTCTTTTTTTTTTCTACTTGTATACTATCCATTTTAAGCTTGAATAATCAGTGTTTACCAAGTGTAATTTCTCAAGTTTATAATAGGAGAAAATGTTCTATTTCACTTATTTAAAAAATCAGAACTAATATTAATTATAGTGATTAGATACAAGTACTGTTTTTTAATCTTATTTTTATTTAAAATCTTTTAGTGTCTTTAATTTAAACTATGAAATTTAATATGCATGGAACAAATTCAGACCTGGTTAGTATTGATAAGTTTCTCTCTTTATTTCATCTTATTGAGTCAAATAATAATACAGCAAAGCCATGTACTATTTCAATTAATCTGCTTTTTATAATAATATACTATTTTATAATAGTCGAACAGTCATTTTTCATTTCTGAGTGCTGTATGTGATCACATTTATAAAAATAAAATTTATAAAAAAAAATTAAATTACATCAGCCATTTTTTCATCCTGGAGCATTGTAAACAATCATGTTCATTAATAAAATTTATTTGATTTGTGTTGAAAGCACATGTTTTATTTATCCTTTCCAAATTTGATATGCAGTATTTTGCATATTAAAATATTTTCTAAAAGTTTTACAAAATTTTAGAACATACCTAAAGCTAATGTTTTAAAAACATTAAACAATTAGAGAGATCATAATTTTTTTGATAAAGAAACTAATCTATTATATTTCTATAAGAAAAAAAAATATTGATAAAAAAAAAGAATATTAACATACTTAATTTTGATACTATGGTGAATTTTTTTTTTTTTATAGAATGAATGAGTGAAGTACACACACTCAGTAAAATATATATAAATCTGCCCCTTCAATTTATTATTGTCTATATTGTTATTTTTCAAAAATTTTGTTTATACTATAATCTTAATTTACATGTGCATACGATACAAAAAGCTTCTGTGTTATATATATATATGTGTGTGTGTATGTTGAAAAGTGCAATACTGTACACTTGCAGTTCAATTAACAATATATATATTCTATTCTAATCAAAATTTATCAACAAAATATATATGTTGTACTTGTGGGATGTTTGAGGGTGGATCCGTTTTTGTTTAGATTCTGAATAAACTCTAATTAATGATTTTTTTTTTTATATCCTTAAATAAGATCCTAGATTTAAAAGAAATTGGAAAGGAATTTATAAGCAATAAAATCATAAGAGTATTTTTGAAAAATTATAACATTATTCTGTAAATATATATATATTAATTTATTTATAAATAGAATTATGCATATGAAAATATATGCAAAGGTAAAAGTATTTATGTATTGTTATAAATTTAAAAAAAAAACTATTCATATTGAAAAATATTGCATTTAGATTATGATTTGTAAATGATAGTTGTAATAAAATGGTATTAAAAAATAACATTTCTATAATTCTAACTACAATAACAAAGAAATCAAGATAGATGCAGGAAACTCTGTTTAGCACAGGTGGCAATACTGTATGGAGAGTTTTCCTCTGTTTAAACTAATGTTTGTTAAACCATGAAATTGAATACTCACCATTTATATATAGGAACACCTTATTCTTCACATTTGTTTAGTTTCAGGAAAAATGCATGACAATTAAATGGATGACCCCCCCCCCCAAGAATGTAAAATATGTGTTTACCATCAGTTGACACTATGTTATTACTTTTATGTATTAATGTAAAATACAGTGCATAAATATTAAGCTATACATTTATTTATTTAAAAATAAAAATTTGGAATAAATAAGAGCATACCTCCCCAAATCCCATTCATTAATTTTAAAAGCAAGTTAAACATTTGTTTTAAAATATAACAATGAAAATCTTGCCCCACCACTCCTTTGTCATTGGTTTACTTTCACATTTAAATTGACTTCTGTAAAAATGGCAATACAATCAATTTTTAATGTTTTAAACTAGATAAAATATTTTTTTTTGTCTTGTAGTCGTTTTTTTTTTCATATGTCAAATGCATTGACTGGGAAGTGAATCAGGGCCAGCTGCTTGGAAGGCAGCTATGCTAACCACTAGGCCACCAACACTTGACTAGTCTATTTTTAAAATTTTTTTTGTAATGTTATCTTCTCAACTAAATAGAAGTTTATTTCATTAAATTTCTTTTAACTTAGCTTTAAACAACAACAAAAAAGGCATTGCCATGCATTTGATTAGCAAATAAAAGTTATCTTTTTACTTTATTTACACCATGGTTTTTATATTACAACTTTAAATATAGTCTTTTGATTTTAGGCGATTGTTGAATATTGTTAAGCGTAAGTTCTAATGCCATACAATATTTTAAAATCACTCTGGTGTTTATATTTTTGAGGTTAAGCATTGTGAAATACTGTAAACTTCCTGTTCATGAACCTTCTATTTAATAAGAAAGCAGAGACAAATTTTATCACAATGAGCAATCGTGATTTTGAGAAATGTTCATAATAAAGATGTAAAGAATAAGGATTCCCTGTATATATTATAACGATCGAAATGAAAGTGAAGATCGAATCTAACCGCAAACTACATATCTGCTCTACGGGGCGCCATCTAGGCATTTAAACCTAGAAAAAATTATAGAGTAGGCAGATACGCGCTGTTAAAATTCCACTTTATTTAAATATTCCGATCGTTAGCCCAAGTCACTAACTCAGCGGAGACGCAGAGATAAAAATCTATATCTTAATTTATATCTTAAATATCAATAAATAAAAGCCACTGCCAGAAATTAACACATAAAAATATTTATTTACGCACATATAAAATAACATTTAAATTTTGAGGAATAAGTTTAACATTTTAGATTTTTATATTAACTTTTAATTTTACATTTAACTAAGTTTCAATGAGTTTAATATTTTATTTAGATAGTCAAGTATGAATAGACTACATAGATCTGCATTTGAAAAGAAAATATTCTTCCCTGATTTAACCTTAGGCCACAAATTTCGCAACCAAACTGGCGCCAATCCATCTGATACATTCATGTATTCAATGTAGCATGATACGACAACACAAAATACTATACTGTCAGGAAAGTACATCTGAACAGTAAGTAGAATTAGAGAAGACATTGACTCTCCACCAACAGGAATGTCACATCTGTTGGCAAGTAGAACAATAAACAAAAAACTCCATAGGAATGGACTGCGGTCTTCTGCCGACTTACCAACCCATCCATAGGCAAACAGAAGGTGTGTGGCGTATATAAGCAATCCTGCCCGAAGCGGATCTCATACTACATCTACTAATTACACAAATATATCCAATCCATTGAGCCAATTCAACTACGAAACGAGTAACCTAAGATTACCCTCCCTTAATATAACTTTACAAAACTATATAGCCATTCACGCCCGACTTAAATTTAACATTTAGATATTTTATAAAATTTGTTTTAAAATGTTGAATATAGATCAGCTGCACAGATTCCACGGTCAAAAACATCCCAAATTAAACACAACCGATCAAAATACAAAGTCATCGATAAGCGTCACTTGCATAGGGAATATACAAATCCCATTAGCATTCATCGTAAGATGCTTGCAGTGATATCGTTGACATATATTCTAATCGAATGTGGAAACCACAACATTATCAACCGCTAACGAATCTATGCAACGTCTATACCCAACCTTAAATTTCATCATTTAAAATTTAAACAACAAATAATTTATACAATAAGAGAAAAAAAAAATGGAAATGATTTTTATCAATCGGAAAACATATAAAATTAAACATTATTAATTTGATTTAAAAACTTACAAAAGTCAGATAAGAGTCCGTTTTTAACATTTAAGTTGGCTTGTTTATCAATTTATAAAACTTGACGAAAGTTCTTAATTGATTTTAATAATTGTTCATTTCATATAGCTTATGGTAGAAGAGTCCATGTTCCCGTTGGCAATTCCCACGGAGACTTTCCTGGAAGACCGGTCTGATATTTTGGAGGTAGCATTAGCTGGTTCTGTTCTGGTATCACAGTCTTTGCATTTTTAAAATAAGTGAGTGAGGACGACAAGTGCGTCTTGTCACTCGACTCACCAAAATCAAGTTGGAAAACTGACTGGAACTCAATATTTTTCTTTTTATAATCCTCCTATGGATTCCATGAACAAAAACGTCACTGTTCTATTTTTTTTCGTTATGGTCCGGGCCTTTATTTGCTTCCATTGGTCAAGCTAAAATCTCTTCTCTTATCTAACTTTTCATCTGACTTTTTAATTAAACAGCTTTTAGATAATTAATAAACAATCATTTCCATTTATAGATTACAGGAATTAATTAATACCTGTTTTTATTTTAACTTACGTTATTTTTTTATTAAAATATTTTTATATTTCAATCTTGTATTTTTTTATTAAAAAAAATACGTTCAAATACTTTTTTTTTTTTTGTTTATGAAAAAAAATATTTTTAAAGTTTTACATCTGTGCGAATATATACGTTTAACAAACATTTTAATTTTAGCGTTTAGTTTTTTTTTCTTTTTAATACACTTATTTTTATATGCGAACTTAAAAGTTTTTATTTTAAATTAATGTAACGACATAGACATATTTATATATCGTTACAATATATATTATGCTAATGTATATATAAATGATAAATATTTATCTGCTGAAGAACTCCATTAATAATGATAACATGGATGTCAATGCTTCCAATCTAGTCTTTAAATTTTAATACTTTTTTTTTTTAAACAAAAAAACTTTTTGGAAGAAGCCAATAACTTTTATTCATTATAATATTTAATATACTTCTGCCATCTTTTATGCATTTTAACTGGTTTATATTTTTTTATTGCTATTACTATTGGACTCCCATCAGCTAACATAAAAACATAAGACTTCATTCTTACATCTGCATCAATGATTTACCTAGATATTGTTTTGTGTCTGTTTTTAATTTCCATTTAAATAGTTGCTTATATTAGTAGCTTGCCTTAGAAGTTCAAAGAAAATAAGTCTATTATTAATGATGTATTAACAGAATTAGTACTTACTAATTCTCATATATTCATAAACATTTTAACACACATTAAAAGAGTTCAAGAATGTCAATAAGCTTAATAAGAATCAGGTTAATTAATTGGTTTGTTTTCTTAATTTATTATGCATAATTTATTGTCATATTTTTTTAACTGCATTGAAAAATTATATATACTTTTATTCTTAATAATAATAATGTTTTTTTTTTTTTGTATAATTTATTTTGTATATTTTTAAAAATTGGGACTGACATTTATGTTTTTACTTCTTTCTTTTTTTTTATTGTTGTTATTGTAGGTAATGATAAACCTCCAAATCTAAATCCTGTTGTCAGCACAGTGGATGTATGTAAGTATTGTTTTAATGATTTTTTTTTTTTTTTTTCTGATATCAAATGTATTGATTGAATAATACATGATCTATTATCAAACTTTTTTTAATTAAAAAAGTGATTAGAATTGGATAATATTTGATCTTATTGAATGTATACTTGCTGTGCTTTTGTTGGTCAGGACTTATTATGGCAATCTAATACTACCCTGCAAGAAATTTATGCAAGCTAATTAGATAATTTTCTAATTTCTAAAATATAAGAGATGGAATTTAATAAAATTTCTCAAATCAATCTTTTTAACTAATTAAATTCTGTGTCAAATACATTAGATAGAAACATTTCCAACATTTTGGAAAAGTCTTTTATGGAAGTTTTAACTTTGATAAAAGACTTAAGATATTTATTTATTTTAATTTTTCAAAATGTAAAATGATATTTGATTTTTTTTTTATATAGTTTTTTTCAGTTTGTAATCAGTATAACAATATTTAGTTTTTAGATAGTTTTTTTATAACTAATGTTTTTGTAAAAATATTCTGTAAGATTCACAGCTATGTGCTTTTTTTCAAATTTGGTATTTAGAATTGATGTACAGATTTTAGTTTATCATATAAGTTTTTAAATATAATTAACAGAAATTAGAAATAAAATTTATTACTTAAAAAGTCTAATTGTTTATTCACACTAGATTTTGTTTCAAAAAAATTATTTATTCAGTCTGCCTTTCCCCATAGCTTTTAGTTATTTAACTGAATTTTTCTTGTACAATTATTTTATTCTTGTCAACTATATTTTCTATTTATGTTAATACAAATCATTTATATATATTCTTCAGTTATTATTTTATTCCTGCAATCCTTTCTTACCCATTCAAACTTTTTATTGTTATTTATCAAATCCAGGTTAAAGTAGCTTGTAGTTCCCCTGGTTTTAATACTTTTTTTTTTTTTCTGATCACATATTTTTCATTTATGTCTAATATTATTAAGTTTTTTGTAAATATATTTTTATTTTCATTAGTATTATATATTTAAATTTAATTTTTTTAATATAGCATTTTAGTAATTACTGTAGTCAAAGACTTTGTTTTATATTTTTTACTTTACATCTTCTGAAAATTGCTATCTTAGTGACAGTAATTCTTTGTTGTTTTTTTTACATTTATTTGGATTTTTTTTTTGTTTTTAATCATCTTTGTTTTAGTATTTAAATATTTTTGATATATTGGTCTTTTTTCTGCTGTTCCACTCTCTGTCTCTCAGTATAATTAATATGGTTTTTACTCCTGAATTCATTTCAAATTTTGCATAAAATGCTATCTTGCTGCTAAATATATACAATTTTTTATATAATGTTTTTTAGTACTTTTAAAATTGTTTCTTGCCTTATACCTCTTTTTTTAGTCATGATCCGTACAATATTACAATACTCTTATATTCTAAACGATTTAAGTCATAACTTTATATTATTCCTATTAAAAGTATCTTCATTCTAAGAAAGTTGTGATAATTAATTACACAACTAATACTTTAATTAAAATTTAGTCTAACATAATCTGTTAGATATTTTATGCTTTGTGCATTCTGATTTCATATGTATTTAAGAAATTCTTTGTGTTCATAAAAATTATCAATATCCTTAGACTATTTTTCTTATGTATTAATCAAACATATGAATGATTAATGCGATCTTCACCATATGGTCTTACAATTTTGATTTTTTTTTTCTTTCAGTGTATTATTCAATTTTTCATTATTCAGTTAAAAAAAATTATCTTTGATATTCACAGAAGCATCTTCATTTATATCTTAAATTCCTAATATTGCTAATTTTTGTCATATAGTTATATTCATTTTTAATAATTAATTGCTTATTTTGTATTTTCTTAAATCTCTATGATAATTTTTGTTGTAGTTTTTTAACTTCATTATAAAAATGGTCATAATATTCAAGGTTGAATTTTATCTTTTCTTTTTAGTTTCTTATAAGTCAGCCAAATTAACTTTTATGTGTTTAATTTCATATGCCTATATTTAATGTATTGGGTAGATCTTTTTTTACTTTTAGAATTATTTGAGTGAATGTTGCGGTCAGTAACATTTTTATAATACAACCTCCCACCTCCACCCCCAAAGAAACAAGAGTATCAGAAATAACAGTATTCTACTTCTGTTTGAATTATCTTCTTTTTTTTAAAACTTTTAAAATCTGTTTTTTTTTTATTTATGTTTGTAAATTTAATATTTATTAAAAAGTTAAATATTTAAGTAAATTTACACAAAAAACTTACATTTCCTTGTTTTTAAACAGAAATTCTGAAGTTTTCGGTCATGAAAATATCTTTTACTCCAGCTATCTAACTTAAATAGCTATATGGGACTGAACCAAATTCAGATCTACCATATATTAATAGCCTTAGCATTGCCAAAGCCTTGAAAGTAAAATTATAATAATCAATAAAGCAAGTCATGTATAGCGTGACATTGCTTTATAAAAAGCTTGTATTTACAAAAATGCAATATAGAGAGCAATGTCACGCTATATATGACTTGCTTTATTATTATAATTTTACCTTTAAGGCTTTGGTAATGCTGAGGCTATTAATATATTGTAACGATATATAAATATGTCGTTACATTAATTTAAAATAAAAACTTAAAAGTTCGCAAATAACAGTAAAAAACTAAACGCTAAAATTAAAATGTTTGTTAAACGTATATACATTTGCACAGAGGCCAAACTTTAAAAATATTTTTTTTAAAAAAAACAAATAAGTATTTGAACGTACTTTTTTATAAAAAAGTACAAGATTTAAAAATAAAAACAGGTATTAATTAATGTAATCTGTAAATGGAAATGATTGTTTATAAATTGTTTGAAAAGCAAGCTAGCCTTGGGCTCTTGTATAATTAAAATGATCTGATGAAAGATAGATAAGAAAATAAAGAGAAGTTAGCTTGACCAATGGAAGCACTAAGCCTTGGCTTGGACCCTAACGAAAGTGATGGATTAGTGACATTTTGTTGATTGAATCCGTATGGATAATATAAAAAGGGAAATACAGTTTTTTCTGGAGTTCCAGCGTTTTGTGTTTGAGAGATGTGGTAGGACGCACATACCACCCTCTCTGTATAAAAAAAAAAAATGAAAGGACTGTGATACCTTGAACCAGCTATTGCCATCTCCAGAACATTATCTTCCTATGGAGGCGTCGTGGGAATTAAAAGCAGAAACCTGGACTCTTCTACTGTGAGCTATGAACTTTATAAATTAACAACAACAAAAAAAAGTAATTAAGAACTTTCGTCATTGTTTTTTTAAAGATTCAGCTAATTTAAATTTTAAAATGAACTTTTATTTGATTTTCAAATTAATAATTGATTGTTTAAATTTATATAGTTAAGTTTTGCTAAAATCATTTCCATTTTATTATTTTTATTTGTAGTAATATTTATTGTAGAAATTATTAAATGCATTACATTTAAGTTGGGTAATAGACGTTGCATAGATTCGTTAGCGGTTATGTTGTGGTTTTCAGTCGATTAGAAGATATGTCAACAATGTCACTGCGGTGTCTTATGATGAACACCAAAGGGTCTCCTGTATTCCCTCAGCAATTGACATTATCGATTGACTTTGTATTTTGATCGGTTGTGTTTAATTTGGAATGTTTTTGATCGTGGAATCTGTGCAGCCGATCTATACTCGACATTATAAAACAAATTGTATAAAAATAATCTGTGCGAACGTATTTAAATGTTAAATTTAAGTCGGGTGTGAATGGCTATATAGTTTTGTAAAGTTATATTAAGGGAGGGTAATCTTAGGTTATTCATTTCGTAGTTGAATTGGTTCAATGGGTCGGATATATTTGTGTAATTGTAAATGTAGTATGAGATCCGCTATGGGCAGGATTATATATATACGCCACACACCTTCTGTTTGCCTATGGATGGGTTTGTAAGACGGCAAAGGACCGCAGTCCATTCCTATGGAGTTTTATGTTTATTGTTCTACTCGCCAACAGATGTGACATTCCTGTTGGTGGAGAGACAATGTCTTCTCTAATTCTACTTACTGATCAGATGTACATTCCTGACAGTATAGTATTTTGTGTTGTCGTATTTTCATGCTACATTGAATACATAAATGTATCAGATGGATTGGCGCCGGTTTGATTGCGAAATTTGTTGCCTAAGGTTAAATCAGGGAAGAATATTTTCTTTTCAAATGCAGATCTATGTAGTCTATTCATCCTCGACTCACTAAATAAATATTAAACTCATGGTTGTAATTTACTTAAATTTAAAACTAAAGATTAATAGAAAAATCTAAAATGTTGAATTTATTCCTCAAAATTTAAATGTTATTTTATATGTGCGTAAATAAATATTTTTATGTGTTAATTTCTGGGAGTGGCTTTTATTCTTTTATATTTAAGATATAAAATTTATATTTTATTATCTCTGCTACTCCACTGAGCTAGTGACTTGGGCTAACGATCTGAATATTTAAATAAAGTGGAATCTTAACAGCGCGTATCTGCCTACTCTATAAATTTTTCTAGGTTTAAATGCCTAGATGGCGCCCTGTGGAGCAGATATCGTATTTTGCAGTTAGATTCGATCTTCACTTTCATTTCGATCGTTATAATATGGTAGATCTGAATTTGGTTCAGTCCCATATAGCTATTTAAGTTAGATAGCTGGAATAAAAGACATTTTCATGTCCAAAAACTTCAGAGTTTCTGCTTAAATGTTACACATGAAATAAGTGCTGGGTTTTGAGTTGATATTTTAGATCTAGTGTCTGAATATTCTAGCTCCTCACTGAGGTGAGCCATAAGCTCGAAACCAATTGGTCTCGGGATAAGAATATTTCAAATAGAGATTTTAAATGTTTTCTCTTACTGCACTTATTAATAAGTTTGTTTGAGCTATTGGTATGCTCTCTATATTTCATTTTTGTAAATACAAGCTTTTTATAAAGCAATGTCATGCTATATATGACTTGCTTTATTGATTATTTCCTTGTTTTGTAAAATTTAATACAAATTAGTATTCCAATACATATTTTAAAATGTAGAATAAATTTTGACTTGTATATATATATATATATAAATGATTGTTTTTTATTAATTTGAATAAATTATGTATATTACTAAATAATGATAGTGTCAGCATAATCATTTTCAACCATTATTAGTCCATTGCACGACGAAGTTTACTCCAAGTTTAATCAACTTACTCCAATTTATAGACTTTCTTCTCAGTAAGCATGCTCTCTTTTCAATCTTTTACAATTTCTTGGAATCCAATTTAAAACTTCAACTGTTTCATCTATTACTAACTCTTCTAGAAATATGTCCAGCCCAGCTCTATTTCAATCTCTTAATTTTTTCAACGATATCTGTTTGTCTCTTGCCTGTTACTCCCAGCATACATCTCTTCATACTTTCTTAAGTGATCAGAAATCTTTTCTGTTAAGTGTCCAAGTTTGATCCATAAATAAGAACTCTTTTCAAACACATTAGGCATATTTCTTTTAACACTAATTATTTCTACTACAAGATTTCATCCAGATTTAATTCTCTGATTAATTTTATCCATTGTCTTCATCTGTATTAATAATCTGATTAAAATATTTGTAGTTGTTAACTTCTAATTCATCATTATCAGTTTTCATTTTCTTATTTTGAGAAAATCCATTGAATATAACTTTAGTCTTATTAAATTTATCTTTAGTCATTCTTTTCTATAGTCATCTAATAAGTCTTGAAACCCTTCCTAAAGCTCTAAATCATTATTTGTAAAAACAACCATATCATCTGCAAATTCCAGGTGATTTAAATAATGTCATGTATTTTTATTCCCACAGATTCCCATTTTAATCCACAAAATACTTCTTGTAGCACTACTGTAAAAAGTTTTGGAGATATGAAATCACCCTAACTTACACTCTTATTAATATTAATTTTCTAAGTATCACCATATAATCTGATCATTGCTGATGTATTTTGATGAATAATCTTCAGAATATAACAATATTATAATAACAATATCCTGGTCCATATCTTAATGATTCAAAGTTTTAAATATCTTGGAAATGTTTATAGAATCCAATGCCTTTTCATAATCTACAAATCCAAAACACAATGGCAACTCATATTCATTGATTCTTTCTATAATTTTTCAATACGTGAATCTGATCTACTGTGCTAAAACCACTTTAAACCCAGTTTGTTTTTATGGTTGATTTGAATCCATTTGTTGTTTTAAATGAATTGCATTATCTTGATAAAGATCTTGTATAGAATTGATAGAAGATTGATAATCCTGTAATTTCTAATACATTATTTTTATCACTTTTTTAAAAATATCAATATTACTGCTGCATTCTTCCAATCAGCTTGTATATCATTATCATTTAAACATTTGTTATAAAATTTGATCAATAATCTTGCTATTTTTTCACCTGCTTTTTAAAAAATATTAATAATAATTCTATCATTTCTTGGAAATTTTTACTTCTTATAGATTTAAGTGCTTGTCTCACCTGTTCATTTAAAGTGTTCTTTATTACTATAAAATTCTTTATAGACCTCTTCTACACATTTCATAACGTTGTCCCTCTTTTTAGTAATAATTTCATCTTATATATTTTTAAGACACTTCAGCACTTTCCTTGCCATATCACAATTATATTTTCTTATGTCATTATTAACTCTTTTTCATGCCATTTAAAAAAATTATTCAGAGGGCTCTCCAATAAATATCAAATATAACAAGTATATTTAAAAATGTAAATTTTAATTTAGCTTTATTAAAATTTGGAAATTATTTATATAATATATTGTAACGGGATATATATATGCGTTACATTTAAATTTTAATACTTGATTTTTTTGTAAATATCTAATACTGAATTAAAAGCACAAACGTTCAAAATGTACAAATAACGAATTATTAATTTATTAATATGTTTGATTTAAATATTAAAATAAGATAAGCTTTAAAAAAAAAAATTGTAGAATCGAAGCAAAGATTTTATAGTTTAAATAAAATATAATAAAAACTTTTTAATTTTAAAAATAACGAAGAGAGTTTTTAATTTTAAAAATAAAAATTACAAACAGATCCTTAGGGCAAAATGACCATTGAAAAGATGATTACGAAAGAGATAAGAGTCGAGAAATAGAAACAAAAGGCTTGTTTTTCCCGCCCATGATAGACACAGACCTCGGTGGAAAAATCCACTTAGCCACAAACACAAAATTATTTAGCCACAAACTCAAAATCTACTTGGCCACAAACTCAATGAACCAATGAAATATAGATATCAAATATGTTTGATGGATCTGTGCATTCCAGAGATAAGGTGCCTGAGGACTATAAAAAGAAAATCCAAAAGAAATAATTAATTAGAGAGAATCAGAAAATTAAAGTTTTGAATTCATTCGTATTTGCTGAAAGTCAAAATAAAAATTTTAAAAGTCATCGCCATCACCAAAAATGTAATCAGCTTCATCTTGCTTCCTTTGATGTGGCCGGCCGAAGGCAGCCTTCATCTTCACAGATCCCAGAATCGAACTACTGGTGCCGTATGCAGAAATCCCGTCAAGCTTCATAAATTGTCCGCAAGGACAGGGCCCTTGCGTAAATTAGATCTTCGTCACGAACGAGCACGGACAAAAGAAGGTACAAATTTAGAAATGATAAAATGAAATATAAACTCTCTTAAATTAAAAAAGTCTTCGAACTTTATTTATCTTTAAAATGAACTATAGACTTTCTCTCTGGAGCAAACATGAACTTTATTTCTTATTTTTTTAAAATCTTGCAATGTTAAAAGTAATAGCTAAAGTTTAAAACGTAATCTCTTAAAATACATATTGTATTTTTTTATATTTTTATTCATGCTTAATAAGATCTGTTTGTAATAGGGTAGGGGTTTGCGATTGCAAACTTAAATTTAAAAGTAGCAACACATATCGTTATTTGTGCATTATTGAATTTAAAAGAACAGTAGGTTAAATAATATTTGTAGTAAAAAAATAAGTTAAATATAATGTTTCATTTTAAAATGATTTTAAAACCTTAAACTAAAGATTTTTTTTTAGAATTAAATTAATAAAATGATTTAAATGTTAGTTGAGTGTAGATGGCTGCTATACTCGTTTAAATATGTTAGTTTTAAAAGGGGTTTTGATTTTGGACTATTTGTTTCGTAGTTGTGTCAATGCTGGTGGAGAGATGTATGGATGTTTACATCAATGTAATGTGAAGTGTGTTAGCACATAGGGTGACACGTCCAACTGAATGCATGACCCCAAAGAGGTAGTCATACCGTTGAAATGGACGCAGACGTATTTCCTGCACCATTGACCCATTCCAGCTCTATGGATTGGGAGGATAAGCATGGCAAGATAGACCGCTCTCCCATCCATACGAAGCGTTATTCTTTTATTATATTACATGCATGATTCCTTCGCCAGACAGACGTAAATTCCTGTACTGACGAAGGTCATGTTTTTTCAAATAATATCACGCTGTTCAGATGCACATTCCTGTCGGCGTGATTCTATGCTAACATGTTCACATTGCATTGGTTGCTGATATATATCTGGAAGCGAGCGTTGGTGCGGCTGCGGACTTTTAGCCTGGAATCAAATGTTTGAAAGTCTTTTAAGTGCGTCGTCTGGGTAGCTCATCTATACTCAACATTTCTAAGATTAAAAATAAAAGTTAAAACAAATAAAAATAATAGTAAATAATAATGAAACAAACATAATTTTTTTTATATAATTATTTTTCAAGTTTGTGTGTCGTCACTTATATATATATACGTGAATAAAATCTTTTTGTGTTATTAATACTGACAGTGATTGCTTTTATTATTCTTTATTAAAAGAAATATATTTAATAAATGTTTTAAACCTCTGCTACTTCATGAGCTAGTGACTTGGGCTGACGGTCGTGAAAATATCTATGTAGAAGTTGGATCTTTAATAGCGCATATCTGCCTACTCTATAAATTTTCTAAGTTCAAATAACCTAGTGGCGCCCTGTAGTGCAGATATGGTAAGACTGGATATTTTACTTCTTTTCCCGACCGTTATAATATAAATATTTTGTTTAATTTACATTAAAACTTAAATAAAAATTTTTGTTAAAGCAACCAATTATTATAAAAATGATTTTGCAATAATGATCCTCTCCACCATTTAAAAAACCCTCAGAAAAAAACATGCTTTTAACTACAGAAGTATAGTATTTAAATTGTGAAGAAAATGTGATTACAGTACATAAATTCATTAAACAAGGCAAAACTCTCCACACAGTAGTGCCACCCTGTGCCAATCAGAGTAATCAATGGAAGCCAGAAGGCTCCTCACTGACGAGGTCCACAAGCCAGAAACTAGTTTGGGGATATTGGATGAATAGGCACTAGATGGGGATTTTATGCACGAACCTTCTGGCATCCATTGATTACTCTGGTTGGCACTACTGTAAGGATAGTTTTGCCTTGTTTAATAACAATTATGTGCTAGTATAAGAAATAGTGATCATATGATACATAAATTCATGCTTGAAATATGATTTTTAGTGAGAAGGAAAAAATAGGTGTTATAGTAATGTATTTACATTTAGTTTTGGTTACCATATGTATTATTAAGTTTATGTGAAGAATAATCTCGGCTTTCAGGGCAGCTATATTTCTCACATTTAATATATAATATTAAAATATTTTGTTTATTTTACATTAAATCTTAAAAAGTTTTTGGCTAATGTATAATTGAAGTCCGAAATGACGACCTTCTGGTTGGCTACATTTCTCACGTTTAATATGTAATATTAAAATCTTTAGTTTACAATAAATTTTTAAAAAAAGTTAAAGCGAGCAATTAAAAAAAAAAAACCACTAGGCTTTAAATAGCCTGGGTGCAATCTGGTATATATATATAATTAAAATATAGTAAAAGAAAACTCTCTCTATTCCGCATTTGTCCAACATGGTGAATAATGTCATTCCTTCCATTACTAGAAACTAAAAGAATAAATGTTTTTCATCTGTAAATCTGGCACAAGTAATTTTCATTTCAGCTCAAATGAGGTAAGACCAAATTTGAATTAAATGAAGTTAGAAAAGATTATCTGGGATATCAATTGATTTAGCTGAAATTTGGTAAAAGTAAAGTAGAACTGAAAAGTGGACATATATTATAAAGGAATAACTGATAGTAGAAATAGTGATGTAGAATTTTTTTTAATAAATTAGATAATATATAGGGGGTTTGAACTCAGACTTTTACACGATCCTCAACCATCCATGCTACCCCATACTGGTGATATACTTGATCACACATGTTGAAAGGATAAATAATCACCAATGCAGGTATGAAAAAGCCTGTACTATAGAAAAAAATTCATATTTTAATAAATTATGGAAATTAGAATTACCAATTTGTATTTTATTTCTGATAGATTATCTCTGTTCTTGCAATTAAGATCTCTATTCCCACTACTAGTTGCTTAAATGGAATTGAATTTTATGACATTATTTAAAAAATAAGATGTCAATAATTCTCATTTTAATTGATAAGAGATTTTTTATTTTTTTGAAATATTAATTAATTTTTGGTGTATATGGGTGATTAGGATGACATTGGAGAGGTGAGGACTATTATTGAAAGATATTTAGAGAAAAGAAATTTAATATTTGGGTTAATTAGTTAAATATTTTGAAGAATGACATATAGATTGAAAAGATAGACATTATTCTTAAGAAATATATGTAAGTTAAAAGATATGTGTAACATTACATGATCTTACTGAAAAGTTATTAAACATCGATATCCTCTATTTTCCGTTTCTTTGAATATTTATTTAGACAATTGACTGGTTTTGTGTATAGCATAAATGGAAGATCAGATTTGGTGAATTGATAATGAAAATGAATTTACCAAAATTGCTAAATAGGATTAATGAAATCTTAGAAAGTTTAGAATAAAAATTAAGGTTACTAAAAAATAAAAGCAATGAAGGCAAAAAAAAAAAAATCACATAAATATTTTAAGAGTAATATTTTTTTCCTTCACACCTTTACGACACCTACTGTATATTTTAGGAACTAATAGATACTAGATGATATTGCTTAATAAATTCCTATTCTGTGCTATCCTATTTAATAATGCCAGACTAGTTTTAATTTTATAGCTTTCATCAGTGAGGAGTTTGAATCTTGGAACAATGCAACTGCTTTTTTTAGGATTGTTATTGATGGAAGCTTGAAACTAGTCTGGAGATAAAGATAGCACTGGACGGGATATTTTTAAGCATCTGGCATCTATTAGTTACTAAAACTTAGAATTGTTGGAATAGAAATATGAAGAAAAAAATAGGCTGCTGAAACATGAGTAAGCTGAAGTCGTGATGCTTTATTGATTTTATTTTAATAGTCTACCCGTGATCCTATTCTAAGAATTTGAGTGAGAACAGGTTATTACCTGAGCTTCGAGTAGGTAATTTATGATTATAGATCAAGTCCTATCTCAAGCGCCAATCTTACCAATTAATAAGAATTACACCCCTCAAAAAGAAAAAGGTTTCAGTGGACCTTTTTGGGTACTTTATCCAGACTAGCTCAGTCTCAAGGTCTGGGAAACATTGTCTATCAAGAGAATGAAGCCGAGGTTATCTTACAAAGAAATGTCATTTATATATTTTTATAATTTCCTATCTGCCTTACAAATCTTATTACTTTACTTCTTTTAGAGATATACGGTAATGAATATCAGTAAGCTTTTATAAATAATAACCCAGAAATTATAAGAATCTCATAATTCAAATAAATACACAAGTTATAGCTTAAAATTCTAATATTTATTAATACATGTATATATTAATATCTCAAACATACCACTCATTCATTCCAATATATATATATAATATCAATATACACAAAAGAGTGCAACTATACGTCAGAGTTGTATTTATTAAATGATTTAATCTATTTCTATAATTACTTTCTTTAAGTTGGGACAAAGTGCATGTTTCTTAATTTATTATTATATGTTCATTTAATATATATAGAAAAAGTCAAAGTTACCTATTTGAGAGTGAACGTTTGCATGTTTAAGGCTGATGATCTGTAAGCTTACAGGATTACAATGGTGATTGTCCTAGTGAGAATCATTGGTCTGGAAGATGATGAAAGATTCCATAACATTTTCACATAAGATAATCCATCCTAGAGGTTAGGTAGGTGATTCTAAAATTGATTGAACGAAAGTTCTTGCTATTTGGAGTTCCGTGATCATTTCACTTGCTTGAAATAGATGGCAAAAATCTTTATAGATAAAGTTCAGGCAGGTTACAAAATAGCTGTCCACAGAGCTGGTTCAACAAATCTACACGATTCTTCTACCCCTGCATTTTGATGGGATCCATTCTTATTAATTTTTATTAATTAATCCTATCAGTTTATGAAAATTTACTTTTCACGCTTCTTTTCTCTAACGGTCTCTTTTCTGAATCACTACAAAATCAAAATAATTCTTTTCTTTTAACTCTCTTTCACCTCACTTTTTTTTTCTATCCATACCCCGATGACCATTAACTCAGGAACGCTTTTAGCTTCCATTGTTCCAAAATATTAAATTGGCCAGTTCTTGGAATTCCGATGACAAGTGTCATTAACAGAAATCGCCCTTGGCACAATTTGCAATTCCTTTTATTACTTTCGTTAAGAAACATATGCTACTAATGACGTTATTTAAATAACTATAACTTACAATATGATTAATAAACAATAAAATATATAAAACAAAATAATAAAAATACAACTCCGCACATAACCACTTCTCTTCATCTTCACATACAAATCTGTTAGTAATTAATTCTACGCAACATCACAACATGTGTAATAAATATATATATGTATATGTTCATGCCGTTAAATAATTAATGTATTTCTCTCACTCTTTTGTAACAGGGTTCGAATGTATATCTATAAATTTTCTCGCGTCTGTCAATTTAATTCATAATAACAATCACAATAAACACTCTTTTGTAATCATTATTGCCTTTTACTTCCTTTAGTATTCGTATTCGAACCCAACTACTGTTACATTATATTTAAGAGTAATAGATGTGACAAGTTAGTCATTTTAAATATTTTAGAAGTTTGTTAATTATTAATAAAGACATGATAATAAAAAAAAATGAATAAGAATTGCAATGGTTTCAGCAGACTCTTAATAAGTTAGGAGGATATTGTGTAGCTTTTTGAAGTTATGACAATTTTTATACCACTGTAAATAAATTGTTTATATCTAGTGCTTAGAATATGTAATAATAATGGAGCAATTAAGTTGTGAATATGAAACTATAATAATTCCCAAATAAGATACTAATTATTCAATAAATTAATTCCCTCTCTTGTAACAATGTCAAATAGTCCATTTGTATTGATTTTTCCAAACTATTATCTGGCTAATAAATCAGTCATAAGATATTTGAAGGTATGAAACTTTATATTAGTATCAATCTTAGTTCATATTTAATAGCCATTGTTTACTTATGGCATTATTAAAATTATTAGAATTTGCATCTTGGTTGTTATTCAAAACTGAGCTGATTTGATTCTTTGGTTATAAAGATTGTTATTAATATAAAGTTTACTTCTTTGAATATCAATGATTGATCTTTTATCTATATAACAGCATAAAAAGTTAAATAGATTATTTTTTGTCTAAATAATAAATGGCATTAATAGAATGAGAGGAAGTTCTTTGCAAATTTGTTAAAATAATTCTAGTAATTCTTTAAAATTATAACTTAGAAAGAATTTTTTTTTTAATATTTCATATGGAATAGCACTTATATAAGAAACTTGAACAGTTAGAAAAATCACATAAATGATAAATAAAATTCTGTATTAGAAATAGATCTTAGATATTGTTATGATATTGATGAATCAATATCATAACATACAAAATATCAGGAGATATTTTTGTTTGGTCATTGTTTATTAACTACCTCATATCTGATGATTATAAGCATCAATAACTTCAGTTCAACATCTTTTATTTTTAGAAGAGACATCTATGAATATTATACTTTGATATATTGGAAGTGATTCAACTAATTTCAAAATTTGCAAACAAGTGGAAGCAATAAATAGTTTTGTAGGAAATTAGTAAATCACGAAGGGAAATTTTGAAAAACTTTGGAGATATATAAGAAGAGAAATAAAAATGAAAAAGATGGTTTTATTACAATATATTAAGAAAAAAACTTGAAAAAATATTCATATTCATTTGTAATAAAATTTTTGGATGAAGGGGAATTAGTAAATGAATATAATTCATTAGTCCTTAATTTATGAAATGAATAAACTGGCAGAAAAAAAAAAGCAAAAGGATTGGATGATAATATACTGAAATATTGATAGGTATGCAAGCATTTAAAATAAACACAGAGGCAAAACTCTCCATACAGTAGTGCAACTCGATGCAAGCTAGAGTAATCAGTAGGTGCGGGAAGGTCTGTGCATAAACTCCCTATCTAGTGCCTATCCCAGACTAGTTTCTACCTTGTGGCTTTCATCAGTAAGGGGTCTTGGATCTGAGAGCACTGCATAAGATCTAATGCAACCCTCCAGCAGCCACCTTTTACTCTTTTAGCTAACTATAAAGTTTTGAGGCCAAAATGAAAACACTATAAGGTTTTCAAACTAAGTTCATCAACTTGTATAGATCTTAAGTCAATTCAGCATCCATATTTTTTGGTCTTTGGTTCTTTAATAACCAGTCACTATAATCCTATTGGGTAGGATTGGTATTAAATCATCAAACGTCACACGATCACCATTCTTTATGCTTACACAGGCTGTTTTTCACAGAGGTAAAACTCCATGCAGTAGCATCACTCAATGCAAGACAGAGTAATCAATGAAAGCCACGAGCTAGAAACTAGTCAGGGAATATTGGATGAGTAGGCACTAGATAGGGATTTTATACACTAAACCTTCTTGCATTCATTGATTACTCTGGCTTGCACTGAGTGGCATTATTGTATGGAGAGTTTTGCCTATATTTATAAATAACACTTGGGGGGATTTAGAATCTTGAAAATTGAATGTGAAATCAGGTTGAAATAGAAAGGATGTTGATAGATGAAAATTCTCATAATTGGAATCAGAATACACATTTTGATAATTTTCTTTTTTTGCAAATAGTACAAAGGATATATAGTTGTATTAGTGAATTGTAGAGGTGGGGGGGGGGTGTAAAAAATAGATTCAGCAAGGAAAAATCTGCAATGTTATGATTTAATGGGAAGAAAAACTGGTGAATGCAAAATAGAAAATATTAATTTTAAAGAATTAGAAAAGTATAGATACTTAGATTCTTTGTTAAATGGGTAAATGAATTATAGAGACAGTTGAGAAGAAAATCAAAAAATAGATTGGGATTGATAAAAAAATCTGTCATGTTTTTTTATACATGAGATTTATAGAATAATTTGGAAAAGAGTGATATCTCCTTAATTTCTGGAAATGAAATGTTTTGTGTTAGCCAGGAAACTCAGAAATTTTTATGTAGAATTTTTTTTAAACAAAAAACCCAGATATCCATTAAATGGTGTGACCAGTAAATGAAGGCTCTTCAATGGAAAATGGGCTGGACTTTTTTTTTTTTAATTTTGAGAAATTAAATGTAATTTTAAAATGTTTGGGAAGTTACAAATATGCTGAACATTAGGCAAGAAAGGTTTTACATTATGCAAAATTTAATAGACAAACAACTTTAATGTACTTATGTAAGAGATAGAGAAAGAGGATCAAGTTCTTTAAGCGAAAAAGTAAAATCGATTATGAACATAACAAAAAAAGTACAATCATATTATAGGGAGCTTATTGTTTGGTGCAAAGAAATATGCTTTAGGTACCAAAGAAAGAAACCAGAAATGGATCAAGGATTGGATCGAAAATATATTTTATGTAGAGATGGAAAATATTTTTAAGTGTGGATATTGAAAGATACTATCCCTATAAAAAAAAAAATGCCAACATCACCGCATGGTCCTTCCAAATACATACTTACATGTTTTCAAGAATAGTTATTGCAATCTATTTTAAGTAGATGCGTTTATTTTTGTATACAACGATTTTAATTCGTCAAGCAAGATTCTGGCCATATTAAAAGAAACTTTTTAACTTCGTCTAAGGAGAAGCCATTTTGCTTCATATACGAACAAGTTAATTATGATAAATTATTTATTGCAAAATTAATGAGTAAACATTTTTGCGTAAACTGATTTCAAAAAGAATAAAAAATTTAAGATTTCCATTAAAATACTGTATATATATTTTAGAAAATAACCCAGTCGAGCGTACGCGAGATAAAATAAATCTGTTTATAAAATTTTGGTAATTATTATTAACACTAACAATGAATTAGAATACGATAGTTACTGTATCGTCCTTAGAAGTAAAAAAAAAAAAATCAATTCTTATACTTTTAATTAGTTAGAACCTGAAATGTCGCAGCCTTTTAATTTAAAAACCAGAACTCGCCTCTGATAATAATGGGCGTGAATATATCCCGAATTCTCACTCTTTTATTTTTTTAATGGCTGTTCTCCTCCCTCTAAAAACTTTACCTTCTTGGCTGCTCATTCTTTTAGATTAAGCCTGTCTCCGCCACGTTTCTTCTCAGCCATTAAATATAGGTAATGGGATATTGTAAACCAAAGGTTAGAATGGGTCACGGAGCTTGCGCAGTATGCCAGGAGCAAGCTGACATTCCTTACACTGCCACTCCGGTGGCTGTTAGTTAGGATGATGGCCATGATAGATACAAACTGTGAGTAGATTTTTATAAGCAAACATACATTCTTAAACCTAGATTCCAAGAAGCCGGAAAATATTAAAAGATTTTAAATTTAAGATTTTTTTTTCATGAAAAAAAAATGTAAGCATGATAAATTCTCAAAAGTAATAAGGGATTTAATTTTATTAGTTATGTTAGATGGAGCAGCTTTTGTAATGATTTTATTTTAAAGTCGCATTAATAAAAAGCATTTAATTTATTTCAGGATTTATATTTCTAAAAAGGAATGTAAATAAATGATATAAATTTTTAAAATGTTCTATTTATCTATCAGCTGTCGTCTTCTACTCATCATGTTTGTTATCCCCCTAATATTTGTCTTTTGACTTGCATGTTTTTGTTGTGTCTGTTAGGCTATTAATTCTTTTTCATTATGTAAACATGTGCACATATTTAGATTTGTGGATAATAATACAATATATATAACATACGTTAAACACAATCCAACGTATGCATACATAAATGTGTCTGCAAATAGCTATATAGTCTAGAAGTGCTGAAATGATTGAATAATGAAATCATCGCTTATTACATAGATTAGCTGTAACCAAGTAATAAATATGCAGTACATCTATAATTAAAATTTATAATAATTAAGTCACTGGTTGAATAACTTTTAAAGACATATATATATATAGCTTAATAAAGTCATAATTATTAAAATTCTTTTATTAAACTAATTTAAATATATGTGTATATTTGAATTTTTACAAGTTGTGAAAGTTCAGGATTGATCTGAGTACAATAATACTTGTTATTATTGTTGTTTGTATTGTTACCATTTTAAGTATAGTATTATTTCAACCATTATTTACTTAATTGTTATGAAATATATATATATTCCAGAAGATCGTTGGAATCAAGCAGTTAAAAAATATCGATTGCTTTATATTAGTTTTCATTTCATTAAATTATACTGTTCTTACTACAATAATAAATAAAAAAGTTATAATTGTACCTACAGCTTTTCTTTTTTTTTAATTCATTTTTAAATCTACAGTTGTAGATATTTATTAAATAAGTTTCAAAAAACACATTTGTTTTCTCTGAGGAATTATAGCAATCATCAGCACTAGATGTGGAATACAAACTAGAACCACACAAACATATGTATATAAAACATGCTGGTCCATTATTCTTTTAATTTTTTATATTTTGCAATACTTTTTTTAACTTCTGCAACAAACTTTCGTTTTTAAAAAGTCTTCAACACCATGTCAAATTGTATTCTATCTACAGCCATATCTTTCTTAATAAAAACAACATTCACTGTTTTGTTTAACTTTTTAACATAAATTACTGCTGTATCTAGTTTTCAAGATCTTCATACATCATCAATCCAAAGTTCTCTCTTTATTGATTAATGATTTTGTTGCATCTTAACTCATTAAAGTATCTGATTTAGCTGTTAATTTTATTCTAGATAATAGAATAAATTGTGGTAAGAGGATTGCAAGTAATGGTATATTACTACTATCAGTGATACATTTTTATTATTTGGTAATTATATTCTGGTATTTAAGATTGATCCTGAATTGTCCCTGGTTAATTATTTTATTGAATTAAGAATAATTTAACAATATATTTCTTACTATCTTTTCATTACAAACCTATATTTTTTAATGTACTTACATGAAACAGAAATGTAAATGTTAAATGTAAATAATTAATAAATTAGTTTTAATGCACAGTAATCTCACTATTTCCCTGACATCAGTTTCCAAACTATGTTGCGGATACTGAAATTAGTGAATAATAGCGACTCTTATTGGAATATGCATTTTTTACATAGAAATGTGTCCATAGGTATGTGATATATATATTGAAAATGGATTTAACATATATTTATGGCTGTGAACAAAAATATCTAAAATATAGAAATTTAATTTATTATTCTACTTTTTTTTTTTCCAATTTTTTTTAAATTATTTTTTTTCAATCATGTATAACAAAAACCACAGGTATGGAAATAATGGATATTGCTGAAGTACTATATATTGTGTACGTATATGCATATTCTGTTTTCTTTTCATTTAGAAAAAAATTGTTTTTCTCTTCCTGATTTTTCTGCAATTAAAAAAAAAATTTCTTTTTCTCTATACACTTTAATAAGTGAAAAAATAAATCTGGGTAAATTTAAAAAAAAAATAATAATAATTTTGAAGAAGTTTGTGATATAATGATGTTTCATCTATATGCATTCAATGTGATTTTAAATCCTGGCTAAGTAAAGTTGAAAATTTCTTGAACAAACTTGAATTTTTCTTTCAGATAGCCAGCTTGTAGCTATTCATTCAATGATGGTCAGTGAATGACAGTGTAACTGATCTTATTTAGAGGATTAAACAAAGATGGAAAACACTCGCATTGTTACTATCCAAAAATTGTCAAACCTGATGATATATTGCTTTCTTCACTATTTCTGTATTAGGGATCTAGTGAAGAAGCATTTTCCCTGCAGAAGCCTATTTAAAAGATATTTCTTAATCTTTTTATAACTTTATTTATTTGCTGCACTGTTATTATTTTAATGATTCAGGATTAAACAAAAATTGTTACTTAAGTAAACTTTAGTTTATATTAAAATAATAAAGTTTAGCTATTATGAAAATTTATAACTCCTGCCCCTTCTAAATTTTATTCAGATAATAGAAGTTATGAATTCATAAAGCTCTATATTAGTATATTTCAAATGAAAACAATTTCTCCAACTTGATTCTTTTTCAGATTAATTATACTATTCCTCTGGATTATGAATTCCTGAAATTTCATTAGACTTTGCAATACTTTTTTTATATGTATTTTTACAAAGTATAAAATCTATGCAAAGTTTTGTGGGAAAATTCTTAGAATATTGATTGCTTTGATAATTTATTTTGAAATGGTAATATTAAATATATTTAAAAACATTTAATTAAATGTGAATTACCAGTTGTTTATATTAAATTCACTGAACTTTCTGTTATTGCATGACAGGAATCATAACACAATGTTTAAAATGAAGAAGTATAACTTTCATTTATGTACGTTTTTCCATTGCTTATATGCTATCTAAGGGTTTCATAAAATATGGTAATGGATAATGATTTAAATAAGAATTATGCCTTTCAACTCAAAGAAAACAGTAGTGAATCTAAAATTTATCATAATCAAAAATTTTATTTTCATAATTTTACCTGTAATTTTTATTATTATTTTATTATTTTGCTTGGTATTGTCAGAATTTAATTTTCCAAAACTTAAAAATAAAAAAAATAATATCAATTTTGATATTATTGGTACATGTGTCTGTGAATTAAGTCAACATTTATGTCTTTACAAAATAGAATTATTGATTGTTAAATCTAATATTTGTATTACAAATATTATTAAATTAATATGATTGCAAACTTCACATTCATTTTTTTTTTTTTTTTGTAATGATGATTTCCCCCCCCTAAATAAATGTTATTTTAATTTAAAAAAAGAGAAAGTAATAGTATTTATTAATAATAAGTATCTATTTATGAATTATTATATTTAATTTTTAGACTTTAGATATTCATTTTATATTATTTGATGTAAAATTACAACTAATACATTGTTCAAACATATTTTTTAACTCCATTTCCTCAACCCATTATTTTAAAAAAAAAAATTTCAGTGAGCCTTTCTCTTCAAAAAGAATTCAGTATCTAACTTAAAAATCATTTAATGAAATTATGGTGATGTTTTGTAATTTATTGGTCTTTCTAAAATATCACATCTTCTGTCAAATTAATCTCTTTCCCTATTATTATTATTATAATACTTGCTTGCATGTGATATTTTCAAATTCTAGTAAGCCACTGTTATTTCTACTGACTGACATAAAGCATTCAGCTTAAAATTATTAATTTAATTCAGACTTTGTTTATTAGAAAAAAAATCCTTATGTAAAAAAATACAGGCAGTAAAAATCCATTTCTACTTGTTATATAATTATTTTCTTGAGTAATCAAGCAACATTTGAACTTCAAAGAATATTAAATTATTCTTTTCATTTTTTTTTTATTTTTTTTTTTTTGGCATTCAGGAATTTATTGGCAAAACATTGTTATAAGAGAGCCAAACTGCTCACTATAATATTGATAAGTCATTCTTTTGATTTGGTTTGAAAACTCATTTCATGTTAGAATGGATTATTATTGTTATTATAATATTTTATAAAGTCTGTGCCAATTATATTATCATATTTCTTAATGAATAAATATATGCCTATATAATCAAAAGTGAAATAGCCAATAAAATGCCTTAATTTTTACATAAATTTATACAACATAATTTAAAATTCTTTAACTTAATATCATTTATTTTGACTTTCTCCAACATATTTGATATCATTCAACATAAAAATCATATTTAAAAAAGTTAGTTTAAATAAAGTTTTTATCTTAATAATGAAAATGAGCCTTTTTTTCATCTCTTGTATAAAGGAATGTCATAAGAAAGTGGTCTATTATCAATTGTATTTAATGGGGGTGTTTTTTTTTTTTTTTGTATTAAATAGAAAATGCCACATTTGGATTATTATTATCTTGTGTTGACTTATATTTTTAAACAGATCTATTTTAACAGCTAAATTACTAATTGGATTCAGTTCCATTACTCTCTCTTTATATATTTGATGTCATTGCAATTTGCACAAACACTCAGATTAACAAACAATAAGTTTATAATTACTCTTAAAAAGTCATTTTAATCTTAATTTAAACAGTTATATATATATTGGGTGTATGTGTAATAAATTTAATTTGTATAAATAAATTTTATAATACAGTTTTGTTTATTATATGTGGTAATTATTGGGAAAATTACTGTATATATAGGAATGTAGAGAAAGTTGATTCCAAACTACAAAAACTAATAAAAATTTGTTCAAGTAACTATTTGAAAATATATATTTAAATCTTCATTTATTTTTTATATGCTTGTGTGCATTTTTAAACTTACAAAGATAAATGTACAAACACAATATGTATAAGAAAACAACACTAGCAAACTCTCCATACAGTAGTGCCACCCAGTGCAAGCCTTAATAGTCAGTGGATGCAATAAGGTTTGTGCATAAAATCCCTATCTAGTGCTTACTTGTGGCTTTCGTCAGTGATGAGCCTTGGATCTGAGAGCACTGCACTTAGATCTTAGGATCTAATGCAACCCTCCAACAGCTAGCTACCTTTTACCTATTTTAACACAAAACTAGGAGCTCTAGATGGAAACACAATAATGTTTTCAATCCAAGCTCATTGTCATATAGATCTGAATCCAGTTTAGCATTTATACATTTTGATGTCTTTGGAGGATTGCCATTAGATCCTAAGATCTAGGTGCAGTGCTCTCAGATCAAAGGCTCCCCACTGATGAAAGCCACAAGCTAGAAACTAGTTTGGGGATATTAGATGAGTAGGCATAAAGATAGGGATTTTATGCACAAACCTTCTTGCATCCACTGATTATTAAGGCTTGCACTGGGTGGTACTACTGTATGGAGAGTTTGCTAGTATTATTAACAGCTTAGGTAAGCATAGGAAATGTTACGTGATGTATAAGAAAAATAATTTGCCAGTAATTTATGAATACAAAAATTAAACAAAATAAAAAATTATCAGTCATAGTTGTATTATCCAAACAATTTTTTAGAAAAATTAAACTCCATAATCTTTTTAACTATAAAAACTGAAAATGTAATATTAATAACTTCCATATTAAAATGAATTTCCTCCAAATGGGAATTATAAGAATTGTTTTTTTTTTTTTTTTCAAAATTAAATTAATTTTCTTTTGTAGTGATATTATTTTTTTTAGAATTAAATTAAAATGGCAGTTTTTAAAAATGCAATTTTTAAAATCATATTAGATAGGAGTGCATCATGTAAAAAGAGATTTTTTTCTAGATCTTTTAAAATCAACATCTAAAAATACTTTAATATATCATATAATTTAGTCTAATCTACAGAATGCTAAGAATATATAAGCTTGTTTCTTTTTTTAACTGGAATATCCAAAATAATTAATTCATTAGTTCATATTATGTTAAATTCATATTTTCTGTTTATGCTACTACATTAAAGTCATGGGAACAGAAATTTTGCTTTGATAATACCCAAAATTAATAAAAGCTCTGTCATAATTAATTTTCTCAGAATTAGTTTAATTTACTCAGGTTGTTATCTTAGATAAAATCTATGACTAATATCATCTGTCATCGATATTCCCATTAAGAACAAACTGTCTTAGAGCTAAAACTACAAGAGCTGAATACATTAAATCAACCAATGTGCAGCAAAATATATATATATAAAGATATCAAAATATAATATTTATTTGCATGTTTACATATAAAATAGTTTATATATAATGAAAAATAATAACAAAAATTCAATAATAATAATTAGTCCTTTATTTTTTCACATCACTCTTTATCCAAATTTTATAAACTTCATCTAAGTTTGTCTGCATTTCTGACAAGATATATTGCTTAATTTTTATTAAATTATCGAAATATTTGTTGTCTACTCTATTACGGGATTTTGATTATATCACATTCATTAAATGAAAACCATGTGGAAGCTTGTAAAGTTGCACAAATATTGAAAAATTCCAAAAGTTCTTTATATCCTTGGTCTTTTAAGATACATTTAGTTAAATCTTTAAAATATTTTCATTTTACATTTTTCATTTATTAAAAAGTTCAAAATAATCATATTGTTCTAAAATTGTATCTAATTTTATATAGTTTTTATCATTATTATAGATTCATATTTTACAAATAAATGTTTTAGATCTTTTTTTATATGCTCTATGTTTAAATTATTTTTTATTACAAAAGGATTCCAGTCATTTATATTTCCTCTGGAAATCTATTGTCTAAATCAGTGTTTCCCAACCTGTGGTACACGTACCACTGGTGGTACGCGAGTTGCTGGTTGGTGGTACACGAAAAATAATCAATAATGGCAGACATAAAAAAAAAATTAAAACATAAAAATATAAAAACGTTTTTTTCTATAATTCATAAAAATTATTTTAATTAATAATATTATACAGTAAAGTTGTTAATATGTACAGTCGATAACGATCTTTAATGTTAATGATAAAATTGAAAGTATGATTAAGAAATTAGATTTTTGGAAACAGTAATATATATAAGTATCAAAAACAATCAACTGGAAGTATTTGAAACTCTACACATTTTTTTGTTTGAAAATAAGGTTAGTCTGTCTCAAGATATACGAGAAAATATAATAGCACATTTAACAGGATTAAAATTGTCTTTCATGGAATATTTTCCAAAACCCGAAAACACAAATGATAATTGGATTTCAAACCCCTTCTATGCAGAAAATTTAGAAAAAGCTACATCATTATCAATAAAGGATAAAGAAAATTTAATAGAATTATCATGTGACAGAACTTTACAAGTAGAATTCAAACGACACAATCTAATTAATTTTTGGTTAAACATTAAAGAATATGAACAACTTTCTGAGAAAGCTCTTAAATTATTATTACCATTTACTAATACGGAATTAGTAGGAAGAGCTTTTTCTTCATATCTTTTTTAAAAAAATAAGTATCCAAACAGATTGAACGCAGCTGTAGATTTAAGGGTATACTTCGTATCTTTTGAACCAAATTTCAAAAAATTATGTTGTTCGAAACAAGCACAAAGATCTCATTAAATTTATTATATAAAAATATTTGATTATGATAAGAAAATATATAAACAGAGCAAAACTCTCCATACAGTATTGCCACCTGTGCTAAACAGAGTAATCAATGGATGCCAGAAGGCTTGTGTATAAAATCCCTATCCAATGCCTACTCATCCAATATCCCCAAACTAGTTTCTGGCTTGTGGCCTTCGTCAGTGAGGAGCTTTGGATCTGAGAGCACTGCATCTAGATCTTAGGATCTAATGCAACCCTCTAGCAACCACCTTTTATCTCTACTTAACTACTAAACTATGAGAATGAAATTGAAAACACAAAAAATATTTTCAATCTAAGCTCAATAGCTCAAATAGTCATATGGGTCTGAACTCAGTTCAGCACCCATACATTTTGGTGTCTTTGGCTCTTTTACAACCATAGCCACCACTATCCTATTAGGCAGGATTGGTGTTAAACCATTAAGCATCACATGATCACATTTCCTATACTAGCACATTAATTGTTGATAAACAGAGCAAAACTCTCCATACAGTATTGTCACCTGTGCTAAACAGAGTAATCAATGGATACCAGAAGGCTTGTGCTTAAAATCCCTATCCAATGCCTACTCATCCAATATCCCCAGACTAGTTTCTGGCTTGTGGCCTTCATCAGTGAGGAGCTTTGGATCTGAGAGCACTGCATCTAGATCTTAGGATCTAATGCAACCCTCTAGCAACCACCTTTTATCTCTACTTAACTACTAAACTATGAGAATGAAATTGAAAACACAAAAAATATTTTCAATCTAAGCTCAATAGCTCAAATAGTCATATGGGTCTGAACTCAGTTCAGAACCCATACATTTTGGTGTCTTTGGCTCTTTTACAACCATAGCCACCACTATCCTATTAGGCAGGATTGGTGTTAAACCATTAAGCATCACATGATCACATTTCCTATACTAGCACATTAATTGTTGATAAACAGAGCAAAACTCTCCATACAGTATTGCCACCTGTGCTAAACAGAGTAATCAATGGATGCCAGAAGGCTTGTGCATAAAATCCCTATCCAATGCCTACTCATCCAATATCCCCAGACTAGTTTCTGGCTTGTGGCCTTCGTCAGTGAGGAGCAGGCCACAAGCCAGAAACTAGTCTGGGGATATTGGATGAGTAGGCATTGGATAGGGATTTTATGCACAAGCCTTCTGGCATCCATTGATTACTCTGTTTAGCACAGGTGGCAATACTGTATGGAGAGTTTTGCTCTGTTTATCAACAATTAATGTGCTAGTATAGGAAATGTGATCATGTGATGCTTAATGGTTTAACACCAATCCTGCCTAATAGGATAGTGGTGGCTATGGTTGTAAAAGAGCCAAAGACACCAAAATGTATGGGTGCTGAACTGAGTTCAGACCCATATGACTATTTGAGCTATTGAGCTTAGATTGAAAATATTTTTTGTGTTTTCAATTTCATTCTCATAGTTTAGTAGTTGAGTAGAGATAAAAGGTGTTTGCTAGAGGGTTGCATTAGATCTTAAGATCTAGATGCAGTGCTCTCAGATCCAAAACTCCTCATTGACGAAGGCCACAAGCCAGAAATTAGTCTGGGGATATTGGATGAGTAGGCATTGGATAGGGATTTTATGCACAAGCCTTCTGGCATCCATTGATTACTCTGTTTAGCACAGGTGGCAATACTGTATGGAGAGTTTTGCTCTGTTTATCAACAATTAATGTGCTAGTATAGGAAATGTGATCATGTGATGCTTAATGGTTTATAAGAAAATAGTATCTAATTGTTTTTTTATAATTTTGTGTTTTTATTAAAACCATTTATTAGCAAACGAAATATGACAAAATAGTAGATAAATAATGAGTCGGATCAAGGCAAATCAATCTAAATTATTTAATTTGAAAGAATGTATCAGAAAAGGATCATACCCAGAAATTAGATTCTCATTAATTCTTGATCATCTATTGTGGATTACTAGATGTAAGCTAGTATTTAATCATCAAAATTTTAATCCTATTAACTTCCTGCTGAACAATATAAAGAAAACAAGAACAAGAGATAGCCTGATAACCCCTGAGATTATTTTTACCTTGACTTGGGACATGCTGGATTTATCCTCTCCATGGCCCAACCAATAGCAAGATGCTCCAAAAAAGAGAAAACAGACTCAAATTCGGGAAAACCAAATTAAGGAATGAGAAAACCCTTTGAACAAAATATGTACCAAATAACCTTTAATGTAATAATGTAATCTTTAATAAATTATTTTGGAAAAAATATGAAACTTTGAACAAACACGTACATATAAATATGTTACAGTGAGTTTATAATTTCAGTGAGTTTATAATCTGGCATGACGTTTAGGTGTGTTTCGATGTAATTTGTCTCATTATGAGATGTGAATACATACATGGTCACCCTATAATATTTATAATGCAAATAAAATAACACACTCGCAATAACAAATTTCACGAAATACAATCATTTTTATGGTTGGGAAATGCTGGTCTAAATGGTTACAAGGCAGTTGAATAAATTTGAGTATTGGCAAAGTATCTATACAATCATTGAAATTTAAAATTGTTTAAACATTCACACTCCAACAGTCAATCTTATATCTAGATATTGTGCTTTTATTTTGCCTTTGTAAATTGGTGTGCACCTCCATTGAGGATAAATTACTTCTTTACAAAGTTTTGTAAATACAAATACATTTTGAAGAAACATACATGCTACTCAATATTGTAAGTTTTTGAGGGCTTTTGAAAAATATTTATTTACTGGGTCATTGAATTCTTCAATTTGTTCTGTGCAATAACTTATTAAAATGTCATAATTTCTTACTAGAGCATTAAATGTGAAATATCTAGCTACTATCTTACTTTATTGACAACTCTGAATGATATAATATCTTTTTTTTAAAATTCTTCAATTCTTGTATATGATCTACTAATCATTGTATATATTATCCTTAAAATGTTTTCAGTATCCTGATTAAATGGAATTTTTTTCCATGCATCATCTGTCATACAATGCTATTGAACTAGAAGGTGGAATAATATATAGATGAGCAGATGGACTATTTGTTTTTCCTAATATTAGAGATGCTGTGTCAGAAGTGAACAATCCTTTTTTGTAAATCAAGGTTAATAATGCCAATAAATTTTGTATCATTGCTGGATTTAAATTTAGTTCAGTATTTTATATATACATAATATTAATTTTTTTTCTATTGAAATATAAGTACTTTCATCAACTATCAAACAATAAAATGAAGACGTTCGAACTTCATTAATAATCTTCTTAGGTATTTATTACTAAATTTATATATTCTACAAATTCAAAGAAATAATTCTTACTATGCCATGATTCAGAAATGTTAACTTATTTTCCTACATGATCATGTATAGATTAAACAGAACGCATTGATGAAAATTGATTGTAATTGCTAGGATACATTATTTAATAACTTTAAATCGTATTTTTCTGTTTTTTTTTATAACCAACGTTTTCTAATCTGAGGTTACATTCTTTTGATTTTTCAGTTAAAATTATCAAAATTACTCTATTGTTTTTATTTCAGATGGCAATAACTGAATGAGTATGAACTTTTGACTTAAATGCCACTTTAAATAGTCTAGTTTCCATTCCGCCCATTTTTTACTGGTAATAAATTCACTTTTTGAATTTGACTGACTTCAAATTTTATAAATGACATCAACTGTATTGCTTTGATAACTAAAAACATCCCTGAGTTTAATAGTTATAATTTTTATGACAATGGCATTTTAGTTTCAACTGATCGAGAGAGCCATTTATGTCTAAATTCATTTTTCTTATTTTTAGATTGATTCGATGAAACTGACTTGTTGAACATTTCAACATTTTTAGGGGCTAAAATAAAATATTTCTATCTTGTATTTTTTTTAAAAATTAGAATAATAACAAAAAGTCTCAGGTATGTCAAATGTCCTGCCACAAGGCCAGCGGAAAAAAAAACAGTACTCGGACAATGCTGTTATATATAGGAAGAAAGTAATGTAGAAGCTACTGAAAACCCTCAGTGAACTATATGTAAATTTGCTCTTCACTTATTGTTTATTGGTCATTAGTTTACATATAGCTTGCTATGGGTTTTTAGTAGCTTCCACATTGATTATAGGTCAAAATGTAATGTATTGGAATCTGTTTGTAATTGTTTCAGTCACAAGACATACTCTATTAAACTGAAGTTCCAATAGGAATATCTTTTTCCCAATTATATGTGTAGATCAATTTTATTGATTAATTCTTTTTATCAAAATTATTCATCTTGATTCAAGTTTATGTGTTTATACATAAAAACAAATGGATGAATACTTCAAGTATTGGAATGTCTTGGACTGTGCAAAATCCACCGAGAAGTTTGCAGGCTTTCAAAATTGATTTGTAATTGCACATCTTAGAGGGAATGTGGTCTGTCACATAACTTTGATATTTTATATATATAGAGCTCACATAATAAGCTCTTAACAAGCTTTGAGAATATCCTCAACCCCAGACCGGTTTCTACTACTGGCGTCATCAGTGAGGTGGCAGGATATTCAAGCATTAGATTAAAAATACCAGGACAGTATCTAATGCTTGAATATCCTGGCACCTCACTGACAATGCCAGTAGCAGAAACGGGTCTGGGGTTGAGGATATTCTCAAAGCTTGTTAAGAGCTTATTTTGCAAACTCTATATATAACATTTGTAAACACAAGTTTATTAAATTAGGTCATGTGACAACTGACTTGATTTTTTTTTTTTTGTAACTTTGATATTTATCTAACTATCAATGATAAGATTAGTTTCTGCCAATCAAATTTTCAAGAACATATTATAGTAAAGAAAGCATGAGAAATCTCCATACATTTCTTTTTATTAATAATGTGCTTATCATGCTCAGATATCTTAGTTACATATTAATAAGGAAAATGTAGCTAAGAAAAATAACTACAAAAAAAAAAAAATTTAAATTATTACATATTAAAAAAAAATCTTAATCCTCAGTAAATAAAACTATTCATTACTTAATGAACAATAAATTCTAGCTTATTTTTTTAAAACTATATTAATTAGATTTGTTTCTTTCATGAAAGTTTAAAAAATTATATTGTAACAACAGTTTTTTCATTTTTAATCGAAAGTTACAATATTAATTTGCAAATAGTTACAAGTGGTACTGGTATAAATTTTGAAATGTTTTAATTTCATATAATTTTTATAATTGAACAAGTATCCAGCTTATTATCTTTCTAAGTATGTCTCGGTTTTTCAAAAATCAAATTAGTTTGAATTTAGCTTATATAATGTGTTTTATGCCCCCCGTCCTTTTCAAACTTAGCAGTATCTCATACTGCTTGTAGTGTAATGGCTGCAAATTTTCTTTCTCATTTGCAAATGAGCATTTTTCCCCCCTACTTTTTTAGAGACAAATATTATAAAACTTATTGTAACTAATGCTTACAATAATAAAAAGCAAATTTATTTTATTAAGAAAGCAATCAACTGAATCTAATGAACAAAAGTAATTTTATTTCTCCATTTTTACAATTTTATGTTGTTTTTTTTTTTTTTTTTTAAGTTTGGTATAGAAATATTTTAATATTGTAAATCATGTTTATAATTTTAAAAAAAATCAAATTTGAAATAATATTTATATAAAACAAATATGCTTCTTAGGAACCGTGCCAGGTATTCATGCATAAAATGTTCTACATTTCACAAATATCATATAAATCTGCCTAAATTAATGTAATCGAAGAATCTATTTAGGATTAGTTCACATTCTAATTTTTATTAATATGGACATATAATTTATGTGAAATAGGTCAAGACTGATATTTGCCTTTTAAATATACATAAATATTATATTTCTAGTTTATAATATAAATATGTTTATCTTATATATTATAGCTGATAGATTCTAATTATTGATCCCTTAAATTTATAAATATAAAGATGAAATTTTAAAGTAGATAATAATTTTGTGAGTAGTATAAACTTAATGAAATTGAAACATATTTTAATAAGTGTGAGATAATTGTTTTTTCATCTAGCCAGTTATAATAGAAAGAACTGTTAATTACAAAAAATTTACCATTGTATGATCAGTGATATAACCCTGTTTTTTTTGGAAAACATATTTTTTAATAAAAGCTAGTCATGTTGCATTTGTTTTAAAACATAGAATTGTAATATGTATTGCACATACAATGAAAAATATTCAGAAATTATACATAACAAAAAATTTGCCAAAAGCACAAAAAACGGTCTATCTGATAGTAGCATAAATTAAAAATATTGATACTGAAAAAATGATTGTGTAAAGTATATTATATTGCATTTATAGGTAAGACAAATTTAGTCATAAATTCAAATCTATCGGCTGTATTTTTTTTTATTATAATTAAAAGCAATTATAATGTTGTTTAAAATAAAAAATCAATTGAAAATGAATTTAACAATTATGACATAAGATTTAATAAAGATTTTGTTTATATATATATAAATTAAGTTTTTAATTCTTTGCACTTGAGAAGGCTGTTTTTAGCAGTGAAACCAATGGTTGTGATATAGTTTATTTTCTTTGGCTAGTCTTGTTAATTTTAAATTTGGGGTGTTGTAATTATTTTATTGACTAGTTTAGCTTTATGCTTTTAATGTTTATATATAAATTAATATAAATGATTTTTTTTTTTCCTGTAAATGACTCAAAAACAAAAGGCTAGTCGATTGATGAGGGAAATGGAAAATTTTTTTTAAAAAGTTTATACTCAAATTCAGTGGAAATATTGTGCTTATTCTGCCCAAAGTAGGATAACCCTGCAATAAATTTTTTAAGTACTATAAGAAAATAATATATTTCTGCTATTAAGCTTTGAGTAAAAGCTATTGCTAATTTGATATGGGCATAATTTCTCTTAGAAAAGTTAGTGCTTATTCTAAAGTGTTTGTAGACCATAACCATTATTAAAATTACAAAATATAGTTTTTTGTTGTTGTAATACATTTGGAATATTATTACTGGCACTTCTTTGCAATTTGTTTTTTAGTCTAAGATAAAAATTTGTAATAGAAAATTGATTTTGTAATTTAGGAACACTACATTTCATTTTTAAATAATGGTTTTATAATTTTTCACATTAAAACTATTTGCAAACTCTTCTAACCATATGGAAATTAAATAACATTATGCTCATATTACCATAATATGTGAAATATAAAATTGATAGTTATTACTGCAGGATTATCATAAATGTTGCAGCAAAGAAGAGATAGGTTTATTATTATATATTTCATATTTTCTATTTAAATTTTTTTTTCATATATACTCAATGACATGTTCATTGTTTATTTCTTTACATCCATCCAGATTGAAACAAATTTCCTCCAGAGCATTGAAGTATTAATTTTTAAAATTTTCTGCTTAAGTCACTGAAACCTTTTTAGGTGATTGTTATTATTGATGTGGATTTTGTGTGTGTGTGTGAATTAAGTGAACTTCTATACTATCTTTTAAATAAATGACATTTACAAACCTTACTGATATGAAGTCCGAATTGTTTATGGACACAATATTGGCTACCTTGTTCAGTTCATATTAGAAAATTTGAATATAGATGTGAGTGAAGTAATATTTTACTGTGCGCCATTATATATCTGAATGTCATTAGTTTGCTGAAAGTTCTGTATACTCAGAAAAATTTCAGAAAAAAAATGCCCATTGAAAAGTAAATATCTTAATTTTTGTTATGAGTTATTTGTAGTATCATGTGATCGATCAATCATGAGATTAAATATATGACTGAACAATAAAGTAAGTAGTAATATCATACTATATCTATTAAATTGTCAAAACTGAAATTCACTTCCCCCATCATTTTTTAAAATTTCAAAGTTGGAGAATTAATCTTTAAAATGATGGGGATGTAATCTTAGATAAATTTTAATAGGAATTAAATGTAAGAATCTTATTGATAGAGGTGTTATCTATTAATTCAGGGGTGGGGAACCTCTGGTCCTGAAGCCAACTCGAGCCCTCAAAAGTTCTCAATATGGCTCTGGACATTTTAATAAACATATATAAAATGGCTCTGTATAAAACTTCTATTTAAACATGCACATTGTTCAAATGTTGAATTAAGAGTTAAGTAAAATAAAATATTTATTTTCTCAACTACATCCAACCTTATAATAAATAGTTATAGTTCATTCTGTCAGAGGTGCAATATTCCAACAAATATTATATTGGGTGGTATATCTGACTACAGATATAAATATACAATGCTGAGGATATTTTATTTATTTTTATAATCATTTTCACAATTTGATTATATATTCATGAAAATAAAATTAGAATTTTACTTTTTTATTATTATTATTAATTTGCTTTTTTTATTTTTATTGTAATGCCCACACCATGTAAGATAGAAAAAAAATTGACATAAAAAGTTGCATGTTTCAATAGAAATGGATCAACGCATATATTTTTTTTCTAGAAAGAAATAGTAAATCGATGTGCCTGATATGTCTGGAAAGTATTTTAGTTAATAAAGAATATTATTCATCAAAACATTCTGATTATAACAAAATTGTTGGAAAAGAAATATTAAAATAGAAAACTTGAAAAGGAGTTTCATCAAGTGGCTAACATGTCTCATAAAAAGTCCAAACAAATTAGAAAATTCTATGAAGGCAAATTACATTTTATATATATAAAAAAAATTAGAAACATTGACAACATTTTCTGAAGGGGAGTTTATAAATGACTGCATCCTACCTGCTGTAGAATTAATCTGTCTAAAACTTAAAAGAAATTTGAGAATATAAATATGTTATGAAGAATAATTAGAAGGCAAATTGGAAAAATTGTCATTAAATGTGGAGCAAATCATTAATAATGGTACTACTTTATTATTAATTAACAAAAAATCATGGTCTCATTTTAAAAAAGCAAGTTGAAATTAGCCTGCCAGCTGAAAAGATTGCCCACTTCTAATGATTAGGGATAAATTTAAATGTCTGATCAAATATAGCAGACTAATTTTTATGTCAGTTTTGTATGGTGCATGCTTATTATAAAAATTCAAATGGCCCTTGGCACTGTTGTGATATTAAATATTAATAAATATATTTTTTTTACACATTAAAATTTTTTATTTTATTTTTCCCCAACATTTTGACTTTCAATCTTCAAGACTGTAGATATAGATAAGAATGTATTATTTTATGAAATGCAGTTTTCCAATAAATATTTTAAATACTGTATTTATTTTAAACATTATTATGTGAATAAATCCATGTACAATAATCTCATTATAAAATAAATCAATTTGACAACTTTTCACTAATATTATTTTTTAATTTTCTTCCTCTGTTTCAACTGCTCAGAAGTCTTCAGATAGTAAATGAACAGTATATTATTTTTTATGAGATATAGATTCAAAACAATTTTTTAATAAATATGTATTTAGTTTTTGAACCATCAACATTATAAATAAACCCATGTACAGTAGTTTTTCATATTCAAAGTTTTAGTTATCTGCAGTTTAAAAAACTTAAATTAAAAAAAATTAGAAATTAATAAAAGAAATTGACAAATATACATACATATTAAAATAATTATATAAATAACTTTTAATTTTTTATTCCTTGTTATATTCCAATATAATATTTTAATTTTTTTTAAAAATATATATGGTAAATCAGGGAGGGGTTCTCAATTTTGTGCCCATAGGCACAAATGTGTCCATGGACTGGACTGATTTATGTGTTCCCACCACTATTTGACAACCACAGTAAAGATTTTATTTAAATTTCATTTTAACCAGTCATCAGAAACCAGGAAAGTCAACAACAACGCAAACAATGAAAAGAGGAGGGCATCATTGATGCCATTAATGCAGATGTAATGATTTTCAAGCTAACATCAATGCAATACAAGTAACAGTTGTTAATTAATTATATAATATGAAAAACAAAATCAACAATAATACATGCAGTAGATGCAACGCCATCTCCAATGTCAATAAGAGTCTAAGTTGCACCTATGAATTATAACATATTTTATGTTAAATTTATAATTTAAACAAAATTAAAAGTATTTTTTCAGAAACATACTTTTATTTTATTTTAATAATATTTACGCAAAAGGAAGCCATAAAAATCCACAATTAATTTTGCCTAAATTTATAATACAAGGAACGGTTGGGCATTATTAAATCTCAAACAAATTTTTCTTAGTTTTGAAAAAAAAAAAAATCATAATTTTAATACATTTTAAAATTTTGTGTTGCTGCCAGTGGCACCTGAAGACTTCTTTAGAATCTAATTATCCCTGGTTTAATTAGAAGCTAAAAAATAACTTTATCAGTATTATGAAAAAATAAAAGAAAAATTTTTTTTTAAATTTCTCTTGCTCACAATGTTACATATAAATACTATAAATATGCTTTGAAAAAAGATTGTCCCTACCACTTTATCAGTATTTTAGAATGTGCTCTAGGGTAAAAAAAAGGTTGGGAATTTCTGTCATAAAATTTTTTTTTTTCCATATGTCATAGCATCGGCCGGACGCGAACACACAACCGTCTGCAACCAACTACTGGCTTGCAAAGGGGCTGCGATGACCTCTCAGCTAACAACGCTTGACAGTAAAATTATTTTTTATATATCTTATTTTATATTTATGGTAGGAAAAAAAGTATTGATAAAAAAAAATTATATTGACTACATGTTATGTTTTTAAAAGTTATGACAAGTGACACTAAATTGTAGGAGATATTATATAACTTACATCTCATACTCCATAAAGATCTCTATATTCTTTATAAACCCACATTGGGAAGTTGAATAAAATAACACTATAAATTTGTATTGATAAACAACACTTGATAATTTAAATAATTATTTGTTCTCTTGTTCAATAAAATAAATTTAAAGTTTTGAAACTTTAAAAAAAAAAAAAAAAAGCTTAAAAAGCCAATCAAATCAAAGTGTTTATAATGTTTGAAATGAATTCAAATAATGGAATTCCATTAGTGTCATGTATATTCCTTGATATGCTATTTCCATCATTTACATGAAAGTTGCATATCTAGAAATCAGTAGCAGACCTTATCTCACCAGTATCTTTGATTGTGCTAACTCATTTTAAAAATAAATTATTATAAAATATATGAAAATATTTTCTTGTAATTTAATTGTATATTATCTTGCTTGGGGTGATTTATTACTTCTCATAATTCAGATCTCTGTTTTGAGAATAAATCGTGAGTTATTTTTCTCCTGACTATGATACATTATAGCAGAAATAGCTACTAATGCAGAATTATCCCAAATAGTTTATCTTCACATCTACACAAGCAACCACACATTGGCTGCAGATACTAGGTACTTGTTTTAAGAAGTCATAGCTAAACTTTTCATATGCTTTATTAAAAAGATGGGATTTTCACTGTGTCTTACATTTTCTACAATTTATACATCACATTTCTGGACTTTAGTAACTGCCTCTGAACTTAAAAGGTAATATGTGCTTTAGTTCTTTTTAAAATGTTTGAAAGAATAATGAGAATTATCTTTTAATCTTATGAATTTGATTTTATTTTTTTAAAAGAAAAAAACAACACACAGTTTATTTTGCTAATTAAAATGCATTTTAAATGGGTTTGTATCTAACAACTGTTATTTATCATGATTTGTGAACTTATATATATATAAACTCACATTGGATTCACTTAAAATAAATGTTTTGAATCAATGGCACCTAAAATTCAATGAGAACTTCAAAGATGAGGGGATTTTTTTCCATTTATTTATTAAATATATAATTTATAGATAGAATAAGCATCATCTACACATTTTTTATTTTCAAAACTTGTATTTATATGATTATAATAAAAATAAAATATATCCAACATTTCAACTATTTTATTTAGTCTTTTTCAAGGAACACTAAAAAAAAAGGCAGATAATTTTTTGAAATATATTAATAGTAAAGAGGAGAAAATTAAATTTACTATGGAAAAAGAAAATATTAATGTTATTGAATATATGGATGTTAAGATTTTTTTTAAAATTGATAATAATAGTCATGTTATTATAGAAACTTCTGTATATGGAAAAAAAAACATTTTTTTGGATTATTAAATAATAGGTTATCAGATATTGATAATCATAGTAAAATAAATATTATTAAAAATAAAATTCTTAAAGCAATTAAATTATATTCAAATAATAATTTGTTTTAAAGTAAGATTAATATGATAAAGCATAGGTGTTTTATAAATGATTATCCTAGAGATATTATCATTTATTTTCTAATAAAAATATTGATAAAATAAAGAATAGAATAAGATTAAAAGAATAAGAATGAAAAAAAGGTAATTTATATTGGTTTCAATATATCCAATGATTTGTTTGTTAAAGTTAGAAAATTATTTAAAATCTTTAATAAGAAATATAATGTTTTCATTTATCCAGTTTATAAAAAGAAAAAAAGTTTAAATTTTTTAATTAATAATAAAAGAGAATGTAATAATTTAGAGATTATGAATTCAGTTTACACAATAAAATGTTTGAATTGTTTTTAAAAGAATATAGAGATGTTGGGACTACAAAGAATAAATTGAAAACTAGATTAAAACGGCCTTTAAGTGATAAAAATTCTGCTATTTACAATCATATGAATAAATTTAACCATAAAAGATTTTGAAATAAAACCTTTAGAATGTATAAAGTCATATCATGAAAGAATGATAAAGGAAGGGATTTATATTAGTGAAATTAAACCTGAATTAAACAGGTTTGTTAATTACATTTTTTAAGTTATTTTTTTGGATGGGTATATAAATGTAAAAAATTTGATTAAGTTGAGATTGTTTGTAATAGAAAAAGGTGTTGAGGCACTGGGCTTATAATTATTAGTATGTAATACTATGTCAGGTAGGGTGTAATATTACTTGGAATGAAGATTTTAAGAGTTAGGGCCAGTTGAATTGCAGATACCCTCACATGATGTGATAGCAATCTGTGAAGTGTGCATATTTGCGTAAATTGTTGTGAAGCACATAGCGGGGCGGGTGTCATATTAGGCGGCCTGCAGCTGCTAATCTGAACCGAATTGTTCAATTAGACATGATGTGTTTTTGCACATAAACGATGCCATCGCGCCACTTGTATGGGCTAATCAACTAGTACCATAGTTTTTAAGATTTTTTGTATTTGTTTGGAATATGTGATATTTATTATTATATATTTTTGTTTTTTATTATTATTATTTTTTAGTGTTCCTGGAAAAAGACTATATAAAATAGTAGAAAATGTTGGATGTATTTTATTTTTATTATAGTCATATAAAAACAAGTTTTGAAAAGAAGTTTGATATATTCATTCACATTTATTAATAAGCAATTAGTTTTTTTCTCAATAATCAATTTTTTCTCAATACAAGTTGAATGTCAGTAACCCATCACCCTTGCTTTTCATCTTTATTAGATTAAAATACAGTAAACATCTTCTTAAATTCTATCTTTAAAGATTTCTGAAAGCAAATATTATAAATAAATATTGAATAATAGCAATAATTGTTAACTTTAATATCTATTAGTTATACATTTATAGTATTTTCTATATACAAATCAAAAAATTAATTTTTTAACAGGGTTCTCTATTTTTTACACCCCCACCCCCACTCATTAAATAGTTACATAAATAATATAGAATCACCATTTTAAAAGCCCCCCCCCCCCGTTATTATTTAAGGAAAAATTAAAACTTATTCTTGCAGCTTATAATGCCAAACTTCTATTTAAAAAACTCTTTTTATGATTAATCCTATAAAAACAATAAAATCTAGACTAGAATTATCAGCTATATAAAGAAATGGCTGTAAAAGTGAATAAAAGTCTCAATAAAAAAAAACGTCATAATTATTAGATGGAAAATTATCTTGATAAAAACAAAAGCTGGTGTTTGATTTCTAAAACACGAGGATGACATCAACTGTATAAAACAATTCTATAAAGAACTACCATACATAATAATTATTGAGCAGGAAAATATACATTGAAAACCATATATTATAAATGAAGTGGTGAGTAGTTTGGAAAAATGATGAAATTACAACTCTTAAAATAATACATAAACAAATTGTTGGAAAACTTTTCCAAAAGATATCTGAACAATAAGAATATATCAAATGGTTGGAAACTGCAATAGTTGTATTGATATTTAATGAAAGTGAAGACTTTTTAAAAAATACAGCCAGATCACTTTCTTATATACAGTTCATTTGCATCTCACTTCCAATTCTTCAAGTTCATTATTTATTGCTTTTTTTTTTTCTTTGTATAATATCTAAATTTGAAAATCAGTATTGTTCAGATTATATTTTCAGTAACTATGTGGATGCAAAAGTTGGGTAGTGAAAAACAATATAGTTAAATCATAACATTATTCAGCTAGGATATCGGTGAAGACTCTTAGATAAACATTGATAATTAGCTTGACATTTTCTCATTCTGTTCATATTATGAGATGATGTATGGTGTATAGTTGTTCTAAAAGTAGATAGTAAGGAAAAAAGAAGATAAGCTTCAAATATGTGGTTAGACTATTATCACAATAATATAGTTTGCTATTGAAGTGCTGAAAATATTAATTAGGTAATAGATCATTCTCAAAAATGATATTCATTTGATCACCAAAGGTCAATATGAACATGAAGGCATTTATTATTAAGATCACAAAAGATTTGTTTCCATTTAATATTTCATTCAGACCTTGATTTAGCTTTGACACTGTTTCAAAACATAAATTGAAAAAGAAAAAAACTAATTTTGCATTTAAAAAAGAAGAAACACTAATAAAAATTGTACGTATATAATGATTCTGGATTTTTCATTTATTATTAATCATTGTATCATGATAAATCAAAGTTTGGCCATTTCTAGTTTAGAAGATCAATATCCAGGATAAAGTTGATAAACTCATTTTAATGTAAGTATTTTAAATATATATTAGGCTTTTTTTTTTTTGTTCCATTGTCCAGAATAAAATATTGTCAAATATATCATTATTTTTATTAAATAAATAATAAATCAATTTAATTGAATGAGGACGAAAAAACATGTATTTTTATTATTCCCTAAAATATATATTTTTTCTCACAAAGTAGTAATAATAAAAATTATATTAGTAGCTTGAATCATTGTTTAAACTGACAAAGTAATGTAATTGGGAGCGATTCAATTTTTTATATTTAAAAGGAATCTGGATAATGGAAATTTAAAAGTTAATAATAATTGAGTAAATACTATTTATAATAAATTCATCTATTAATTCTCACGAATATTATTTAAATATTTTAATAAGATAGAAACTTTTAGGTGGTTATAGATTATCTTAATTACCATTTAAAACTGTTTTTTTTAATTGATTTATTTTAACGTATCTGAATTTTTAGAAAGATGTTTTTGTTTTTTTACGTCGTGTGTATTTTCTGTATATTGCATGCGCGCATATTAAAGTAAAATGAAACTGATTTTTTTATGTTATACTTTGAAACGTGTAGCATTTTATTCAATTTTATTTGAAATCTAAATTATCAAATTAATTAATAAAATTTAAAACGTGAAGAATTTTTAATTTATAAATTAATGCTTATCTTCATTAGCCACTCAGAAGCAGTGTCACAGGAAGTGGAATTATGGGATTTTAAAAAAACCTGCTCATTTTCCAGTTTATAAGAAAATGGCTACTGCCATAGTCAATATTCTGCTGCAGTCTTCAACATGTGCCATGTTGCCGGGATACTAGAGGATTTGCGTGGGATGGATCATACATGTAATGCATAAATCTATATTTGTGTGCGTTAGTGTTAACTATGGTGTTCGGGGAAATTTCAAGTTATATTAAATGTGATTTTTTTTTAAGTAAATTTTTTTAACAGCATGCTTGCAAATATTTAATGTATCTCTTAATATGTCTCGTAAACAAAGCACCATATCTGAAGGAAGTGCTCTTGTTTATGTCAAATAAAGATTTTATAATGGAAAAATGCAAAAAAACTACAGGAATCTTCCATCATCGTTTTTATTATAGTTTGACATGAAAAGAAAAAAAAAATTCATTTTTTTTTTTAATTCAATTATTTTAATCATTGTAATGGTAATAATAATGTGGGGGGAAAAAATCTCAACATTTTATAAAATGGAGAAAATATTGTTTCAAATTCAAAAATTAATCCAGCTTAGAAAAATGATGTTTTGAAAATTGTAATGGTATTCATGACATCCTTTATTTAATAAAATTATTTTGATCGTAGACTGTGTGTATAAGATATTCATTTGTATAACAATTTCAAGTTTTGTTTATAAAATAGTATTAATTATAAATGAAGAAAAAATGTATCAGTCGTTTATATAAAAATTTTAAACCATTCATTATGTACGTATTTGTATGTATATTTATTCAAATATGCCTATTGGGGGGGGGGGGGTGACGAGCACTGGGATTTCCTCAAGCATATTGATTAAACAAGTTATATTTGAGTCCATAATAAGAAATAAATTGTTTAAAATTATTATTAATTTTGCTTTTAATTAAAAAAATCAAAAAGAAATATAAAATAGTAAATTAATGAAATAAACATTAGTCTTAAATCATACAGCCATGATTTATTTAATATAAAATGTAAATTTATTTAAAAATAAGTTTATAATAATGATAAGAAAAGGTGTAATTAATAGCTTATAGTAGATAATACAATGTTAGAGAAATCTGGACTATGAGCTAAGTGATAAAATTAATTTTTAAAAAAACAATTCAGGGTACACCGTTATGTTTTATACTTTTATAATTATTTCAATATTGGATATTCAATTACTCATTCTTTTTTATATATTTATTTAATATTCATCATACTGAGATTTCTATAATTGGACTTGATAATAAAACTCAGAAATCATTAACTGTTTTAGAGTTTCTCTAACTTTCTACCTTCTATTGAATATTAGCATTATCTATTTATCCAACCAAAATTAACACAATGCCAAAAATGAGATTATTAGAGGTATTTGGCACAAATACTGCAGAAGATTAGTCAGGTGATCCAGGTCTATAGACTCAATTTGAAGATTGAGTATTTCATAAATATATGGATTGGTTGATGTGAAAAATATTGGGATATATGGCATTCTTGTACATTTTCAAAATTAACTTTTGAACAGGAACTGATCTGCTCTCACCTATCTTATTTTTATTCTAAACCATGGATTATATTAGAGAGATATTTTCATGACACAATCAAAGGATGACAAAAATGCAATTTATTGTATCACTAAACTATGGAAATTGTCCTTGTTGGGCAAAGATTTTGGGTGACACTTGCTTCATTTATAATATAAGAAACCATAGTCTATATATAAAATTATTAATGAACTGTAGTACTATCTTTTGTTTTCACAATAGTGAAGATATCTAGCAGAATCTATATCAGATTAGCCTTACCTTTAAAACAAGTTGCTTTGAAATTAATCAAAATCTGGTTTTAAGTATAAACCAAAAAGATCCATGACAAGTAAACTTTATTTCAGATATAAAAATTTTCACATAATCAATTTTTACTCGTGCAATATGCAAGTATAAAAAGCATGAATTAGAATTCTAAAATACAAAGAATCTAAATGAAAATAAACCACTTTACAAAATCAATGGACTTAACTTTAATTTTACAACAATAAAAGTAAATGTGTAGTTGTAATGCCTGGATTAAAATCAATAATATAGCACTTGGAATGAAGTTAGATTCCAGCTTGCCAATCTCAATATTTTTAACAGTTTTTAGTATTTTATTAACAAAAAGTAAGCATAAGTCTGTATCAGTGTGCAAAGTTATTTAAGAGTATCAAGGAAATCAAATCTTTATATTAGTCTAGATTAAAATGAAAATAGAAGTATCTGTGATAGGCCATAATTGGCTCAATTATGTTTTTATTATACAATTATTGAAGTGAATTAGGTCAGAAATCATGTAGGCATGAAAAATATCCTCAAATTTTGGAATATCAGGTTAAGCTAGTGAAATAAAATCAGATGACTTAAACCAGAAATTACCAAATCAAATGTCTAGCACAAGGAATGGACTGATTCCTGTTCAGCACCAAATTAGAAAAGTTAATTCAAGGAGCAAAGTAAACTTTAGAAAATTATAACTGAAAATAAATCTTCCAACTAGAAGGAATTCTATCACCTCTGTATATAATTACAAAGTAGTTATGGGTAGGATTCCTGCAAAAATAAATAATGATTAGAACATTAAGAATTAACTTAACTGTTCTGAAAGCAAATAATCTTGAAGTAATCAAGATTTGGGATTTTTAATAAAATACTTAATAGACATCAAAGTTCTATATTGTTAGTACATCAAATGGATTTCTTCTGTGATAATGAGCAGAAAATGAAAGATATTTGTGCTAAAAACTAACTAGAGGAATCTTCGTCATCAATATATAGACTACTGTTAAACCAAAAAAAGTGTTTCTAATGAAACTTGTAACAAAACCAATCCAGAAGGATGTGGGGAAGTCAACAGTAAAGGATTGACCTAAATTTTTGTCAATAGAGAAATTACTCAAGAATTCATAAACATTTTAGTTATCTAAAAAATAACCAACCAGTCAGAATAGAATTGATGGGTATAATTTTTACAATGTTCCACGAATTATCTTATAAAAAGAGTGAGGATACCAGTTTTTAGATTCCTGTGAAGCCAGTACAATTGGGATATCAACATCTGAGCTTAATATTAATCCCATTTTATTGTAATTGATGTAATGTTAACTGAAATAGCAAGTTATTTAATACTCTTTCATCCTTTATCTACTATAGGCTGCCATAAATCATAACTATAAGATGTGTAATATCTGAACTATCGTGAATATAAATATTTGTTGTTCATCTAATATTATTTATTATCTGTTATGTGACCTAATTTATATTTGTCACAAATATATAACAGCTCATATTCTTAACTTCCAAATATTATTAATAAATTTATAAGTTAATAGTAGATGAATATGTCTGTTATGTGACCTAATTTATATTTGTCACAAATATATAACAGCACATATTCTTAACTTCCAAATATTATTAATAAATTTATAAGTTAATAGTAGATGAATATGTCTACAAATATTAAATAGAAAATTAACATTCAAAGAATGCAAATCAAATATAATTTTATTATTATTATTAAACTACTAGGGTTTTCTTTTTAACAATTTCAGTAATTTTCAACTTAGAAATCAAACTTAAAACAAAGTCTTAATGAAGATAAGCTTCCAATAAATATTAAAAATGCTTCCTAAAATTCAGAAACCATTAGGGCTATCTCATTATAATAATACAAATACTCTATCTCAATTGGCTTTTACATAAGTAAATTAGCAATCTTTTTTTTTTAAAAAAAAAAAAAAAAGCCATATCTTTATGCTATCTAGTATCTGAACTAATTAACTTTGATGTTAGATGATATAATAAAAAAAACTGGTTTGTAAATAAAACTGCTGTGAGAAAATTACATATTTCTCTTGAAAACTAGTTTAATGAAGTTGAGTAAAAAACTTTACTAGGGAACCATTAAAAACAAATTAATGATTATTCACTGAAATACATGTAAAATTAAATTCAAAACATTAAGTTCTTAATTAATCTGTAATGTAATTTTCACTTGTGCATGCATGAGAGTGGTGTAGCGAAAATTACACTACAGAAATATTCATTATTGGATAATCTAGTCTAAGAATGACTAATAAAAATTATTATTTTAATAGCACAATAATCACATATAATATTTAAATAAATAAGATTTAATACAAGTATTTGTGATTTAAATATTGCAGGTCTCATATTTTCATTTGTAAGGTCTTCATTTTAATTTTACAAATAACAAAACAAGTGAGATCTTTTAGTCGTGGTTTAAGGTTGTTGTTTTTTTTTTTTACTTATATAAAAAAAATTTTGATTGATATCTGTTGTGTGTAAATTTTAATCCAAAGGTATTTTTTTCTGAGATGATTGATATCATTGTATGTATATGTAGTGTGATCTAATGTAGCTATTCTTTGAAAGTTTTCCGTCCTTTTTTATTTAATAAAAATAAATAATCCAGAGTGATAAAACTAACACTATCAGTATTAGCAAAAATGTTTGCATTGAATTTAAAATTAAAAATGAATCTTTGAAATTATTTTCAATAGAACATTATTCCCAATGGAAGTGTTTCCAAGTCTCTAGCTAAAAATAAATTATCCTTTTACTGACTACATTTTGAGGCTAGCTGGATTGGTTATGGGCCATTTATCTGGGGAAAAATCTAAGCCTGTTTTTGGCCTGAAAAAATTCCAAGATTTATTCTATCCGTATTTTGACCTTAGGATATGGGTATGGTGTTTCCAATATATATAATAAACAACATTTATCTTTATTATTGTTGTTTTGTTTTGCTGTCATTTGAAGTTTATAATTTTTTTTTTTTTTTTAATCAGAACTATATTTCTTAATAATAGTTCACTTAATAACATTACAGTTTATTGCAAGTATATATATATATTTAAAAAAAATTTTTTTGTTTACGACCACCGAGATAAGTATATTATGTTCATTAAGCTTCAGAGATTAATTAATATATTTCAGAAAACTAAATGTTTACTTTTGTGTTTGCAGCAAGTTCTACAGCATCAACAGATATTAAACCTGTCAAATTATCTCAAAATCCTTCAGACTGGACAATTGAAGATGTGATTCGATATGTTAGTAGTAGTGATCCAGCACTGGCACAACATACAGATTTATTCCGAAAGCATGTGAGTACTTTTTCTTTCTCAGCAATTTTAAATATTAAGATATATCAAAGTTATTTTTATTCTTATTTACATGTACTGTATAAGAATATATTCACACTTTTTAAAAAAAAACATACACACAATTGTTAAAGAGATACTCAAAATAAACTTTTATTATAACCCAAACTGAATTAAATATTCTGCATTCGTCATTCAAATTTAATACACAATGGCTGTAACACTGTTTTATAACATAAATGCTATAACTATTTTAATATCGCTCCTAAGAAAAGTATTTGTTTTATTTAATTATCATTTCCAAATTTAATTTCTTTTTATTATAAGCATTATTTACAGTAGCTATTATAATATTTGGATAATAAAATTATTTTAGTTTAGAGTAACTTCTAAATAGAATCAATTGTTTGCTTTTTTACAATTAATTATTATAACTAATTAAATTTGTTTTTTATTATTATAAGTATTATTTACAATAAGTATTATAACATAGCCATAATTTACAAACCGCAGAGAAAGATTACTTATGTTTAGAGTACAAGCAGTATTAGATGCCGCTAATCCAGAAAAAAAGGAGTATAAAACTTATACTATGTGAATTAAATTCAAACTAATTTGATTTTTGCAAAATATAGACATACCTAAGAAAATACTGAGTTGGATACCTTTCAATTAAAAAAATTATATGAAATTAAAGTACTTGAAAATGTATAGTGGTATCACATAATGGTTGTACTATTGCATGTTAAAATGAAAATATTTTTGATTTTAAAAAATTAATGCATATTTTCCACAATATTTTATGACAAAATTTATAATGAGAATATTCTATAAACATTCATTTATATTTTTCTTCTTACAATTTTATGTTTTATAAATATATTTATACATATATGAAATAGAAACAATTGCATATTGTTAGTTTAAATTTAAATATAGAAATATCAGTATCACTTAATGTTAAGTCATTACTTTCACAAGTAGCGCTGCTGAAGCAATTTAACATTAGATGATAATGCATATATTTATGTATTCTTTGAAAAATAGTAATAATAGGAGAAAATGGATTAAAGTATTGTATTTAAGAAACTACAACAAAAAATATGAATGACATAAAGCCACAATGACAAAGCAAAATTTTGAAACAGATAAAATATAGAAGTTAAATTATTATAAAATAAATAAAATCAAGTACTAAATTTTAATAGAAAAGAGTAGTGAAGTTAAATAAGTAATTTATTTTTTGTTTGTTCATTTATAAAAATAAATGTCCTTTTTTATATAAATGCATAAATTGAAGAAATTATTAATTAGTAATTTTTTCTGAAATGTGCAACTTAGAAAAGTCAAAGTCTGCAACTAAAATTGTGCTTCATATGAAATTATATATGAATAATTGGCTCAACACATAAAATGTTTGATTTTTAGGAAGTAATTAACTACTTTGATTGGTGACTGGTAAACAATGGCATTTATTAAATTAAACTTCATCCGTTATTAAGCTTGAATAATCAATGGTTACCAGATAGTAATGCAATTTAATGCCTAGATTGGTTTTTGACTTTTCCTTTATTATTGACGATTCTTAATTTAGTTGATACCAATGCAATGTTGACATCACTTTTAATTATTTTTTTAATTTTCAAATTAGTAGCCTGAAATTTAACAAAAACTTAATTTGAACTGACAACAACCAAATTGACTCTCCAAATTTATAATGTAGGTGTTAGTAGAGAGAGAGAGAGAGAGAGAATTGCTCTTGTTTATAATTCTGTAGCAGTCAGCACTACCTTCTAATGAGGACTAAACAAAGCTTACAATAGTTGATGCTAAAGTAGAGATGGAATTGCTATTGATTATGTCAAATTTTTATACAGTAAAATGTTTCTTATGTGTTGTGAAATATATTTTGCACATTTATATACTGTATTTAAAATGAACATTCTGTTCTGTATTGCTTAGCTGTAAAAAAAAAACAAAAAAAACACAGTTTACTGGAATAATAATTTGAACAACAGATACATTATAGGAGCACACATTAATTAGTCACTTTTACGAGTCACCATCTTAGTTACTGTATGGACTGTTTTTAATTACAAAATTTAATCTCATTTTATCATTATAATTATAGATATATATTTAAGAGATTGTGGATTGAAAATGGCTCTTTTTAAAAAAAAAAAAATATCATGTTTTATTTTCAAGCTTATACAATATGAAAGGATTTTATTTGTAGGCTATCAACCCAGAAAGATTTATGACTTAATGTCCTGACAAGTAATTAAATTCAGCATTTTTCAATATATTTCATTAATTATCTCTTATTACATTCAAATATCAGCCTTTCAAGCTAATTGAGCACGCGCCTTTTGAGGGTGTTAAATAAATGAATACTTTCCTCTTCAATCCAAGATATAGTATTTATGCAGGAATAAAAAGGATCCTCTTATTCCCACGACTCAAATTCTTTTATATGAGCAAATCTGAAGAACTGTTGAGGAGAGCGTGAGTAGAATTCTCACTTTAAATTACTATTTACGATGTTTTTGGGCTGAATGACGTCGGTGAAATTGTTTAGAATTTATTTAACACTCTCAAAAGGCGCGTGCTCAATTAGCTTGAAAGGCTGATATTTGAATGTAATATAATTGTAAACACGGCGCTAGATCAAATAATTGCTTATTAATTATCTCTGAAACTCTTGAACTCTGGTTAAGAAAATCTTACACAAAATATCAAATACTTCTTATTTAAATTTTTTGTATAATTACTGAAGTTTTTTTTTTCCATATGCCATAGCATCGGCCGGGATGCGAACCCACACCCGTCTGCAACCAACTACTTGCTTGCAAGGCGGGTGCGATGACTTCTCGGCTAACAACGCTTGACTAATTACTGAAGTTTTTCAAAATGATCAAAGAAGGTAAATGTTTCCTATTGTGCTAGACACTGTCAAGAATAGGGAAAATTTATTAATATCATTTGTGATCTTGTAAAATTGTGTTTATTGCAATTATGTATAGAAATTCCTTTGTATATTTCTACTTTTTTAAGAATCAATTTTATATTTAAATCTTTTTTTTTTTTTAAATGTTCAATCCAATATATCATTAAAGAAAAATAATTGCATATTTTTCCCAAAATTTTTTTAAAAATAGGGTTTTTTCATTTGAACTGTTATTTTTAACATAGTTTTAAAGTTTTTGCATTAAAAAAGAATAAATGTATGATTAGGTGGCATTTATTAATTTAGCATTGTAACAAAATAAATAATTAAAAAGTGATTAATTTTTAGTTATAAAATATGATTCTTAAAAAAAAATTTTATTCAGATCTACTTATTTCATTATATTTTAATATATCTTACAATCATAAAGAAAAGTGATGGATTTGTATAATGTATTTACCATATATTCCCTCTCAATAATGGTTGACTAGCTTTTATATCTTCTTTTGTTTTTTTCAATTCTTTTTAATTTTCTTTTTTACATTTTGCTTATATAATAATATTGCTCTGGTATTTTTTTTTTTTCAAATAAATAAATAAAAAAAGGTAAAATTGGTCAAAAGTTAATATTATAAAATAATATCCAAATATTCAGTTCAAATAATAGAAAATAATTAATTGCAAGGTAATTTATAAAAATATGTGTAACTGAAACACACAGGCTTATTATATACCTATGTTTATATATGTAATATATAGGGTATATGAGCACAGACTTTCACACGACCCATCACTCTGCATACTATCTCATAACACTGATACACGTGAACACATATATGTTGAAAAGATAAATAATCACCAATATACGTGGCCTTTGAGCATTCCATCATCAGATTTTCAATTGGATGGACGGTTGGAGAGTGGAGTGGATTGAAGCCTGTCCATTAAAGTATGAGGATTGGCTACCTTAATATATATATCTGAGCACTTATAGCATATATGTGCAAAGATGGTAGTCTGGACCAACTGATGATTGCTGGTTTAGCATGAAATATGTATATTGGTGATTATTTATTTTTTCAACATATATGTGTTCACGTGTATCAGTGTTATGAGATAGTATGCAGAGGGGTGGGTCGTGTGAAAGTCTATGCTCATATACCCTATATATTAAAAATATATGTGTGTAGATTTTTTTTTGTATTTTGAATCAAGTTATTGTTTATCGTGAATTTCTTTATTATTTTTATTTTAGGAGATTGATGGCAAGGCTCTGTTGCTGCTCAACAGTGACATGATGATGAAGTACATGGGACTGAAGCTGGGCCCCGCCCTCAAGCTGTGTCACATAATCGATAAACTCAGGACTAAAAAATATTGAATGCTCCGTTATTGCAGCAACCAAGGTGGCAGCCACTTTCTTGATCCTTATACCTGTTACATGGTCTATAAAAGCAATAGAATAATGTATTGCTATAATTTTTGTAGACTTTATTTGATTTGATTTAGTTCATTACAAATGTCATATTTATAGGTTTTTTTTTGTTTTGTTTTCTATGGAAAAAGAGGAAAGATCATTCTCCTCTTTCTAAATCTGTCAAAATTGTACATGAATTTAAAGTAATAATTTTTTTTATTACTTTTTTACCTCTCTCTCTCTTCAAGTTAGCTGTCATTTTGGTATCTAACAGTTTAAAGAAATTGATCAGTCTGAGCCAGTGCACTCTGTGAGCAGGATTGATAAAAACAACATTCCTGATTGAACTCATTAGGAAAAGAATGTTATATGTATATGGTTACTTTTATTATTGTTTGATTAACATTATTTTATAAAACAAAAATTATAAATAAAAATTACGCTAATTAAGTTTAAATTGCTACTTTCAGATAGCTCATTGACTTGAAGAATCTCATTCAGAAATGGTCAAGATTATGAAAGTGCTTCTTTAGGTTAAATCGAAGCATTCTGGAATCTGAAAGGATGGAAGCAGTGAAAGGACCACTCCTCTAAATCACTCGTTTGGAGTTGGTTTATTTTGTATACATTTTTGTTTTTAAATATGGGATGGGGGGAGGGACACATTCTTGTCATATTAATAGGGTCTTCAAATTAAAAAAAATTTTTTGAAAGATAATATTCCAGCAAATCATTGTGGACAACAAGCACATTGTAATTTTATATAAGACCCTTTCCACATTTTTAATTTAGTTTTTTTTTTTTTTTTTAATGAGAATATTTTGCTTTGTTTATAATGATTAGTAATATATTTTGATTTTTTTCAATCTTGGTTCTTGCTTAGAAAGTAATACTGAACCATATTATGATATTTTAATTTTATATATATTATTTAATATTACTTTCTGAAACAGTGAATTTTGTGTATTTGTTAACAAAAAAATAATAAATAAATAACATATAGCTCAAATGTTTTTAAACTTTGATGAACTTTATCACTGAGATTTGCTTTAATAAAATTTCTAAATTCTACATTGTGTTCACAGTGGACTTTAATAAATGAACTATGATGTGCAAATAAAATTTATTATGTAAGTACTGAAAATTCAGTATTGTAATTTCCATTCAGGTTATTTGAAGTGAAAAAAAAAACATCTTTATATAAAAGATTATTTGAAAAGATATCTTTTGATATCGTATGTGATCTGTCTAGCTGTTGCATTTCTAGTATGGATTTTGGAAAAAAATCATCAAAAGAAAAAAATGGAAAAAAAAAAAAAGCATTATTTTTAATATTAAATTTTTTTTTTATTGTTTTCAGTGTTTTCTGTATTTATTTAAAATAATTTTACTCAGCTTTTACTTATTTAACATACATATATATATACAAATTACTCACCAGTTCATGATTAAAACATCCAGCAAAAAAAAATAAATTATTTTTTAATATAAAATTTTTATTGTTTTCTGTATTTATTTTAAAAAACTCAGTACAAATGTATTTATTTTATCTACATCTATATACAAATTACCATCACTATTTAAAGCATCTAGCCACACTGATTATTATCAAGACTAATTGTAATACATTCAGATAAAAACTGGTATGGTTGAATGCTTTAAATGTAGATTGGTGAGTAATATGTGTATACATTTGCCAGGTTAAAAATAGCTTGTTTGATTTAAATATAACAAGACAGATGAGAAAGATTAGATATTTAGTGATGATCACACTTCACTGAAACTCTTCTGTTAGAAAGAAAGAATTTATGTCAGAAGCCATTACTTTTACTTCATCACTAGTTTACCTGCCTGATTGTCTAACTCAATTTCAACATAAGAAATTGAGATTTTATAATATACAAATTTTAGATAATGTAGTTCTTTTATTATTCCCACTCTATCCTCTCTTGCTTGACAAATGGTTTATAGTTAAATAGCAATATTTCCAATACATTGATAAAATATTTATATTAATACTGTTTAAGTAAAGAAAATAAGTAATAAAAAAAATTATGCATATAAAACAATTGTAAACATTGATAAATAATCCAATTACAATATTGAATACTGTAGTATTATCAATTTTGTTCATTAATTATAATTACTTGATTAATAAAAGTTTGACGAACTAAGTCAATAAAGTTTATTTTATGCTAACATATATATATATGAGTTCTTGCTTCAAACTTGAAGTTTAACTACCAATAAATATAACTTACATTGGTTTTTTTTAAATAGTTTATTCATTGATGTTAGTGCTTCACTTGTTGAAGATTTGTCAGGTTGTGCTTATTTTTACAGCAGAGGTTTTAATTAAACCTGTGGATGTCATTTACATGAATTCTTGTGAGAGTTTAGTTTCTTCAGCCACTTATCTAGATGTTTTATGGTCATTGTTTTTTGTTTCTTTTTTAACATAAGGACTTTTTTTTGCTGAGTAATTCAGATGGTTTATCTATGCAAAAATGATCAACTTCCTTCTCAGTCTTAAATGATAAAACAGTATTAGGTCTCAATTTCTTTTCTCAGAACAAAATATATTTACATTATAAACTAACTTTCAGCAAATCTCTTCAATAATTAGACAAGTTTTGGAAAACAAATATCTTACACTTTTAAAAATAATAACAATGTTTTTTGAAATTACAGATAAAAATATAATATAAAAGTAAAATATTTAGTTCTTCGAACCCTTAAATATTGATTTTTTTTTTTGGAAATATAGTGATTTTGTATTTCATTTGTTACATTTTTAATTTGATTTTTTTTTTTATATGATTTACCACTTAGCCATATATTATATATATTTATACCATATCCATTAATATATAAAGTTTATTAATATTCAGATATATATATATATTGACCGCATATGTTTCTAAATGTATAAAAAACTTACGCAGATCAGACTTTTCAATAATTCAAGATATAATTTCAACAAGATTCAACTCAAATCAAGATCCCTTTTTTTGAATGGTTAACCAACAATCTACTATTGAATATTTATGGCATAAAATATGTAATTTTTATGAGATTCCAAATTTATTTTTTCTAACAACAAAGACAGTGGGATTTGATTTTTCTAGACACAACTGAAGTTTCTAGAACATCCATTTTTGTTCTGCTCATATGCTTCATAAATGGAATTTATCAGTCACTAATCTTTGTAAATGGCAAATATAAACTATGAACTATGTGGTTAATGACTGTCAGATTTATGGCTATAGCGGCAGAATTGAATGACTTAATAAAGACACTAATGAATCTATCACCTGGTTGAATCTCTATAGATTTTTTAATGATATCTTGTTAATAGTTAAACTGACTAAATTCATACCCTCTGAATATTCATGTACAAGTTTAAAGATAAGGTATATGAATATAATAGTTATTATGTTAAAACCAAAATATTTTAAATAAAAGTAGAATGGGATTTTTTATATATAAAAGATGGAAAAACACATTGTATAGGTTAGTGTTACTTTAGAAAGATAAGCAAGATTAATTATTCAATTTACTAAAAGGTAACAGTGCAGTTAGTTCATTTATGACCAAGTTTTTATTGCGATGTAAAAGAACAGACTGCTCATGCATGGGTTAAATATTTTAAAATTGACATATACTAGAATTCAAAAAATTAAAAGATGCAAATGTAGTGGATGAATTTAGTTAAAGCTAACGATTAGCATAGCTGTCTTCCAAGCAGCTGGCCAGGGTTTGCTTCCATGTCAACGCTTTGACATATGAAAAAAAAAGTAACAAAAATAAGAGGTAACACAGAGTTGTAAAATTTGTGAAAAGGAAATAACATTGTCATTATCCAAATGAATGTTCTGCGCAGAATTTGATTCCCATTTTTACTAAAACATTCGGGAAAGCTGCATTATACTATCACCCTTTTTCTAGTCATTTTGGCTTTCTCCTTATTCCTGACCACAATTATTTTAATAGATTAACTTAATATTTTCAATTTAAAACAATGGCTACTATTTTTAAATATATTTTCTAAAAAAGAATACGTCATCAGAGTACTTTCATGTGATTTCTTTTTGACTATAAGTCTTGTCATTTGTATACACGCATTCAAATACTGCAGGTACACATTATTATTATTACTTTGAAAATACACCTTGAGGTAATGTAATTGATGCTAATAGTTTTATCATTAGATATTTATATCATTCTTAGCATGTGCAACAAATGGAGAAAATAAAAACTTAAAATACATACAGGTAATATGTACTTTAAGAATAATTTACTTAATAGACTCAACACAGAAAAGAGTTGTATTAGTGAGATTTAATATAGCTATTATTGCAAGTATATAAAGGCATAAATGCTTAAGAAAAATATAAATCCTTCAGTGATATCAATCCTAAATATTAAAAGAATTTAGAAATCAATAATAAAATAATTGTTGGTACTTTACTAAAACTAGAAATAGTTGGAAGAAAAATTTAATGATAAATTATATTATTTCAACCATTAAGATGTGCTAAATGAGGAATATGCCCATCATATATGCTATTAATTTGGGCATATAATAAAATTTGAGAATGCATTAATTTTTTTATGTAACAGTCAATATAGCAGTATGAAGTGAAAAAGAAATCTTGAAAATACATGTTGGGATATTAAGTAATTTGCAAATTAGTCTAGTAATGTACTTGTCGAGATTAAATAATGTTTCATTTAAGTAGATGAAAAGCAAAGGTTATTGTAGGTTGAATACTTTCAGGTATGAAAATTTAAGATCCATCTTTTTTTTTCTGGGATGGAATAATAAAAAATTTGGCTTTTGATCATTAGTGGTAATAATAGAAGTCTAGTGAAAAATTTGAATCCATCATTTATATCTGTAATAATTGGCAAATATAGATTGTTTTATTCAACTGAGATGAAAGTTGTAGAAGCTAAATAATACCTATGAAGATCTAAAAATGGATTTTAGAAAATTATAAAAGTAATTTTATTAGTTGTCAAGAATTTTTAAAATATAGAGTTTGGATAGTAATATTAGCTTTAGAGATTCAATGCTATTCATTAAATTGAAGAGGCTGATTACAAATCTTTAAAAGCATCTAATGATCTTTGTCATGTTTACCTGTTTATCTCAATATGGCATGCCAACTAGGTAGATTGTATTTTGAAAGATGCTTTCAAAAAACTTGCACTCTGAGTTGAAGCTACCACAGAATTGGAAGATGCATAGAAATTAGAGTCTTGTCTCTTATAATCTGGCTTAATTGTCATGCTAAGTGAATTATTATTAGCAGTAGAAATAATATCAATAATAGTAAAATAGTACTAAAGATAAGTTATAATTTATTTATTTTTGTTTATATAAGTACATGGAATATATGAACTTTGATACAAACTCTTGTTAGACCAGAATAGAGGACCACATTAGTGATTAAAGATCTATCAAGCATTTAAAATGATATAGCTGCTCTTAGTGAAACTTGTCTTTTAAAGGAAGGAAATTTAATAGAATGGATGGATAGGTACAATTTTTGGAAGAGTAGATCTGTTAACAAAAGGAAAATGTGTGATATATTTGCCATTAAGTACTTGAGTAAGTTTTATTATTGGAATTTTTTATATCAGTGAAAGACAATAGTGTTGAAACTTAGTTTACACAATGGTGCTAATGCTCATTTTATTAGTGTCTATACTCGCCTTAGATTTACAGTTAAGTTTTTATTCATTGCTGGGTAGCAATTATTTCAGTGATATCAAAAGATGAAATTTTTCTTTGTGGAGACTAATGCATGTATTGAAACAAATTAACTTTGCTCAAAAATGATTGAAAATGTTAATATTGTTGCTGTAAATTCAAATGATCTACCAATATTGAATTTTTACACAAATGCCTTTTCATAAACACTTCTTTAGTCAGAAAAACATCCATGTTTAAATCTAGCATTTACCAGATTATTTATAACTGGAAATTGGAATACAAGAGTTTCTTTCACAGGAACATTTATAAGAGGAGATTGTTGGACATATCGTTGATTAGTACACTTCAAACTGATGTTCATTCTTAAAATGTATATTCTATTTGTGCTAGATTTTACCAATTATTAAATATTAAAATTGCTAATTTGGATTTTCAAGATTGCCATGTTACTGAGCATAAAATTTTAATGGATTCTTGGCATTCACTAAAGAGAAGAATCATGATAGTTTTTATGACCACAATCTTACTAGTTACATTATTGTAATGAAACAAGGCATGAAAATGATTGGTAGATTAAAATTGTGTATGAGATACTATACGCTGACTGATGATCACTTGAGATTCTTTTTTGATCCACTGAAAGCAACATTATCAAGTGAAAAGATAATTCTACTAAATCCACAATGGCACTGACCAATGACATTAAAAAGATGTATGATCTCCAAGATGCACATTTTGTGCTGAACAAGCTCGTCAGTTGGCCCAGATTACATTCTCTTACACATATCTTTATTTTTGTTCAGTATAAATAAATAGCCAATTATTACAAATAAATACATATAAAGAGTTCTCTTTTCTTTTTTGGTTACTAGTCAAAGTTAGAACTTTAATTTCAAAATGTCTTAATTAACAAATAATTATATTTTGAAGAAAAAAAACAATCATTTTTCTCTGCATTTATTTAAATTATATGTAAATTGTTTCCTGTGCAAATGTTTTAGATTCCTATCAATTGTAATAATCCCCATTCTGTTAATCACCCTAATTAGAATTACATGTTACTCTAAAAGGGGCAGTTTTGAAAGTATAATGGTCACTTCATCATCACTACAAATTGGTCATTTTATATTGTTTTGCTTGTTGAATTCTACAACAAAGTTAATTAAGCAAAACAATATATGCTGCTATAAAGGAAACATCTGAGCAATCAACTTCTCAAGCTGTGATATTTTACTTTAATCCCTCCAAATTTCTACAAATGGAGGAAAAGAAAGCAACTTTTCTGTGGGGATAGTAGCTGAAACTTTGATGATGCAATTTGAAGTATTATCTTGTGAACTTTTTCAATTTTATTCAGTCTTATTACGTTTTATAGGAAATTAGATACTTATTGTGCCATAAACTATATTGATTTTACTTAATTAATCTATGGCCAAGGTGTTTACAGCTCATTATAAAATATTATTAAGGATTCACATTCTTTATATCTTGCTTATTTTATGCCAGAATTTGGTTATATGCTTTACTTAATAGTATCTTATTCTGGAAAAAAATTACATTTGGATATACATATTAGTTTATAATGAACTTGTTATATTTGTATGCCTCCTCTGATATATATAAAATAATCCCAGTGCATAATGCTATACTGACATAAGTATACAAATATTAAATCATCCCACATGGTTCAGAAATCCAGTATCACCCTCTGTGAACTAATATATAAATATATTAGGTTTGTATTTCAAAATAGCCAGCTCATTTCGCAAACAACAATCTTAACTTTTTGCTATAAACAAATAAGTTTTACTATTATTATATAAAGACAAACTAAACATTAGTAATTTTAAGCTTTAAACCATCTAACACAAATGTATAGAAAATAATACCAGTGCATAACACTACTGAAATAAATATACAAATATTAAATCACCCCACATGATTAAGAAATTCAGTACTGCTCTCTGTGAACTAATATATAAATGCACTAGAGTTCGTATTTCAAAATAGTCAGCTCAAGATGATACCACTTTGAACTAGAGTGGTATCATTTTGAGCTCTAGTTCAAAGCGGTATCATTTTGAGCTGGCTATTTTGAAATACGAACTCTAATGCATTTATATATTAGTTCACAGAGGGCGGTACTGAATTTCTTAACCATGTGGGGTGATTTAATATTTGTATATTTATTTCAATATAGCTTTATGCACTGGGATTATTTCATATACATTTGTGTTAAGTGTTTTAAAGATTAAAATTACTAATGTTTAGTTTGTCTTTATATAATAATAGCAAAACTTGTGTTTGTTTGTAGCAAAAAGTTAAGATCATTGCTTGCTAAAATTTCAAGTTCTTTGTTTGAGTTAGTTAGTATTTCAATATTTAAGATATAATAGTCTATAGTTCAAAGTGATATCATTTTGAGATGGCTATTTTGAAATACGAGCTCTATTGCATTTATATATTAGTTTACAGAGGGGCGGTATTGGATTTCTTAACCATGTGGGGTGATTTTATATTTGTACATATATATATTTGATATTTATTTATCATAATATTTATATTGTGCATTTATAATTTACCTGCCATAATTATAGCTTGCCTATATAAAATATAGAACTTTTGGTTTGGATGCAACTTTAATGTATGTTTTCATTGTGACATACATTCAATTTGTTCTTTCATTTAAACAATCTCTTTAATCTTTGCAAAGTTATGGCATGCTGATAAAAGGCACCTTCCATTATAAAGTCAACATGATTTATAAATCACCATCATGCTGTATTATTTTATTAAATGCAGACTCATTTTTATGAAAAATCTCCAATCTCTCATCAAGGATATATATATATATATGATCATTTGGAATTGTTTTTGAAATTTGCTCTTAAATAAGAAACAGGAAACTTGCAATTAGGGAAAATCATTTTATTCAGAAAAAAAAAAAATTTTTTTAAAGAATTTTTGTCTCTTATATTTTACTATTGTAATGTTTGAAATGTTATGTGCAGATGAAGCTCTGACAATTTATTTGCAAAATCAACTATATCATCTGCAAAATATATATGATTTAAATAATCTCTTTTTATTCCTTTAGTTTCACATTTTAATCTACAAAATACTTCTTACAGAACTTCTTTAAAAGATTTTGAAGATATGGGATCACCCTGTCGTACACCTTTCTTAATATTATTTTTTTTCTTGTCAATCTCACTTTATTTTATTCTTTATTAGAGTATGTCTAACAGATATAACCAAGTATTTAAAGATTATATGTATAAATGATTGTATTCATGTTTATAATATTTTGAGAGATTACATTGGAGGATTTATGTATGTTTTATAAATATCTATAAGAAATAAAGAGTCGATACTTTGATATATATTTTGCCTTGGATTGTTATCATAAATTTAAAATTAACTATTTGTTTATCTTTCATGCATACATTTGTATTGGTCTTTTGATTACACTTTTGCTATATCCATTATAAATATGAGTAAATGTGGTCCAAGATTTGTCATGTAATTGTTACCTCAATGCCTGTCTTTTCATTATCAGTATTTCTGAAAAAAAAATCATGTATTTATTATGACAACTATGTTGGTAATTTCTCATTTTACTTAAATATTATTTGCTAGGCCTTTCCTTATGTTAGCAGTAGATACCAACGGGACACTTTATATGTGTATCATCGAACCAGTATTGCTCTGCCCACTTTAGTGTAGGCTTATTTTCTCATCACCATCACCCATAAATATTTAGGTATTCCAAGTTGTGTATTATGAATGGCATTTGTGCGATTATATTCCCCCATTCTTTATTATATATCTTCAAATGATTGTGTGTTGAGTAAAATATTGAATTTGTACTTCTCTATTCTATTCCATGAGATTTTTATTATCTAAGACTAATACAATGTACTTATTTATATTCTATGTCATTTAAATGATCAATTATATATTAAGAAATTGTAAATTAATTTCAATGTAAATATATCTTATTATATAGCTAACTACAATTATATTATTAGCACATTCAGATGCGTTGGTATGTATCACTGATTATTAAATTCGAATTGTGTGAGGTTTTTCTTTATTTGTATAACCGAAATATATCGCAGATATGGTATATTATATGTGCATTATATTTTACTTATGTATTAATTGATGTAACGGTTTCTTTAATTTAATTTTATAATAAATAGTAGTAGTAAATAATTTATCTTTTGTTAAATTGTAGATTAAAACAACATATATTTAGTCTTATAATGGTAAATAATAGTAGTAAATAATTTATCTTTTGTTAAATTGTAGATTAAAAGAGCATATATTTAGTCTTTGTAATAAATATTGATTTTATTCTTCAATAATGTTTCTGATCCTTGCCATCTGCCACATCCCTACATCAGAAAATCCACTTAAATAGTGCGTTTAAAGTGTATATAAGAACACATTATTTTAAAATTGTCACATCAATACAATTCACGAAAATCCATTATGTATGCGATTAAATTTATATAAGCTTACTTTACTGATGCTATTGTTGTTAGATTACTTAATAGTGTTTTGATACAACAAAATGCCCTTTTACCTACCGCTGTCACTTTAGCTTTGCTATTGTTAGACCGTTATTTTAAATTTACGTGATTTTATTTAGCCGGTGATATAAAAATCAAAATAAGAGATAATTTGCTAGCCAATGTTATATTTAAATCCATCTTGAGAATAATACTATATTTCATTTTAAATATAGGGGATTTGAACTCAGACTTTCAAGTACCCTTCAACTATTCATACTTTTTTATACCACTGATACACATGTAGAAAAGATTAATAATCATCAATATATGTATTTCATACTGAGCCAGCACTTATCAGTTGGTCCAGATTATCATCTCCCACAAATACATATAACCAGTGCTCAGTTTATATTAAGATAGCAAATTCTCATACTTTAATGGACAGATTTCAATCTACTCCAACTCTTCAGTCATTCATATCATTAAAAGCTGATGGTGGAAAGTTCAAATCCCGTGCTGATGCCAATATTATTGCCATGCTCATTAGAGGACCTTATTCATTTAAATACATAGAAGAGGGATGGGCAGGATGCAGGCTTAATTTGTAAATATTTGAAATACAGACACTTCATATAAGTCTGAGTTCAAATCCCCTATATTTACAATTAGGCTCCAGGTATATGAAGAGCACCTGTATTTCAAATATTTCGTTTTAAAGAAAGTGTTGATAAGATGTTAAGAAAATAAGAGTCTCATTGCTACTATCCCTGACATTTAGTTAAAATAACCTAAATTATCTCATTATTTTAGATTATTATTGCAAATTAGTATTCTTTACAACTGAATTATTTAATATTTAAGAATCTGAGATGATTATTACTATTCATTATTATCAATCACCATTGGTTTATTCACATCTTATAAAATAATATTTTAATTACTGTGTGATTAGCCTATGGGAGGATTTATTTTGTCATTGTGCACTTAGCCTATAAGAAGATTTATTTTATGTTATATGTTTATTTAATACATTAGAGTTCTTGAACTGATTTAGATCTACACTTTACTTTATGGTTGCTTGATCATCCTTTGGAAGATTACAATATATATATATTATAATTGCAATAATAAATTTAAAGGTTTACAAACTATTATAAACAATCCTTAAATCCGCAGAAGTACTTTCAGTTAATTTCTTAAACCTGCCTCAACTACCATTAAATTGTTTATAATAGTTTGTAAACCGTTAAATTTATTATTTCAATTATAATTACAATTTTGTTTTAATTAACGGACATTTTATTTATATTACATATATATGTGTGTGTGTGTCTTTTATAAAGTAGTAAATTGGAAGTATGAATGATTGTTATAATATATCATATTAATTATGTAGTAAGATGAGCAGTTTTTGGGTTTACTTCAAAATGCAGATGTTAATTTAATTATCATTTAAAGGATAAGCATCCAAGATATATATGCGAACACCAATTATCAAAGGGCTGATTTTATATGCGTTATATAATATATCAGGCATTCTAATATCCATCATTAGAGGATGCCACTAAACCTCTAGCCTAAAAAATTATAGTTTATTTGTGAGGATACCATATATAAATGCCAACACAGCTGTACCATCACTCCAGTATCTAAGATTGCCTCTAGATCAAGGAGAGCAGAGATTCTTGGAAAATAATAATTGGCAGAACACACAACAATAAAAAATGATGAACACATCTAACAATCCACAAAACAATGTTTATTAACAATCTAACAGCATAGTATACAGTTCAATTGTAGGTTTTAAATACTGCAGAGTTTAATATGACAGAATTTGAGTACATCTGACATTAACACAATAATTCAAATATATCCATATTTGACTACAATAAATTTAAATAAATACATTTGAATAGTAATGAAATCTTTTCATATGAGCATATAGGGTATTTGATATCTGGTAATTTAAATATTGCACTTCCTCAAAAAACTTACTTATAGTATTAGATCATCTCTGAAGTTTGATAATTACTCCATGATTTTTTTAAATGTGTGCACATATATTTTTTTCATTTGCATTAAACAAACAAAAATAAAGCTGAATTAATCAATTATACATGTTCACACATACAGGCCATTACAAAAATTAAGTCTATATGCTGTGCATTTGATAGAATGACAATAAATATGCCTCTTAATTCCCATGTTATAAAGCAAAATATATTTAATGGGAAGAAATGTCTCTATTTGTCACAAATACAAAAATCTATGAGCGCTTCAAGTGGGAATAATGATATAGATCATGGGGGGCAAAACATACATATACCAATTTCTTTAATTCCAGATGCATGTGGTGCAAACAGAGTAAATGAGTAAAACTGCTAATGAATTTAATCAGATTAACAATGATTTATATAGTTATGTACACGTTATTCAACTACTCAAATATATTAATGACTTTGAAAAATCTTCAGAGATTATATTAATTATTAAATATAAACTATATGATATATAAAAAAAACTAAAACCTTTATCTCTTTTAAAATCTTTTTTTAATGGAAACTTTTCTCTAAAAGCAACATGGTTCACAATTGAACAATTATGGAAGTAATTTTCTTTCTAAAAAATATTTTTTTACAGGGAAAAAGGAAAAAAATTAAACTTTTATAAGCAAACTAGTTTCTTTTATTTAAACTAAAACTACCATGCTATATCAGATGCACTAAGTTAGATAAGAAGTTATAACATATAAATATTAAAAAAAGCTTGATTAACAGATATATGTTAAAATGTAAAATTGCATCAATTATAATCCACTGGCTTGTTGGTGGTGTTTTATAAAATAGTTTATAAATAAAAGTTTATCTTAAGTCCAAGGGAAAAGATGATGAAGAGGATATTATTTTCCAGAAAAGTTGAATTTTTTATTGATATTCATATGAGAGAAAATGGGCACCTTTAGTAGTTTCTGGGTGAAGTTTATTTATTTACCAGTTTTTAGTTTTATAGAGGATTTGTCAGAAATTTTCTTTAATACTGAGATGACATATTTGAAGACAATAATTGACAAGTTGATGGCTAAACTCAGCAAAAAGTATTGGACATCCAATAGCTATAGGCTACCAGAAGTAAAGTTTGTTTCCTGATCTTTAGCTGCTCATGATTATTAACACAACTACTGGTAAAAGTTCATGATACAACATGCTAAGCAGACAAAGGGTAATAAACACGAGACTAATCAAGATTGATGACAAATAGAAGCAGGATGACCTCAATAATTCTGAACAGGTCTTTTTATATCATTTACTTTTTTGATTAACAAATCTACACATTTATCAAATTTTTAATTAAAAAACCCATTCATTTACCAATAATTTTTTTAATCATAAAGCCAGTGATTACATGTTTACATTTTTTTAAAGTTAGATAAGCCAGTACTTATCTTTATTCATTCAATTTACCAAAAATTCCTTAATTAATTAAGCCAGTAATTATTTCCACTCAATATATTTACCAAATATTTTTAAATTAGTTTACAAATAATACTTAAAATATTAATTGAAATCCAACATTTCCAAAACCAGGAACAAAGTGTAATAAACAAAATTGAAATATTCAATAATTGAGAAAAGTTTTATAGGTTATAATTGTCATCTCTGTAATATAAATTTTAAACAGATTTATTTGAAATAATTTGTTAAAAAGAGTTTTTTTTAACAAACTAAAATAAAATTAATTATAAATGCAGATCTTTATGAATGTGTGCATATGTAATATAACATATTTTGCCAATCACAAAATGTTTAAAACAGATATTGAGATAGATGAATTACTATCTATCTATATATATTTCAGTGATAAAGTGTGACTTTTTTAGGAACAGAAGCACACTACATTTTTACAAGGTTTTTATTTTACTTACTGCAACAATTTTTACATAAAAGCTAATATTGAAACAGTATATTTCCTTTGTTGCATGCGTTTCACCTATTTACCCCTACATCTTTTAACTGTACCAGATTAAAAACCTTAAAGAGTACCCCTCTTAAGATGCTAACATCCTTGTATATATGATGTCATATACATATATATAGGCAAAAATAAATGTATGTAATAAAATTAGTATAGCAATATTGCAGCAGATATTTAGTCAAAAGTAATATATAAATCAATTCATCTTATTTAAATTTAAAAATCAATTTACATTTTTATACACTTAAAATTGCATTATGATACATATATAGCATCATGTTGTTTAATCATTTCATAAAGTTTGACTTAAAATAAGTTGTAAACAAAAATCACACCATGCACACCTGTTTTAGTATAGAGTGAGGAAGTCCAAATTTTAGTTTTGACAATAAATATTTTCTTAAAATTACATTTTTTGTAAACAAGATTTAGTCAACTGTAACTATTGTTAAATCTTGGGGGATAAAAATGGTAGAATATAGCCAAAAACATCATGTTAAAAGAGCAAAACAAAGGTTTAGAGTTATTTTAGTAATTAAAAATATCAAATTTTGAGGATGCTAATGGATTTACTCATGGAGTATAATTTTGTTGTTAAAATTATGAGTTGATCTCAGCCCAGTAAAAATAGTCTGGATTTTATTATATATACTGTATAATTTAAAGAAGCATCACCATTAGACTCTGTGCTGGTTTAAATTTTATTATGACAGAGTAGGAGGATGAGAATTTCTGTCTTCCAAGCCCATGAGATGATGATGAATATCCCCATCCTACATGTTGTACCAGTGTACAGTCATCGTAGAGATGGTAGATGTTCTTGAAAATGGTCTACTGCAAGGAGATTGCAACTGAAACCATGCTGCCTATCTGGAAATCAAAAGTGCTACCACACCTGCCATCAACATGTGCCAACAGACAATCTATGACTAAAAAGTTAGGTAAATATGTTAGAACACTACAGACAGCTCTAAATGACTTTAAATCTTAGTCTTTAAAGCTATAGCTTATAATTTAAAATGAATGTTCAAAATTTAACTCTTTCAATTCTTGTCTAAAGTAATATATAAAACCTATTATAAATCTTGCCTAAGACTATGTTTGTAAACTTTAAATTTACCTATTCTAAAATAGAACAACTGTAATTGTTTGTTTATTTAAAATCTAATTTCTATTCTATACTGTGTTTATGCCTATATGTTATCTATTTTATTTCTCAAAATTTCGTTTTATTATATGTTATAATATGCCAAATATCTAAAAACAGTGAACATATTTAAATTTAATAATTCCTTAGTGAAGATATTATAATTTAAATCTTCAACTTAATATATGAATAATGCTTATTTATCTTGTTTTAGCCTGCTGTTTCGAAATCCTATTGTATTAAAAATAATAACTAGCTGCTTTGCACTCATTATTATAATTACGATTTAATTTTATATTAATTAAATATTTATTATGGTTTGCAAAATTAGAATTATAAATTATGAGTGTAAAAGATGCAGAAGGAAATATATTTCATGATGTATTATTAATTTGCCCGCTAAATATATCTTTCCTCCCTAGTGAAATTTGACTCCAGATGCAGTTTAAGTATCTATTAAACTAGATTAATCATTTAGTAATTTAGTTCTTATATTATAGCATGATTATTATGATTATTATAAATTGGATTCTATTAGTTATGCTGATAGAAACTATCTATTTTAGGCACCATTAATTTAGTTATACATATTTATATTTTGCCTTACACATTATGGGTGTGTTCTTACAAAGTATGTTTTTATACATGACATCTTGCTATCTTTTAATGGGCTCATGGTGAAGGATGTCCCATATATATAGTTTGGGTAAGGCTATTTCATATAGAACTGGAGCATGAGGATCCAGACCCTATTATTAAGCCTATCCCAGTTCCAAACTCAGAATGTTCATATTATTAGTAGCAAGCCATTCAATTTTAGGGTACTACATTTTGATATGAAATGCCATGAGTAACCAATTCACACCACAATAGTTTTATTAAGGTTTAGACTGTGTCATAACAAATATATGTTCGAATAAAATAACCAGTTCTTTCCCTTGTAAAATGCTACTCAGAATTTGTCTGAAATTAAGAAAATCTTTGATTACTAAACTAAATCTGCATTATCCTTGAGGCTTACTTCTTAATGTATATATGTAAACAGCAGCCATATCAGAGCTGTAATAATCAGTAAGTCTGTGTTTAGAATATTACTTATAGATTACCAAATCATGATCCAGGAATAGGATTTGTCATATTAATATTACGTAGGCATAATCTATTGACCGCAGTAATCTATCAAACATATTATATGAGATAAACTATAACCCTCAAATTCATCTCATCTCATTATGTAATGCCTGTGTACATTTAATCCCACATATTTAATGTTATAAAATAATGGGTGTTTTATTTGTTTGATTTTATTTTATCAATAAACCTCTTTAAAATGTATCCCATTTCAATATCATTTTACTTGTATTCCAATTCCAATTTATTTAAATATTTTAATATACATTATAATTTTACTTATTGATTTGACTTTAAGTTAGTGTGTTATTAGTCTGGTCTTTTGTCTTATTAGTCATTATGTGGTTAGGTTTAGGGTCTCATGTCTCTTCCTGTTTGGAACTGGCTCACAAATTAAATTAAGATCCATGTGTAACCTCAGAAATGATATTCATAGAGTGTTAAGCTCACTATCCCATTTCGATCAGCTTTAATGTATTTTACCAGGGCTCTGGGTTTTGTTATGTGAATATACAAATCTGACCATTACGATATATACATATTATATACATTCAGATTAACTCTCTTATCTATAAGTCAGACTGTGATTAGGTAAGTATAGAGAATTCATTATCAAGATATTTTTATTTTCTAAATACTTTTAATATTCTTAAGTTTTAACTATTAATTACATTTTAGCATTGTTTGAACTTTTTATAATCAATGAATAATGTAAATAATGAGATGGTTAAACTCATTATTTGCCTTATATAAAAACAGTTCAACTGTTGGTAAAAAAAATTGAAAGTTAACAGAAATTCCATACAAAAAATGATTAGTTTGAATTGTTCATTTTTCTTTTTTTATGTTGGGAAAATGGTTTAGAGAAAAATATGTAACTCTTATCTGTTAATTAGACTGTGACTAGTTTAAGTACAGATAATATATTATCAAAATATTTTTATCTTCCAAATGCTTTTAACATTCTTAAGTTTTAATTTTAAATTAGCATAGATTGAATTTATTATAATCAACGAATAATGCAATGGTCAAACTCATTATTTGCCTTATATAAAAACAGTTCAACTATTGGTAAAAAAATTGTAAGTCAACAGAAATTCCATACAAAAAATAATGAGTTTGAATAGTTCATTCTTCTTTTTTTCATGTTTAGCAAAATAGTTTATATACACTAATGCACTTATTGTTCTTACTACACTATTGCATGTGCAACTTGTTGGATTGATTTTGTGAGGTTGAATATGTACATATTTTAGTAAATTTTTAAAATTGAATTTTAGTAAAAGCTTTTGAATTTTTAGTGAATTCTTCCATGGAAGCTTTCATTCTGTTCAATACGTGAAACCTTCATACCTGCTATATATATTTTGTACCCTTCCTTAATGGAATACTACTGAACAAAAGAATCTGGCTGACTGAGATGACAAAAAGGTATTATAATTACATAAGCAGTATCTATTAAAATAATACACCATAAAGACTAGCTCAAGATATAATATCTAATAAAATAATATTTTTCACTCATTAATTTTAAGAAAATCTTGTAATAAAATATCATATCACTTAGCTTTTAATAACAAAACTATAATGTTTAATCCAATTCATTTACTAATAAATCTAATTTATAGCTAACTTGCTATTATAAACAAAGTAAGGTTGTGTCAAAATAATAAATATAATTATAAATTTCTTAACATAAGACATTCAGTAAGGTAAACTAGGTAAAACATTGAGAATGCATCCCAAAAGATACACCTTCAATGGCATAAGAGCATTACCCCATCAAATTCATATAATAAAACTACTATGAATTACTCTCATGTCTTTAATACCTCTTTAATAATCATAAATATAATTTATGAATTATTTACAGAAAATAATAAACTATTTGATATTCCTTTATTGAAATATTAATTTATAACTTTACTCATCATCTCTCAATAAGAAATTTACAATCTTCCAAAGCAACGCTAATAATAATAGTAATAAAAGTAATCATAATATTAATGATAGTCGTAATAATAGGAATAATAATGATAATCATCTCAGGTTCATCTTTTAACAAATTAATAAAACAAATCAACTAGTTAATACATTGTAGATAAATATGATATGGAATTTTATATGATGTTTAACTACTCCTGCAAAATAATAACTACAATAAGCAACTAAATATCTTCATGACTCTCAATACAACAATCTACCTAATGGTTAAAATTCAGGAATAAAATAAAAAATATATAATATATTTTAAGTAAATATATTGTATAATTTTCCCATGTTTAATGTGGCATTCTTAAAGAAAAAAATAATATATTCTAATATTGTGGTAATATCAAGCATCTCTTATTGGTATTGTATCAGTTTAAAATAATTAATAATGATCAGATCTTTTAAAACAATAATAGAAATATATTTGGTTACTTAATCAAAAGTAATGGAATAATGTCTAAGAAATCTTTATAAATCATGTGCTAAATAAATAATATTTTAAATTATTAATTTCTGTGGATCATGCGTACAATGTGGAAAATGAATAAGCAACACGCAAATAAATCACAACTTGACTAAAGTAAATTTTAGAAAAACAATTCCCAAATTTATTTTATAAGTTAACAAAAGATTTATAACAAAATAAATTAGAATATTTACAAAGTAAAATGTATATTAACATTTTTTAGCATAAATAAAATAAATATTTATAATAAATATGACATATAAATATAAGAAATTAAATAAGAATAGCCTTCACTCTGGCCATTTAAAAAAAAAAAACGAAGAAAAATGAAAAACTTATAGTACTTACAATATACACAATGTTCATATAATAAAATAGTATTCTATTATTTATATTGGGGATGGTTAAATAGTTTCTTGAATTTTCTAAATCAAAACTTAATATGTCTATTTTACTATAGGTAAATTATTTTAGTTGCAAATACATCAATGCAGGGTTATATTTTAAAAGCATTTTTTTTTAAAAATATAAAAATATTAAAGAGAAATTATTTTAAAAAAATTTTTCAATTTAACAAAATGCTATTCCAATGTTTGGCTTTCATAAATACCTTAAAATAAAGTATAAATGTCTTCTAGAAAATTGCTTAACTATTTATTATGTGAGAATAATATTCGGGAATTTATAACTTAACTAGATGTAACTCCAATAATAAAATTTGAGAAAAACTAACCATAAGTTGTATTGCTTGAACTTATTTTATTTTCATTCTGACACTCTCTCATACATCACATCATTTCCAAATTCCTTTTCATTATTCTCACTTTCACTCATTTGAATATGCATCTTACTAAGAAAAGTAATCTCTAATATTTTGTATAGGCATCAATTATTTTTCACTTGTATTACACATTATGGTAATCATTTAACATCTCAACATTATTTGAAAGAAAAATTTTCATATACTACATCTTGCCCTCTCTCAAATTAAATATTTCTTCAGTCATTACTTTTCCAATTTAAACTATCTTTTATGATGATACGTATGGTGATGAATAGCAATTAAAGTGTAGGGCATGGAATAATAATAAGAATGTTCCAAAATAAGATAATATCACCATGAACACAGAGCAAATCAAAAAAGTAGGTCCACATTCATCGGCCACCTAATATTAAGTCATGGCTCTATCATAGCACTTATAGACATATAAGAAATGTGACTGTCCATAAAAAATATACAGTCTTATGTTATCTGTATATTTCAACAATTTCACAACAAAACATGGAACTATAATTTTCCAATAACAATTTTCAACATGACCTCAGCATCTAGGATTTCACAAGAATATTATTACTTTTCCAATCACTATCAATATTTCCCCCCACTGTATAATTCATTTAACATCGTAAAAATATACCAATAACATTCAAAAAATAATTCCTAAAACACAATACTAAAGAGAACAACAATGATCTAAATCTATTTCAAGATGTTTTAAAAGTTTTCATGCTCAAATGATATCGATAAACATTCATCAGTACAATACATTTTATTTATTTATCAGAATATAATGCAGAGATCAATACTATGTTCTTATATTCCAATATATAACATTCATTAAAGTAACATTTTAATAATTAGATAATATATAAATTACACATATTCAAGTATTCACATTTTAAGTAAATATTTGGGAAAATATCCTTATATGCTTTCAAACATTCATACACATTTATCAACTCTTTCACAAAGTATATACGATAGTTTATTAATGTTTCTTTCTTCCATTATTTAGCATTAAATTCAAGCAATGTATACTATAAATCTAAAAAATATTAATTAAAATATATCTGTTCTTAAATAAAAGAAAAGAAACAAATAATCAAGCAATAATATAATTTAAATAACAATAAAAATTACCAATGATCCCATTATACTGTTGAGACTATTCATTGCAATCCACTTCTCCAAAAACATTCATTCAAGAAAAACTACGATTGAAATCGCTTTCTGAATAGTCATTTTTTTAAAAACATAATAATAATAATAAAGTTATTTATATTCAACTATTTCATAACCACAAGTTAGTTCCAAAAATAAATAATGGTAAACTTTCAAAATATTATGTTAAAACTTTATACTACTACTACCCCTAATAATAATAAAGATTAAAGTTACGATCGGATTTTTTTTTTTTTTTTCATAAGTTAAATTGCACATTTAGAATTTGCTTGCCATGGGGGCTCCTCTTTTGCTTAATTACAGCTAAACAGTATTGGGCACAATTATTTTTTATCCTCTTGGCGCCGCAGGAAAAAAAAAGTACGAATATCAACATTTAAAATCCAAATAAATCCAATGTTATCCATAGTAAATATTAATATTCCATAAGATAAAATGTTTATTCAGTCTTTTCTGAATTTTATCCAAAGATTTAATATCCATGTAGAATAACAATTTAAAAATCCATTTTTAAGAAATAATTCTTATGCAAGTTTTCAACCATTGTGTAGAACAAGTATTTATTATGAAGAATATATAAATAATGTTCACAATTTTTCCATTGGTAAAATCATTAATAACAGACATTATATAATGTAAGATATTTATGTGATATATTCAACAGCTGACATATAATCATGAATTCAAGTAATTATTTCATTCTTTTAAAACAATACAATTTTTATATCTTTTAAGCATATATTTTATCACTAAATATTTTTCAGATAAAGACAATTATATTATTTGGACATTTATTCATGAATATAATTTTAATTCACTGGAAAGACAAATCTGGTTTCAATGTTTATAAATAAATTATGCTGTAATATAATCCATTTATTGATTTCAATAGCAAATTGTTTTAAAGCATATAAAACAAAAATTCAAAGCATTTCTTTTAATTTGTCTTTAAATCCATCATTCTTAAAATATAAGTTTATTTTGATTTCATTAAAGACAAATCAAATATGAGTTAGTAATATCAATTATATGTTATAAAAAACAGACACACAGGCAGTAAAAAGTTTGTAATAATAAATAATAAGAGTTTAAACTTTTAATTAATATAGCCAATTTTTATTTATTTTTTCATCTCATTTTTACCCAATTTTAAAAAAAAGAAAACAGAACGAAAACAAAATCTAATCAATCATTCATAAATTAATTTGTTTTTCTAGTTATCACAGATGTTTGTAAGGGGGGGGGTAGAATTAAATTTTTTATTACTTTTCTAAAAAAATTTTAAAAAAAGTTTTTTATTATATAAACTCCATATATATAAAACTTTATCTTATATATTTAACATTGTTGTTTTGATCAGTTATAACAATTATGCTTATCTTTAAGAAAATTTATCTATAGACTTCTGCCGGTCTGCGAAATCTTATCCTTATTTTTGCTGGTCCACAGAACCTTATCCTTATTTTTACTGGTCCGCAGGCATGAAAAGGTTGAAGACCACTGTGCTATTCCATCAAACATTTAAAGCTCAATTGTAAAATACAAGTGCAAAGTCTTAATTTTATCCTCTTTACAACTTTAACATTATAAAATAAAATTATTAATGAATATCTGGTTTCTCTCTATAAGTATGAATACATTAACTGAATTATGATATAATAAATTCATTTTAAATAAACAATCAGTCATTCCAGGCATAGAATTAATAAAAATTACACAGTTCTTACATAAATTCACTCTGGGTTTGTTGTAATAATTATCCTGGCATTAGGTATCTATCTTCCACAACATCCTGGTAGTCACTATCACATTCTGCATAATATTGAAGGTCCTGAGTTAAGTTCAAGTAGATAAAACCAATAGGAAACTTATGTTTAGTGATTCATTTTTTTAAAATAATTATTCTTGTTAAAATTTTTTCAACACTTTTAAGCAAAATAATAATAAAAATTAAAAGAAATTATCACTATAATATTATAAAATAAATATGGTTATAATTTCAAACTAAACTGTAAAATATTAGAATCTATGTAGAATCTGTAGAATGTAGAAAAAAATAAAATAAATGTCTAGACTGACCTCAACCTTGGGTTTTATATCCATCTTGATCCAATGATTTCATTGGTCAAGGCTGCTTGCACAAAACTACTAAGTTTTAAAATTATGAGTCATCAATATTAAATATTTTTAACTTATTTAATACTTCAATTTTTTTTTTCACCTAAAAATTTAATATTCTTATATAAATAATTTTAAAACATTTAAATAATCTAAATTTAATTTTTAAAATAAACTATTACAACTAAATAATAATAATTTTAAATATTATTTTTCAAATATTAAAATAAACTATTACAACTAAATAATAATAATTTTAAATATTATTTTTTAAATATGATTAGTCTGATAATTTTGCTACACTTTATTGTATCAAACATTAATCAGTAAGCTAAATTTAAAGTTTTATTTCCCTAACTTTCTGAAAGCACACATATTCACATACATCTAATCATGTGATTCTTTCAACACACTTTTAAAATAATATTAAATTAACTTGACATTTTTAAATAATATTTTAAGCACATAATATAAAATATTTACTGCTATTATAAACCTATTCTATATCTACAATATTTATGAATAAAAATAATATATTTTAAATGTTTCACTGTATCATTGTATATTAAATTCACGTAATAATGAGCCCAAACTAAATAATCTACCCTTATAAACTCCTATCTACTGAGTTTGAAACCCTACTATTTTATAACATTAAAATTATATATTAGAAAAGAACTCAAATTTTAATTTTTTTTAAATATAGCTATCTACTAAACTCTGCCTAATTATCTGTGCCAATTATAAAGAGTACAATAAATATATATATATGAAAAACAAAAAACAAGTTAAAAACTTGCTAACGCTTGTATTTATGTCAACAGATGGCGTTCTATCAAAAACACCGTCAAGCGTATGTTTACATAAATGTCAGAGCATGCATTCACTATCTCTAACTTTAATTCCACTTTCAGATCATGATTTCAAGCTATTTGCTATCATCAGTGAAAGACAGGAATTTTAGAAACTAGATCTAAACACAAACTCTGAGTGTTTATAAAACAGTTTCTATTCAGCTTGCAAGCGTGAATCTTTTAGACACGTAATGTCTTCAAACTCAGCATAGCAAGCCAGATAGCTACATGGGTCTGATCTCAGTTCAGCATCACCACATAGTAGAAGCCTCTGCAATATATATCATTGCTAGAAAGACCTCAAAGGTACATTTATGAAAAACAAAAAACAAGTTAAAAACTTGCTAACATTTGTATTTATGTCAACAGATGGCGTTCTACCAAAAACACCATCAAGCGTATGTTTACATAAACGTCAGAGCATGCATTCACTATCTCTAACTTTAATTCCACTTTCAGATCATGATTTCAAGCTATTTGCTATCATCAGTGAAAGACAGAAATTTTAGAAACTAGATCTAAACACAAACTCTGAGTGTTTATGAAACAGTTTCTATTCAGCTTGCAAGCGTGAATCTTTTAGACATGTAATGTCTTCAAACTCAGCATAGCAAGCCAGATAGCTACATGGGTCTGATCTCAGTTCAGCATCACCACATAGTAGAAGCCTCTGCAATATATATCATTGCTAGAAAGACCTCAAAGGTACATTTATGAAAAACAAAAAATAAGTTAAAAACTTGCTAATGCTTGTATTTATGTCAACAGATGGCATTCTACCAAAAACACCATCAAGCGTATGTTTACATAAATGTCAGAGCATGCATTCACTATCTCTAACTTTAATTCCACTTTCAGATCATGATTTCAAGCTATTTGCTATCATCAGTGAAAGACAGGAATTTTAGAAACTAGATCTAAACACAAACTCTGAGCATTTATGAAACAGTTTCTAGTGGAATTAAAGTTAGAGATAGTGAATGCATGCTCTGACATTTATGTAAACATACGCTTGATGGTGTTTTTGGTAGAACGCCATCTGTTGACATAAATACAAGCGTTAGCAAGTTTTTAACTTGTTTTTGTTTTTCATAAATGTACCTTTGAGGTCTTTCTAGCAATGATATATATTGCAGAGGCTTCTACTATGTGGTGATGCTGAACTGAGATCAGACCCATGTAGCTATCTGGCTTGCTATGCTGAGTTTGAAGACATTACGTGTCTAAAAGATTCACGCTTGCAAGCTGAATAGAAACTGTTTCATAAACGCTCAGAGTTTGTGTTTAGATCTAGTTTCTAAAATTCCTGTCTTTCACTGATGATAGCAAATAGCTTGAAATCATGATCTGAAAGTGGAATTAAAGTTAGAGATAGTGAATGCATGCTCTGACATTTATGAAAACATACGCTTGACGGTGTTTTTGGTAGAACGCCATCTGTTGACATATATATATATATACACCTTTGTGGATTTTTTATACTATTGTTTATCTTGCTATTACTTATTATCAAACTGTAAGATTGATTATTTTGGGATCAGAGCCTTTATTATTGTTTGTTCTCATATCATTTTGCATTCCATCTCTAGGCATATATTTGTCTTATACCCTGCACAGTTTGGTATAGTTGGTAGAGTGTCCAATTTGGGATCAGGAGGTTCAAAGATTGATTCTGGCACTCACAGGTTTGTCACATTTGCCATATATGTGTATGTGCATATATGAATGAGCATTTGTGATTGTTGTGTTCTTTCATGAGATATGATCTGAAGTTATGATAGCAGAAATCATGGAATTACAAAGTGAATGTAAAATGAAATTGATGCTTTTAGATGTTGAAATTAGTGCCATCTAAATGATTTCTGAATTATTTGGAAAACAAAATATGTCAAAATCATTAAATAAATTTTTTTAAAAGACTAAATCAAAGAATATCACACTATTTCAATGATGATCAGTGCATTATAGATTTATGATTGATAATTCATTGTGGAATATAATTATCATCAATTAACTCTTCATATATTTTGCATATGCAGAGGGAATAATGTACATTTTTTTTCTTAGTGATCTATTTTGCTAACATTAACCACCCTGTCAGTACAAGTATTTAAATACAAGTATATCATATATACTGAACTTAATATAATAGAAGGGATTTAAACTCAGACTTTCAAATTCCCACAGCTATCCATTCCATCTTATATATCTCACATGACCAAATACATATAAAAAAGATAAATGATCTCCAATATAAGTATTTTGTACTGAACCAAAACTCATCAGTTGGTCCAGATTATCATCTCCCACACACATATATAATCAGTGCTCAGTTTATATTAAGATAGCACTCAGCAATCCATATCATTGAAAATCTGCTGATGGAACTTACAAAAATCTTGTTGTTGCCAATATTATTGTTATACCCATTTTGACTTTTAAGTCACTCTGATCCCTCATGTATAGGGCCTTAACATGTCCATTTAAATACACAGAAAAGGGATGGGTAGAATTCAGGTTGAATATATAATATTTAAATACAAGTATATTGTCTATTTTGAACTTAATATAATTAGAAGGACTTTTGAATTCAGACTTTCGAGCTTCCTACAGCTATCTACTCCATTTTATCCAACCCACATAACCACATAATGTGAAAAAGATAAATGATCAATATACATATTTCATGCTGAGTACAAATCACGTCTACCTAAATATATGGGTATCAGGGTGGCCTTTAATAATGGATTTATTATTTTTATTTTTTATCTTGGTTAAAGCAATACTACAAATTATAACACTTTTTGGTATTGGCATTTTGTAATTGATCCTTTAAATGTTTATGTTAAGTTCACATTCATCCAGTTCAGGTAGTTTATAATAATCCTAACTTTATGCATGCTAATATTTTTCTATCTGAGTAGAAGATAAATAATATTTTTTTAATATAACCTTATAATTCAGAGACAACCAGAAAAGTAATCCTAATTTTTTTTAATAATGATTTTATTAAGTTTACAAATTAATATAAGGAAACCATTTTGTCATTTCTTCAAAAGCTGATTCATCTTGCAACCATTGAAAGTAACTGCACACTCCACTAGAACTGTTCATTTATCTTATGAGGAAATTGCTTAAGCATTTTAATGTTTGCAAACATTCTTGGAACAAATGCAGAAGAGGAATGCATTTTTATATATTATCTTTAAATATAGTATCTTCACCACTTCTTTGGTCAATTGATGCAAAACAGTTTATTACTATACTATTTTAAACAAATAATTTTCACAAAAAAGATTTTTAAAATTATTTATTTTTTTGCTCCATTGATGATTATCAGACTGGTTGAAATATTTTTTTAATAAATTTAATGCTTGTTTAAAGATTTTTTATTATTATTATTATCAGATCTTAACACAGGTGATAAAAATACTCTTGTCAATTCACAAAATGATGCTCAAATCATTCATTAGCCACTGGCCAAAAAAAAAAAACCTGACTAGTAATTCTTAGTTGGATGGTTATCAATTTGAGAATGCAATTCATTTAAATATTTTGATAACTTTTTTGAAGTAGAAAAGGAATTTTGATGTTGAGCTTCAGCACAGACTCCAAAGTGCTATAGAAGCATTAGCACTATTAATAGATTATAAAATGTTTCATCATAGTGATATAACTACTACAACTAAATTGGTAATATAGTGGATTTTTATTTATCTTTTGAAATGAGACATGACTCAACAAAACTGTGAGGTTCTAAAAAAATGAGATCGTAAGACAAATCATATGTTTTTCATCTTATTGTTATACTATTGAAATTATTATTATAAGGGCATATCTTCATTGGATTTTGCATATGAATTAAATAAAATAGCAATAGGATTTTTAAACAGTACTCTATCGTGAACTTAATTTAAGCATGTTTGATGAGAGAGGCAGTCATATTTATACTAAAAATATGAAATAATGATTGCTTTCGTTGGGAAAATATTGCTGAGAGCTGACTACATTGGAGAACTATAACTAGTCAAGGTATTGGATTATTTCAAAAAGTAAAGCTCACTGCAAAAGAAGTTAAAAACTACAAGAAATTATACAAATATACTAAAAAAATTAGTATATGATAAATATGGACATGTTTGAATTTCATATATAGTCATTGCAAAACTTATTTATTTTCCATTTAAGATTTGAAATACCAGGTACTCTTATACCTGTAGCCCAATTATAAATATAGAGGATTTGAACTCAGACTTTCAAGCCACTTCAACCATCTACACTATCTCATACCACTAAACATCACATGATTACTATCTCTTATACTAGTACATTATTGTCATTAAACAAGGCAAAACTCTCCAAGATCTAGGTGCAGTGCTCTCAGATCCGAGGCTCCATCCTCACTGACAAAGGGCACAAGCCAGAAACTAGTCAGGGGATATTGGATGAGCAGACACTAGATAGGGATTTTATGCACCAGCCTTCTGGCATCCATTGATTATTCTAGTTGGCACAGGATGGTACTACTGTATGGAGAGTTTTGCCTTGTTTCTATCTCATACTACTGATACACCTGACCACACACATGCAGAAAAGATAAACAATCACCAGTATATGTATTTCATGCTGAACCAGCACTCATCAATTGGTCCAGATTATCATCTGCCATACATATATACAATCAGTGCTCAGTTTATATTAATATAGCAAATCCTTATACTTCAATGGATAGACTTCAATCTATTCCAACCTCCAACTCTTCAGCCATCCATACCATTAAAAATCTGATGATAGAATTCCCAAATCCATGCTGATGCCAACAGTGTTATTATGCCCATTTTGACCTCAATTCAGTCTGACCTCTCATGTATAAGACAGTATTCATTTAAATAGATAGAAAGAGGGATGGACAGAATGCAGGCTTAATATGTAAGATTTGAAATATCAGGCATTATTATACCTGGAGTCCAATTGTTAATACATATATTGGTGATTATTTATCTTTTCTGCATGTGTGTGGTCATGTGTATCAGTGATATAAGTTAGTGTGGATGGTTGAGGGAGCTTGAAAGTATGAGTTCAAATCCCCTATAGTTACAATTGGGCTCCAGGTATAAGAGTGCCTGGTATTTCAAATCTTACATATTAAGCCTGCATTCTGCCATCCCTCTTCTATGTATTTAAATAAATACTGTTCTATACATGAGGGGTCAGAGTGACTCGAGGTCAATATGGGCATGATAACAATATTGGTATCAGCATGGGATTCGGAAATTCTATTATTAGATTTTCAATGGTATGGATGACTGAAGAGTTGGAGATTGGAATAAATTGAAACCTGTCCATTCAAATATAAGTATTTGCAATCTTAATATAAACTGAGCACTGATTATATATATATATATTGAAACAGAAACTCTGTCCACATGTATAAGACTTATTTTACCCTCCCACCCCTAAAAAAAAAAAGAAGATAAAAAAGTAAGAAAAGTGAAGAGTTAAAAAGTTAAAATTTTCATCTAAGTGTTGCTTGACTATTTAATTGACAGCTGATTTTAAGGAACCTTGGAATGTAATATTTATAGCCACTGTTAATAATGAAAAAAAGAAAATATTAATAAGAAAATCATAACGATGGAAGGCTAATCGGTAACAGCTTTTTCTCTTCATCCAAAGCCATGGTTCTCCAAGATTTGCCGGGGTGAACATCATGGAAAGTAAACAATGCCATTCAACCTAAATACAATGACCCTTTTTTTGAATGCAGTAGCATCCTGAATTGAAGGAACAAACTGGATAAAATAAAGATAACAATTTCATAATATATTCAATACTTATATGTGTTTATAAAAAAAAAAAACGTCTTTCTTAAAGAAAATTACGAATAAATGTAGCTACGTGAAAATATCAATAATCAAAAGGCATTTTATCTATACTCATATGTGTTTATAAAAGACCAAACCAAACATCTTTCTTAAAAAATAAAATTATGAATAAATATAGGTATGTGAAAATATGTTTTATTAATGATAAATTATAAATACTAAAAATATCTATAATCAAAAAGCATTTTTAATAAGGTAAATCATAAATGATTGACTTCTCATCTGCAGATACATTTGAATTAAAAAAAAAAAAATGAATACTTATAACGACTTATGTTACTGATATACAAATAAGTACATCTGGAAGAGTCAGAAATACTGAGCTATTATATATAACTATAACTAACTAAATTATAATAACGTGTTTATAACCCAGATAAAACTAGAAAATATACAAAATGAATTTATTTATACAAAATGAATGTAAATTTATACTATATTATGAATAAAGTCAAACATTTAGATATGAATTAGTACGTCAATAAAAGTTAATGGTAATGAATCACATATTTAAATAAGTTGAAAGATTAAGAAAATCTTTTTTTTTTTAAAGTTTTTATTTATTATTTGAAAACTCTGAGAAAAGGAATGTAAACACAAAATTAAAACATGTTATATATACGAGTTGAGAAGTATGAATACCAAAACAATGTGTCATGATTAAATGTACAATAATATACCCGGAGTTATTGATGCGTATAGGTTATATATATGTCTTATAAAATTGGAAATACCAAATAAATGCATTTGCAAGATGAATTGATATCTGGGCAGATGGAAATACATACACTTATATTTTACCTGAATAACCAGTGGATATAAATGTGCTTATATCGACCGATTCAAACCCTGAAATGGATAACCAATGAACCTAGGCTACATGTGCTTATATTATGGATTCAAACCTGGATTTGGATAACAATGAATAGAAATAAATTTATTATGCTTTGACTAACTTAAAATTAACTGGAATAATAGAAATGCTCTTGTCTGTAAAGAATATCTTCATACATGAGTTAATTTAAGCCACATTACATGTGACAACTACCTAAAAGACTACAAATCAGAATTAAGTGAAACTAATTAAATAAAATGTTATCCGTTATCTTCATTATTATCTTTGTTGTCTTCATATATTGCATTCCTCTCTGTGAATTAACTAAATAACTACAAATGTAAATTGTTAAAGAACTTGCATTCTTTAATTCATATTGTACTATTATTGGATGTATACCAAGAGACACAATGGACTGTAAATAAAATATTTGTTTGAATTAAGTGGAACTCTGAATTAAATGCTATCAGTTGTCTTCATTATTATCTCTGTTGTCTTCATATATCGCACTCCTCCCTGTGAATTAACTAAATAACTAAAAATGTTTAAACAACTTGCATTCTTTAATTCATATTGTACTATTATTGGATGTATACCAAGAGACACAATGGACTGTAAATGAAATATTTGTTTGCATTAAGTGGAACTCTGAATTAAATGCTATCAGTTGTCTTATCTCTGTTGTCTTCAAATATCGCACACCTCTCTGTGAATTAACTAAATGATTAAAGATGTAAACTGTTAAAGAACTATTGAAAGAAGGACTTTATTATACTCTCAACAATATACATTCTTTAAGTCATATAAAAATGTTATTGGGAGTAGGCCGAAGAGATACAAGGGACTGTCAATGAAATATTTTGTTTGATGGACATTTATTTAAACCTGTTATTAAATAAAATTATTGTTACTTAAAATTAATTTTAGTTATCCAGTTGTTCAGTTCTATTTTTTTTTTTACATTACTTATCATTTATTGCACTTGTTCACGAGAATTTCATGCCTCCTGAGCTACGTCTGGCATAACTAGACCTAGATAAGTCAGGTTGTAGTGAGATGGAACTCTAGTGGCGCCGTTTGGAAAACCAAACACAGAAATGTCTAGATGCTTCCGGTATCTATGATGCTACATCCTCTGATGAGCAGGAAATATTGTTGTAGGGGAGGGAATAACATCTGCACTGGGGAATGCCAATACATAGTTCCTTCCTGCAACATGCTCATCAGGAAATTGTTACAACTGAGGTAATAAAGAGGTTGTTCGGGTCCAGTTACTATATATATATGGGAGATGATAATCTAAACCAAATGATGAGTGCTGGCTCAGCATGAAATATATATATTGGTGATTATTTATCTTTTCTACATATGTGTGGTCATGAGTATCAGTAGTATGAGATAGTGTGGATGGTTGAGGTGACTTGAAAGTCTGAGTTCAAATCCCCTATATTTATTTTCAATTTCTTTTTTTATCTTCTGGAGCCAGAATAGTTATAATCCTTTATAAGTGACTGTTAGTGAGGATATCAAGAAGTTTGAATCAATAGTTATTGTTTTAACAATGTTCAACGAATGAAATAAAATATTAAAAAGATAATACTTTTGTCTGGATTCAATAAAATATTAAAAAAATAATACTTTTGTCTGGATTCAAATTTCCTTTAATAACTTGAATTGTAAATGTTAACGTAAAAGCTTTATTCACTTTTGATAATTTAGTATCATCGTCATCATTAATTATTGAAGTCCAATTGCAGAGCAAAGATTTCTTCAAAACTTCTCTGTCATAATCTTTTATTTTTTTAATAATGATTCATCAAATGCCACATCATCCTACTTTAGAATAAGTTTTTCTTCAAGGACATTTATTTTTTGATATACATCTAGATATTTGTCAGAAAAAAAAAGAGCTCCTCCATTGAAAGAAAATTTTCACAAATATCATATTTAATATATGCTTAGTATAAAATATACCAAAACAAAGTTGTTGTTTTTTATAAAAAAAAATCATATAATTACTATATAGCAAAAAAGAAAAAGAAATTCCTATACTTATGGATTTTAATTATTGATTAAGATGAGGAATGAAATCACCAATTTTCTCTTTTAAATTTTTCAATTAAGATCATTTGAGCAATTAGTTATATCTATAAAAAATAGAAGGTTAACATTTATACATTTTATTTATCTGTTAAGGTAATGAGAAGTGAAATCAGTAATTTTCTCTTTAAAATTTTTCAATTAAAATCATTTAAGCTGTTAGTTAAATCTATCTATATATATATATAAATACAAGGTTACTAATCAGGAAAAGTTTATCTTTTATTTCTGATAAGTTGCTTACTGAAAGAAATGGTGAGAATAAATAAAACATACAAAATTTTAATGAATGATTTATGTTAGCATTAAAATAATTATATTACAAAAAAATCATAAAAAGCAACGTTAAAATCCTTAAATCTTTATAATATTAATAATATTAGTATTGGATCAAAATCTTTTTTTTCTATCTCTTTTCATATTTTTTTATTCATCCGTAATTTTTTAATAATGAATAATATTTCTGTAGTGTAATTTTCCCTACATCACTATCATGCAAGGTAGGAACTGTTTTCTGTCTTCTTTTAACATCTTGTTGAAGGATGTAATCATAAACATAATCAAAGACATTAGTCCATATCTTGCACAAGATTGGTGTAGGGAAAATTATGTTACAGGAATATTATTTCATTATTGTATAATCTCTAGTCTAATGAATGACTAATAAAAGCTATTAATATACTTCCATTAAGTGGTTTATGTCATAGTTGTAAGGGCCGTAAGTTTGACAATTTTCAATTAAACTAGTAATTTGCTATAGCTGTAAGAGATTGTGGTCTAGGTCAACTGATGAGTATTGGTTCAGCATGGAATGTGCATCTTGGAGATCACACATCTTTTTTACATGTCTTTGTTCATATGCTTGTGATTACATTCCTCCACAAGGTTTTAAAAGTGAATAGAAAACAGTCCATTACAGAAATATTATTGATTATTAGATAATCTCTGTAGATGTGTAATGAATGACTAATAAATCTGTAATCCTTCATTTTATTTTAAAAGTTCACATTTTATCAATATAAATCAAAATGGGCAAGATAGGTTGGCTAAAAGCTTTTCCATTTAAGCATAAAAATGATATTTCTTTATTATACGGTATATAAATTAAAAATGATATTTCTTTTAAATACAATACAATCAATCAATGCATACCAGACTATTTAAATTATTTTTTCTATGTTGTTGTTACTCATAATTAAACACCTTTCCACCTTATTAACTATCTGGAATGTCCTTGAGCAATAAGGACTATAAAAAGATTATTTCAATTAAAATTTGCCTTCACACATTTTTTTCAAAGAGATAACATAGTTGACAAATTTTTGATCAAAAATCATTACGTTTTGGGTGAGAGTAACACTATTTGTAAGTTTACAATCATATGTAAACACAAGGCAGTAAATCGCCCTCCCTCCTGGGTATGATTTAAAAACACTCTAAATGTTAAACAAAGGATCAAGAATAGAATGAACAACCTATTCCTGGTAGTTCTGATGTTTATGAGCATATCTTTGTCAACATCTTTGGTAATTCAGAGTTAAATTATTTTATCAAATAGATGAAGTATGGCAATTAATTATGCAAATCTGGAGGCAGCATCTAACTTTTAACACCTTAGTTGTAATTTCATCTGCTTGATTAAATTAATTTAACTCTGAATTATCAACAATGTTGACAAAGGTATGCTTATAAACATCAGAGCTAATAAGAATAGGTGGTTCATTCTATTCTTGATCCTTTGTTCAACATTTAAAGTGCTTTTAAGTCATAGCTTTTGTTTACATAGCCATGTGGAGTGATTTAATCATCATTATCATCATTATCAACCATTATCAATCCACTGCAGGATGAAGGTCTCTCCAAGTTTAATCCATCTTCTCCGATCTTTAGCTTCTCTTCTCCACATCACCCCTACACATTTTCTTATTTCATCCATCCATCTTACATGTGGTCTCCTTCTGGTTCTTTTACAATCTCTTGGAATCCAGTTTAAAATTTCAATTGTCCATCTATTATCATCTCTTCTAGCAATATGTCCAGCCCAACTCCACTTCAATCTTTTAATTTTTTCAATGAGGTCAGCCGAAGTGATTTAATATTTGGATATTTATTTCAGTTAAACGCTGGAATTATTTTCATATACAGTGATCTATGTTTAAATTAAAGTTTAAATTTTAAATTACTAACTCTAGATTTTTTTTAGAGACCTTTAAAACTTTTTTTTATATATAAATCATAGAAAATTTAAAATAAATAAATTATATAGATGTTTTCTAATTTGAATTCATCATTGATGTGACACTTTAAAAAAATGATTTCAAAATGACTCCATTTCCCTGAATGTATTATACAATTAATAAATTTAGCTACTCTTGATGCTCATATTATTACATTTTTGAATTATTATATTTAATATATGCAGATAATCTAATTAAAACAGTCAAAACTCACTATATGTATGCCACAAGCATAAGAGATGGTGGTCATGTAATGTTTATTGGCAGATAATCTAAGATATAAAATCCTCTTTCAAATTCTGCCTTTTTAAAAATGAACATTATTTAATTTTCCTTCCAATCTTCCACATAAAATTATAATACAACTTTTTTAGAGAATAGATAGCAGAGTTAGACATATAACATATTTTCTATCGCCTTTATTTATAGTAACTATGTAAACGCATTGATCATCATCATCATCAACCATTATCAATCCACTGCAGGATGAAGATCTCTCCAAGTTTAATCCATCTTCTCCAATCTTTAGCTTCTCTTCTCCACAACACCCCTGTACATTTTCTTATTTCATCCATCCATCTCACATGTGGTCTCTTTCTGGGTCTTTTATAATCTCTTGGAATCCAGTTTAAAATTTCAATTGTCCATCTATTATCATCTCTTCTAGCAATATGTCCAGCCCAACTCCATTTCAATCTTTTAATTTTTTCAATAAGGTCAGTAACACCTGTTTGTTGTCTTACCCATACATTGCATTTTCGATCTCTTCTTGTTACTCCCAACATACATCTCTCCATACTCCTTTGAGTGGTCTGAAGTCTCTGTATTGCTCTTCTATTAAGTGTCCAAGTCTCAGATCCATAAGTAAGAACTGGTAAAACACATTTGTTAAAAACCATCCTTTTCAAACACATAGGCATATTTCCTTTTAGTATCAAGTTATTTCTACCAAAAGCACTCCAACCAAGTTTAATTCTATGATTAATTTCCTCCATTATGTTTCCATCTGTATTAATAATCTGACCAAGGTATTTGTAACAGTTAACTTCTTCTAATTCTTCATAATTAATCTTTATTTTTATATTTTGAGCAAATCGATTAAACATTACTTTAGTCTTTTTAACATTTATCTTTAGTCCTACATTTCTACTTTCATCTGCTAACTCCTGCAACATTTCCTGAAGCTCTGAAGCATTATTTGCAAAAACAACTACATCATCTGCGAAATCTAAATGACTTAAATACTCTCCATTTACTTTCACTCCTTTAGTTTCCCATTTTAATCCACAAAATACTTCTTGCAGCACTGCTGTAAAGAGTATTGGAGATATGGAGTCACCTTGTCTTATACCTTTCTCAATGTTGATTTTTCCAGTATCATTATGTAATCTAATTGTTGCTGTTGCATTTTTATAAATATTCTTTAAAATATGACAATATCCTGGATCTATACCTTGATGATCCAATGCTTTAATCACTGAAGAAATGTGTATAGAATCGAATGCCTTTTCATAATTTACAAATCCAAAACATAATGACAACTCATATTCATTTGACCTTTCTATGACTTCTCTCAATACCTGGATATGATCTATTGTACTAAAACCACTTTTAAATCCAGCTTGTTCTCTTGGTTGGTGGAAATCCAAAGTTCTTTGTAGACGAGTTGTAGTTATCTTGGTAAAAATTTTATATAAAACTGATAAAAGGCTGATAGGTCTGTAATTTCTAATATCTTCTTTATCACCTTTTTTAAATATTAATATTATTACTGCATTCTTCCAATCTTCCAGTACATCTTTATCATTTAGACATTTGGTATATAACTTTGCTAAAATTGTTTCTATTTCTTCACCTGCTTCTTTTAATATATCAATTATAATTCCATCATTTCCTGGAGCCTTTCCTTTCTTCATACATTTAATTGCATGTCTCACTTCTTCATTTAAAATTCTGGGCAATTTGGAAGATATAATAGATATAGGAGGTATTTGTTCTTTATTACTATATAATTCTTGATAAAAATCTTCTACCAATTTCATGATGTCATCTCTCTTTTTAGTAATAATTCCATCTTTTTTTCTTATTGCAGATATAAATTTCCTACTAATACCAAAATGTTGTTTAACATTCTTGAGACTTTTATTTTCTTCTACAGCTTTCATTGCTATTTCACAGTTATACTTTCTTATATCATTTTCAACTTTTTTCCGTACCATTTTACAAAATTCGAGATATTCAATTCTTTTTAATACATCATTTTTGTATATCTTCATATTCCTTCTTTTCTTCATAAATTCTCTAGTCTCAGTAGAAATTTTATTAGTCAATTGCTGCTTTTTTCTACCAGCTATGTTTGTTGCAGTTTTTAAAATTGTATCAGTTATTTTCATATTAATTTCATTCAAATCTGAATCATGTTCAAAATCTCCTAACACTTGAAACCTATTTGTAAGTTCTAATTTAAATTCATTAGAATGTTTCTGAAGATTAGGAATATCAACTGTAAATATTGTTTTTCTTAATAATTTTTGTCTCTCTAGATTTACATTAACACGTAACTTACACCTTACTAATCGATGATCACTTCCTGTGTTAAATTTATTAAGAACATTACAATCTTGAAATATGTATTTTCTGTTAGTCAAAATATAATCCAATTCTGCTGTACCTTCATTTGGATGCTTCCATGTCCATTTCCTTTTAACATTTTTCTCAAAAAATGAATTCATAATATAAAGTTTTTCTTTTTCTGCAAACTCCACAAGTCTATGTCCTCTCTCATTTCTATTACCATAACCAAAATTACCTACAGCAATTTCATCTTTCATTTGTCTACCAATTCTAGCATTAAAGTCTCCCATAACAATTTTAAAATGTTGTTTACTCTGATCAAAAGCCTTTTGTACATCCATATAAAAATCTTCTACTACTTCATCACTATGAGAGCTTGTTGGGGCATAAACCTGAATTATCTGCATTTGGTATCTACTATTAAGTTGTATGACTAATCTTGCCACTCTGTTCGATACACCATCAATCTCCACAATATTGTTCTTCCACTTTTTATTTATAATGAATCCTACTCCACTTGTATTTCCAATATGTGTGCCTTTATAATAGAGTATATGTCCACTTTTTAAATCAATTGTTTCTTCTCCTTTTCTTCTAACTTCACAAAGTCCAATAATGTCCCATTTAATATAAGACCCTTTGATTTTTCTTGGAGACCTTAAAGGAACTGAGCAGGGCAAATTCCTAATGTCAACTCCATACGTTCTTGTCATATAAATGCATTACTCTATTTTAATGATTATAAATGCTGTTTTCTAAATAAAAATGGTAGTATCTTTATTAATTTTTCACCATCAACTTCAATTGCTACATCAACTTTATCAATTCATTTTTGAATGTTTATACTTAATTTGTAATTTCATCTAGGTTTATTCAATACATTTTCTAACTATCAAATTCATCAAAAAATATCACTTCTATTCAAAGAGAAAATATTTTTTCAACTTTATTCAGTTTTTTTTTTACAGCCAAAATATGTTATTTTCTTAGTTTTTAATAATATAGTCTCTTCAAATTCATGCTGGGCTTTGGCAGTTTATATGAATAAAGAGTGATAGACTCAATAGGTAAAGATGCTTTGACCAACCATCAGTTGATTAAAAAAAAAAAATCAACTCGTATCAAATGAGCAAAACTGTTGTATTCATTTTACCATTTGAGTGTTCAAATGACTGATTCATATAGTACTTTTCCTTTTAGTAATTACGTTTCCATTCAATATCAAGAAAGTAATCTTCCCCGTGCACTTAATTTTAATAGTGCTTGCAGTTTATTATTGTTTAACAATCTTCTTTAGTGATCTATATATTAAAATATTATTTAATTCTTTTAACTTTTTAATGATTCTTTGGACTAAAATGCAATTACAATACTAAATATTTTATATTACCCAATTATAACAAGCAATTAATAATGCAGTGGTTAGAACTTTTCTTGCCTGATGATCACGACTTATTTATATGTTTAGAAAATTTCCAGATAGTTGTCTCATAACTAACCCAGTATTGACAAATAAATTTCTACCTAGTTATTCTTAGCTGAACGATAACAGTTTGAGGATAATCTGGGTTTGTCATATTAATGTTAATGGACTTTCCATGTGACATAACCTTCAGTTCTGTAAAGAAACTGGCACACTCTTATGGAATGGTTTATATTTTCTTTTTTCCTATTTATGAAAACTTTTTGTTTAATTCAACTGGAGACACTTTAAAAATCATTATTATTTTAATCAGTCAAATCTTATTACTATCATCTGTTTACTATATGTAATTGTTCATTCTTTTTTTAAAAAATTTTATTAAGAGGAAACTAAACTAGCAACTTCTACACTCTGAGGTTCAATTCACCATTTAAATCACTTAGATTTTTAGAATGTATTAATACTTAATTTTCAAGCTTCTCATGAAATACAGCTAACTATTTAATAACTTTTCGTAAATATATATTTCTTCAAAAGCATAATCCTCTCTATTATATTAGAACACAAACAGTAATATCCTAATTTCCTAAGCAATACATTAGAATAAATGTATATATATATGTATCAAATCTAGTATATACATTCATTGTTACTAATATTTTAATAAGGCAACTTCAAATATGAATCTGCAGTGTATTGATGAAAATCTATTATTGATAATGTTCAAGAATTTTTTTATTTATTGATTACATGAGACTTTTTAGAATCAATAAATAGATTTTTAATTAGATTATTAAGATTTATCCAAACAATAGTCAAATAAAAATAGTCATAGATCACATGACCCCATTCTCTTAAGCTTGTAAGATATAAAAATGAGCATTGCCAATTGCTCAATAAGCTTTGTGATAAATGCTTAGCCAGAGAAAGCATTTAAAATATCTCTGTCAGGAACCCCACCCAATCTCTAACCATGGTTTTGTACTTTGGCACTCCTCAGAGAGGTACTAGGGTAGCTTCAGACTCTAGATCTATAAATACCAACCTAAAGCCACCATTTATATAAAAGTTATCTATTGAGTGGAAAATTTGAAATTTTCAGACACCTATATGTCTTCAAACCCAGCTATCCAACTCAAATAGCTATATGTGGCTGAGAGATCTTCAGCCAAACTATATATTAGTAGCAATATGCATACAATTATTCAATGTACTGTCAATTCTATATAAATCTAATGAAAGGTAAAACATTTTAATAGAGGTACCGATCCATTTCTTCCCATGCTAAGCAGTGAAAGTTTTATAAAGAATATTAATAAGACAAAATATTATCTATTTGAATGAAAATCTAGTTATTTAGAAATGCAGTATTGAATAAAAAGCATTTTACCATAATTAACTTGATATATTACAGATTTGCAGTTATGTTATAAACTTTATTAATGAATTCTGATTAGAATGATTATAGTTTTGTACCTTAAAATGCTACAAAAATTTTTTTTATCTTTTATTTATTGTGCAAGCATTTTTATTTACAAAACACATGAATAAATATAAACAATGTTAAGACGGATTATGTAATAAAAGTTAAGACAATAGTAACTTATTATTGTGAGAATTTGAATTATAAAGTCAAACCAATTTATAGTCAAAATCATAAAAAAAAAAAAAAGAAAAAAAAAATAAAAGAGAAAAGGTGTTCCAACAGGCCACAGCAAAATCTAAATGATAAAAGGATTAAATTAAATCAAATTGTAATTTAGGAAGACTATTATTAATCCAAAATTTATAGTTACAAACCTTGTTTAGATTTACAAAAATTTCAGATTTCAACAATAAACTTTGCACTTATCATTATAAATTCCATTTCTTCTAAAAAATTATGTGAACATTAATTTTATTATTTATGGTATTCTATATATACACACACATTTTCTGTTTGCTATATTAATTTAATCAGAATAATAATATAACATTTAAAATAAGACAATATGCTTATATTTATACAATCATAAAAAATTAAATAGCACTAATTAAAACAATAAACCAAAATACTTTCAAACATTGTTCAAATCGCTGCCATTTGGATCAGTGGTAGTCTATTTATAGTTAATATAATTTGCCTGATAATTAAAGAATTAAAGTAGTACTCAAATGTTTTCTTAATTAATCTTAAGGGACTGTTTAACACCTCACCTAAACACTGATATAAGAAATCTTATCTCAGAATGATAATGAATTTAAAAAAAAAAACAATTCACTTAATTTATTTCCTAGATCCAATAGTTAAGAAGTCTAGCAAAATTGATCTCAGTAAAAAATTGTCTTACAATATTCCATAAGTCGATTTTAGGATCTTAAGATCTAGGTGCAGTGCTCTCAGATCCAAGGCTCCTCACTCCACAAAGGCCACAAGCCAAATCACTGGTTTCTGAACGCCTTTGCTCTGTTCCATAGTGTACCGATATCTTATCTGTACATATATAATTTTGTCTAAAAAATTATTAAAATAAAATTATCAGAAATAACGCGAGGGTAATAAATAAATAATAAAGAATTGCAGTATAATAATTGTGTCTATAAAATGATCGGGATAAAAACCTTTCGTTCAAAAAAAATAGTCAGAATAAAAGTCTAAAGAATTGTTTTTCTATTATTAGTAGTTTGAAATAAAAGTTACAATTAATTAATTTAAAAGTAATTTGGGGGAGAGAATTTGGCTTAGAAAAGGTTAAAACTATAGAGGTTTAAATGAATCTTTTACATGAAATAAAAATAGCTCTCTCTTCTTCATTTAAAAATATTAAAGAGAAAAAAAGTAGTTGATTTTCAAATAATTAAAAATATCTCTTTTTCATTTAAGTTTAAAAAAAAGGAAAGTAATCTTAAAACTAAATAATGAGTTGACTTTAAAATATATATGTGTGTTAATCGCGAATGATTGTAAATATAAAAAATGTGTGCGTGTTGATAAAATAAATATATGGGTGTGAAATATTAAAAATGATATAGAAAATTAAAATGTAAAACACAGAATTTGCGATGGCTACTAATTAAAAAATCATCAACAATAAATTTGCAATGGCTATCAAATGAAAACATCTAATTAAAAGGTTATCAGAGGAATGCAATTAAAAACAACAGGATTAAAAGCTTAGCTAAGAAATTTCAACAACAAATATAGCTGGAGGATACCAAAATGACAACAGGTCATCCTAATAAATAGTCCAGTTTTGACATTGGACAATCAGTCCAGTTCAGTCAAGTAAAGAGTTCAGATTACAGTCAGTTCAGTTCAGTGCAGTCAATTGATCAGATCAGCCTAGTATGTATCCGGAATCCATCATGCATTGTTAATCATCATCGGAAACATACGACTTTGCTCTAGCCTGAGTCCGATGAAACAGCCAACCTGCCTGATAAAAGTGATGTTTGTGTAACAATCTGAAGCCACTCAATATCTAAATGTCTGAAAGAAAATGCCTTAGAATAATAAGCATCAAATCTCCACAAATCTAACCGATTAGAAATATTTTCATTTGAAACAGCAAACAGCAAGAAGTATCCACGTTCTAAAATCCTAGGTAACAATATTTTCTTATTTCCATTTAAAATAGCCATTGCAATAGTTTGAAGCCTCCCAGAGTCAAGTAATAATAAACTCTATAGCATGCATAAATGAACTATTGATGTGCATGTTTGAAATGTTGTGTATGTGAATATTCTTTGTTGTATTATATTGATTTCCTGTGTATTTAAATGCCATATATTATTTAATGCTTGTTATCTTATAGTTTATTATATGAATGCAGAGTGTGTGCATAGTCAGTATATGTAATTATCATTGTCTAAATGAATTAAGCTCTTATAAAGTATTTAAAACAGAATAATAAATGTGTATTTAAAATAAATTACCAGTAAACTAAAATTTGTCAATCAATTTTTTTTTACCACTAGTTAAAAAAAAAAATTGTTATTGTATTACTTTAGATTGAGCTAGTCTTGGGGTATTTTGAACACTGGATTATGAGTCTACTGCCCAAACATGTTAGTTCTAGTAACTAGCTGGCTCCCAGGGTTTATTCTGAAACAAATAAAGTGCTTGGATAATAGGGGTTTAAATCTAGCAGTCGAGGTGGGTCATGGTCTGGAAATATGATAGTGTTATGCTTTGCATAGCTCGGTCTGATCATGTGTATTGTTGATAGTTCTGCTATCGATGATATTCTCCCCTCTGTTCGAAGGGCCAGTCTGTTCATGTAATATTTATAATATAAAATTATAAATTTATGATAAATAAGATTTAAACCCAGTTAAACCTAGCAAGTAGAATACGCTAGATCTTTTATGGATCGGACCTAGCACAATAGTGATGGTACAATTCCATGTTTAGTGTTTCTCATATGTTTGGACGTATATGTCAAGTACTTACCAGTGTGTATTGGTTTCCTATACACTGTTGTTTTCACTTTGCAGAGAGTCTCATCACAAGAACATTCAAGAATGCCAATTTTTGTTCTTGTTAATCTTTCTAGCACATTTTTGTAATTTTGTGAATATTATTTATACACAGGCCCACACATTTATACATAAATGAACAAAATTTTATATTTCTAATTACTAGCATTTCTGTCGATTTAATTGATAATTTATTTATTTTGAATTTGTTGTAAATATTCCAATTTAATAAAGTTTGACTACTTATGACCTTACTGCCTGGACTTATAGCCATCACTAAAACAATTTACTAGTTACTTGTTAAATTGTTATAAAGAAATACAATATTTAATATTTGAAAATATTTCAAAAACTAATATTTGAAGTAAAAAAAAAAAAATTATCCCCTAACTTATTGACTTTACAGAAATTAGCCCTTGGTTTTATACCTATCACTTGATCTTCCTATCGATTGTGAAACATACAACCAAGGAATTTTTTTTAACAATTCATACTTTGTAAACCATGATAACATTGGTATCAAAATAGATATAAGAAAATATACATGTATTTAAATATTATATATGTATATACATATATTTGGTAATAGTAATATTATATATATAATATTACATCCAACAAACTTTACTTTTTTTTAAGCAACACATTCTTGCCAAACTTTACTTTCCTCCAGCAATACACTCTTGTAAAATAAATACAAGTCTGAATAAAGTGGCATGAATAAGAAACTCTATTTCCTATATATAATAATAAAGAATAAAAATGAGAAGATAATATCCATGTAAATATAAATGACCTGTAACCTAACCTATTTATGTGGATATTATCTCATCATTTCTATTCTTTATTATAATAACAATCCCTGGAAATATTTAATGCAATGTGTAAGTATATTAACCGAAAGTACTTCTGCAGATTTAAGGATTGTTTGTAAACCGTTAAATTTATTATTTAAATTATAATTACAATTTTGTTTTTAATTAATGGACATTTTATTTATTTTATATATATATAATTCAATGTCTGTGTAATTATATAACTGAATATTTGTAAATACAGTAACTAAATAATTAAAAATTTTATCCACTTAGAAGCGCTTTCAATTATCCCAGTAATCTTTGTCAACTAAAGCTTTGAAATGCTAACATTCAAAGCTTTAGTTGACAAAGATTATTGGTATAATTGAAAGCACTCCTAAGTGGATAAAATTTTTAATTATTTAGTTACTGTATTTACAAATATTCAGTTATATATATATAAGCTCCCAGGTTTGTGAAGAGTGCCTGGTTTCAAATATATATATATACATGAAGGCAGTCCACACCCACTCACACAACTATAATTTTCAATCTGCTATCAATGCAATATTTTATTTTACTAATGAAAAAGTTTGCCTTGACAGCAGATTCTTAGTGTTAAGTAGGTGTATACTACTGGCTCTGAGAAAATACTAGCTTTGTTAACTTAATACATATATATAAATTAAAATACAAACATTTTAAAATACTAATTAATACACACACACTTCAGTACTTTAAATAGGCAAAACTCTCTATACATATTGCCACTCGATGCAAGTCAGAGTAATCAATGGATGCCAGAAGGCTTGTGCATAAAATACCATCTAGTGCCTACTCATCCAATATCCCCAGACTCGTTTCTGGCTTGTGGCCTTTGTCAGTGAAGAGCCTTGGATTTGAGAGCACTGCACCTAGATCTTAGGATCTAACGCAACCCTCCAGCAGCCATCTTTTATCTCTACTTAACTACAAAACTATGAGTCTTAAATTAAAAACACCATAGTATTTTCAATACAAGCTCATTAGCTTATATAGTCATATAGGTCTGAACTCAGTTCAGTACCCATACATTTTGGAATACGTATTGAGAGTTTTTTCTGTCTGAATAACAGTTAAGAGCAAACATAAGAAATGAAGATCATGGGATGTTTATTGGCCTAAAACCAATCCTGCCTAATAGGATAGTGGTGGCTATGGTTATTAAAGAACCAAAGACACCAAAATGTATGGATACTGAACTGAGTTCAAGCTTATATGACTATATAAGCTAATGAGCTTGGATTGAAAATATTATGGTGTTTTCAATTTAATTCTCATAGTTTTGTAATTAAGTAAAGATAAAAGATGGCTGCTGGAGGATTGCATTAGATCTTAAGATCTAGGTACAGTGCTCTCAGATCCAAGGCTCATCACTGATGAAGGCCACAAGCCAGAAACTAGTCTGGGGATATTGGATGAGTAGGCACTAGATGAGGATTTTATGCTCAAGCCTTCTGGCATTCATTGATTACTCTGGCTTGCACTAAGTGGCAATAGTATAGAGATTTTTTTCTGTTTCAATAACAGTTAAGAGCAAGCATAAGAAATGGTGATCATGTGATGTTTATTGGCTTAAAACCTCAGTACTTGACAATACTGTACTAAAAAAATGTAATCACTTTTTTTTCTTCTTTTTCATATGTCTTTTTTTTTTCTTTGTTTTAAGTATTGATGACAATTTTCTTTATATACAAGAAGAACCAATAGGAAGGTGATTTTATTTTGTTATTACAGTATTAACAAGTACTGAGGTTGGAATATGTGTTATTTTCTGTAACTGCATTTACTATTTAAAAATGATTGTGTTCAATGTTATATATATGTTGTGAATGTAGTTAAAAATTGCTACCCCAACAACATACCTAAGCCATCAGAAATAATGGAATGTTTTTTTTTTTTGATTAGCAAGTAGAAGGATGAATAGAAGGTTTTTGCTGGAACACTTTTGAAAAAAATTAATGTTTTTATATTTTTAATATTTTTTCTAAACAGTGTAATAACTACCTATTAAGAACTTAAGAATGATGGGCAATTGACCATAAAAAACATACATATATATTAGTAATAAAATTTTATTACTAAGAAAATGTCAAACTTGATAAAAAAAAATGTTCATAGTTATATATATATGTTGATCATTGTATTGTGTTAATTAAATTGACAATGACTTAAATAAAAACAATAATTATAACAATAGAAAAAGTCAATATTTAAATATAAGAGAGATAAGAATATAATATTATAAGTTTATTTTATAATTTGTTTTATTTTTTAATGAATCGGTATAAAAATTTTTTTAAAAGCTGGAATGCTGGTTTTTTGAACAATAGGAATAGCACCAAGATAAAAAGGAAACAATTAAAAAATCATCTGCTTGTTTTTGCTCAGCATTAGATCGGACAAGTCTAGTTTTATCAGAACAATTATTTCTATATTTTTCTACAAAATGGACATTTTTTAAAAAATTAATTCAGCATTTGGATAAAGAGTAAAAGAAATGAATGGAACATTATTCTGATTTATTAAGTAGATAAGTGGAAATAATTATCAATTTAAATTTTAAAAAAAGAAAAGTAATATTTTTGTTTAAAAGAAACTGAAAAACAAAAAGAAATTAGAACAGTTGAGTTAAGCTTTATTCTGTCTATAAATATATTTTATTAGATGCAAACTGCATATAAATTTATATAGTTATATATATATATAGTTAAAGTATGAAATACATTGGCTAAAGAGCTTAATTGTCATCAGGGTGAAGCATTTTTCTTATCCACTATGGCCATATAAGTAAAAAAATATTTGACTGTCTACAGTTTAATTGCCTGAGAAGTTGGGATTTACACAGGATGAAAATCTATGGGAAGAGTAACACCAAACTGCCTACTGCCCACTTAAATACATTCAGGATGCTCTATAAAATTAATCTGGAATTTTTCAACATCTATTTAAAAAAATGCATCAACTGTAAGAACTTTGTGTAAAGAGGACTCTGAAAAATAATTATGTTTTAACACATCGATTCATAAAAAAAAATTGTAAATTATGTTTTATTTTCTGTTGTATCAATTTGTATTTTTATTTTTATTTATTATCTCATCTTATATTTGGAAAAAGCTATTGCTAATTATACAGGGAACAGTCCAAAATAATAAAATATCAAGAGAGTAGGGGAGGGAAGAAGGTTAAAAAGTCTATTAGAGATACATGTAATCATGAGTCAGGTGTTTCATCATGTTATCTTTAGCATCCTAAATGAAGACCCTAGGTCTGACAGTAGTTAGAAGCGAGCTTACCCTCTTTCTCATATATATGTGGATGGACCATACTGTTGCATTTGGCACTATCAACTTTAGGATATGTAAGATAAGTGTACCAGCACATTTAGATTTAATGTAAGTTGATTATATGTTATGGACGAACCAGCTGATTGATGAAGTTGATATGGTGTTTAAATGTATTTGTGGACCAGAACATCCGGGTATATTTGACCATACCATTACAATGTTCACATGATGAATTACATTATTATTATTATTATTATTATTATTATTATTATTATTATTATTATTATTATTATTATTATTATTTTTATTATAATAATAATAATAATAATAATAATAATAATAATAATAATAATAATAATAATAATAATAATAATAATAATAATAATAATAATAATAATAATAATAATAATAATAATAATAATAATAATAATAATAATAATAATAATAATAATAATAATAATAATAATAATAATAATAATAATAATAATAATAATAATAATAATAATAATAATAACAAATGAATGATTAATTATTTACTCAAGAGGTCTTGTGATGTTCTATCATTGTAATTAATTTTAAAATATATAGTATAACATACATTATCAACCCTAAAAAAAAAGTTAACATACATTATCATCCTATGTATATAATAAAAAAAAAATTAGTGAGTAGTTCCATCCTTCTTCACTTGAAATTTATTTATAAAAATAGTTTTCTGCAAATTTTAACTTAATACGTCTTCCCCTCCCCCAATTCAATTTCTCTTTCACATGCCAAGTAAATTCAAATAAAAGACAAAATTATTCAAAAATTTTTTCAAATTGCTGCAATAAAATTGGTAAATATTAAAAAAAAAAAAGTAAACAAAAAAAATCTTGGATAGCAAAAAAGGAAAATATTAATTCTATAAGAGGGTGTATAGTAGACTTAACAGCTAATTCAACATCAGATAAAGCTAGGTGCCAAAAATAAAAATGTAGCAAAATAAAGCAATTGTAATGTATATATACTAGTTTATATGTGTTATAATAAACTTTAAATTAAACATAGCTCAATGCATATGTAAACAAAGAAAGTAAATCATTCTTTCCTGTACTATGACTTAAAAGCACTGTAAATGTTGAACAAAGGATCAACAAAACATTGTGGATAGGAAGTTTGCAGGAATGAAGTAGTAACTGAAGATAGATTTAGTAAATCATCAAAAAAAAAAAAATGCCAAAAAGATCAAAAAAGTACACATGCGATTTATATGATGGAAATACATTTTTATTTTTAATAATTGAAAAAGAGTTAAATAGGAATGAATTCACTGATGGTATCATTAAAGAAGAAACTTTTAATTAGGTTAGAATCTGGAAATGCTGATATTTAGAAAAATGTGTATAATTATTATTTTTCTTGAATGTGTGTAGTTATCCATTTTAAATCAACTTAATTAGAAAACATTTAACCTACTGCCCCAGGCCAAAAGTTAAAGTTTTTTAATTAAGTTGATTTAAATGGATAATTCCACATATTCAAGATTTCCATATAAAACATCCATTAAAAAATATATTATAATAGTTCTTTTTGTAAATTAATAGTTTTAGTGCTGTATATCTATGTAATTACATAAAGGGAAATTAACTTTCATACCTGCGCTATTCATTTTAGTGTATAAATCTATGTGCACTCATCCATCAGTAAGAGTTTTAAAAGTGCAACACTTGTACTTAGAGCTTATTCTAATATAAGCCATGCTTAACTGAGATCTTGTTTGTATTCTGGGTCTGATAGTTTTTATTTTATTTATTTATAGTCTATTTTTTTAATTTAGTCAACAAATATTAATTATGGTTTTATTAAGTTCTTATAGTCATAGATAGGGATTGTTTTGTTAACATCTGCATAAGTCACATGATCACCATCTTTTATGCTAGCACATAATTGTTATGTGCATCCATTGATTACTCTGATTGGCACAAGATGACACTATTACATGGAGAGTTTTGCCTGTTTAATCTGCATAAGTCAGTGACAGTTAAATCCTATTTATAAAACAGATGAGTGCAATAACCATAGTTGTCTCAAATCTGTTAGTGAGACTACAATAACATCTAGGAAAATCAAATCCAATTGATTTTGCTATTAAATCTGGGAGGAGGCTATTTGCAACCTTATAAAAAGTGTGTTTATTGTACTACTTTACATTGATTCAAAATGTTAAAATGTGAAATAATTATTCTAATATATAAAATTTATGGTCTATATACTCATTTACTTTACAAATGTTTATTCAGCCAACCAAATTTTTCTACATTCATTCATATATATCATTTTGTAATTTTATCTACATTTCAGTTATATTCTGCGATTATTTTTAAGATCTATTTTTGATTATTCCAAAAAATACATATATAATTATTATACAAAGATTTATAAAAATATAAATGTATAATAATAAAAAATTGAATTTTTATATTATTAATTAATTTGATTGGAAAAATTATATTTGTAAATAAATTATATTATTTTATGAATATTTAGGAAATTGTTATATATTTATAAATATTTGTATAATTTATAAAACTATTGATATTTGTAGAAAGAATTGGCAATAGACATTGAAATAATCATAGTCTATAGACAAAATGTAGGTGAAATGATCATATGTGTGTGTTTATGCAAATGTGGTTTGTAGAATAAATAAATTTTGTAAGAAAATGATTTGTGGACTTTTAATTTTTATATATTGAAATTAATCACCAAATTTTGAAAGAAACAAGAAACTATTTATTCATTTAATTAAGAATTATTATGTATTATGTTTTGCATGATTTAGTTCAGGGATAGGGGTGCAGATTAAGGAGATTAAGATTCATGGATGCACCCAGATCTCTCCCTCTAATTTCTTACAAACTCCAGAGCAATATATTTTTTTTATTGTATATTTTTAATATATTATTTATGGATCATTTTGAAAAGAAAAAAAGATGAGTAATCAATTTTTTAATTTAATTAATAAAAATTATATAAATGTTAATATTATTGATGTCTGTAATATAATCTATAATTATTCTCTTAAAAAACTATATTCTTCATACTTTTTTATTAAAAACTATATCATTTACATTCTTTCTAATTGAAGTAATAAAGAACAGTTAAGAAATTGATTTATTAAGAGACTACTATTAGTAATTTGGAATAATTTTTTTGTTCAGCTCAAAACATTTACTCAGATAAAAAAAAAAATAGAAAGAAAATGGACATACTACAAAGACTTCGGCCCATTCTGTTTGTAGTCTTGTAAAGTTCAGACAGTCTATTTTGGAGTTAGCATTGTATAAAATTCCTATTCAAACAGTAATGAAAGCAATGTAATGAAAAACGTAAAAGTTTAAAACCTAATAGACATTTTAAAATGCTCTCTGAAGCCAAAGGAATAAGATAACCAATGTTATAAAATTATCAATGGAAAATAAGGTCTAGAACATTTTATTAAGAATCATAAGTTTGGTGATAAATGGCAGCATTATTTCAATTGTAATAGAAAAAATGAAGCAGTTAAGTTTGCTAACCCTAACATATATTGAATGCATTCATACTAACGAATCACATTAAGTAGTCATTATCCTAACATCATTCCTGTTTTTACCAAAGTCAAATAAGAACTGTTGGCTGCTCAATGCTGAAATTGCTACAGACTAACAAACTTCTGTGTAAATATTAATCTATAACAGTTTCATTTCAACTTGTCAAAATTGTATAGTTTTTTTATTTATTATATCTACTTTATATCTTTGCTATACATCTTGCTTACTCTTGATGATGAATATCAGATATTTCTTATTGCTAGTTAAAGCTTTACTATTCCCTGATCAGTTTGGCATTTATTTATTAATTTTTGATACATAGTAAAAAGACATACCACTTTGATATATAATTTAATACACAATCAAATCATAAATCAATTGTAATTTTTTTTATATTATAGATAAAAAATTAATATTCTTAAAAAATCTTGATTCATGATAAAGATGTCTCATTAAAAAAATTTATAAAGATAGAAAAAATTATAGCCAGTGCATATATCCTGAATAGATCATTGCTGAGTGGACTTTTTGGACAGTTTTTTTTATTTTTTCTAACATTAGGATAAGTAGCGTCTGAATTCCACTACTCAAATTAGGTAAAAAAAAAATTAAGCCACCTCTCACTAATGAGCTAAATTTGCTTTTGCCAGTCTGCTTGTAACGAGACTTATTAACCAACATCAAAAAATTCCTTATAAAATTGCATGTAGCAGAGAATCTATATCTCAAACACAAGACAATACTAGTCAACACAAGCAAAAACTGTATAGTATTTATTTTTAGGGCTACAACATAAATTGACCGATTCATACAACTTTTTTTTAAAAAAAAACTAAGTTAATAAAATCAAATTATATAAATATTAACTGATAGATTATTAATTTAAAGTTGTCTATAAACAAAACAAATTTTATTTTATTTTATATTACTAATAATATACAAAGTAAAATTCGCTTGTAAAAATAAATCACTTTTTTGTTTTTGGTCTTAACAGCGCATGTGTTAAATCTTTGAAAATGTAAACTTTTTACGTACATTCTTCGGAAAAAAAAACAAAAACGTATAATTCGAATGGATTACTAATTTTTCTCATTTCGAACTATTTTGGAAAAATAATAAAAAAAAACAAGATTTATTAATATTTAATTCTTTTATTTTTTTAAATTTGGTTCACGATAACATGAGATTTTTTTTTTTTTTGATCTCTCTCTCTCTCTTTAATAAAGTCGATAGAGCCACATGGAAAACCAATTGAGATTAAAGCTGGTAATTTCTTCTTCTTATTATTTTAATGATAATATATTTTCTTCGTAATCTTTTTAAATGAATCATAATTTATATTTAAAATTCTAAAAGTGTCGTATTGTTCTTCAAGATTGTTCCATTTTCCTCGGTTAACTGGTTAAATAAACATACGTAACTGACAACTGTATTTAAGATGCAATTAAACCAATTAGGAAGTATACATTTTCATATTTTTCTTTAAATAATTTTTACATTTATTCCATTTTATTTTATTCAGGCATTTTTAAAACTTGGCCTGAGAATTTTTTCTTTATATCATTCATTGTTCATTTACAAGATTTCCATCTTTTAATTTAACTCATTTAAAATTGTTTAATGATGATCATTCGGATAGGTTTGCTAGAATTGTAGCGGACCGTAACATTTCATTAATAAAATAGTTACTATTCGAGAAAAATATGATAACTTGTTTTTATGTCGTTGATTTCTAATTGGTCTATTATATCGATTTTTCTGTCAAACGTCAACACTAACCAAATTTATATTATCTAAAGTTCTACTTGGAGAAATTTAGAAATTTGTGGAGACCAGCATATCTGAAGTGAAATTAATTAGAAGTTATGTGCAATACGTAGTGTAAAGTAAGTGAGGCCAATTAGTAGTATTAATACTTTGTAAAACATTTTTTAAACGTATGTTAAGTGATTTGTTAGAAGGCAGGTTTATTGAGTTTAAATTTATTAGAATGGACTATGACCAAACAGGAAGAAAACACTTGCTAAACCTTGTGTTTTTTTATTTAATCCATATTTAAAATATTGTTACCTAGTGATCAAGATTTATTGTAAAGCAATGGTTCTAATAGTATTTAGTGTCATTGAGATGTTAATAGATTCAGCACCTAATATAAAAATGAATGGAGATTTAGAAATTTAAATTATCTAAATTAATTTCAAATAGCGATGACTAACCACAATGTCCAATTTAACTAGAGGAGCGGATTTAGTTTTGAAGATTTGAATTTATGAAATCATAAGTCATTTTATTTGGATAAAATTAAATATATACAGTAGGTAAGAAATGAGTTTTTTTTTTAAAAAAACAACATGGCAATATCAGCAACATAGAAATCAAAAATTGAACAAGCAGTGTTGCTTAATGCAGTGGAAAATTATAAGTAATAATTGCTTTTTATACAACATTTCTATTTCATTCAAAACTATGTAACATATATGAAAATCGTGAATTAAGTATATATGTATATTTGATATTAGATGTTAATATAAATACATTTCATAATCTTGGTATTTTTTAATTAAATTTTGCATTAATAAATATATATCTAAAAAAAAAAAAGATCTTAATATAAGTGGATATTGTTTTAATTGTCAGATTGAAACTATAACTAAGATATACTGTATTTGGTTTTTTTTTTTTTTCCAACACATTATAAACTTTATTAACTAACAGATATCAGATGGTAGTGCTTAATAAATGCTGTTCTATCTAATATCTCCAAATTAGTTTCAAGTTTATGATTTTGTCAGTGAGGAGCTTTGGATCTTGGAACAGTGCACCTAGACCTTTAGGATCTAATGCAGCTTCTCTCTAGAAACCATCATTTAATTCTTAATACTATAAAGCTATCAGCCAAAACTGAAAAACATTTATTTTTCAGTTTGTGCTGATAACTTTATAGTATTAAAAAAGATGAATGATAAAAGCTGGAAGGAAGGTGCATTAGATCCTAAATATTCAGTTGCATTGCTCCAAGATCCAAAATCCTTTACTGATGAAGGTCATAAGCTTGAAACTAATATGGGGATATCGGATAGGACAGCGCAGGATAGGAATTTATTAAACATCATTATCTGACATTTATTAGTGGCATAGAAAAGGTGAAAGAAAAATGTATGATGCTAAAACAGAAATATGTAAGCTGGAATCATGTGATAGAGTTGTAGAGATGTATTATACTGAGAATTTTGTTCACTGTTAATATTTTGACATCACTCTCCATTTAAATGTTATTAATTTTGATTTCACTATCTGGAAATTATAATTACAGGGTTGTATTCATGAGACTAGATAAGTGCAGTTATGTTTGAATTCACAAATTAAGGTGCACTGCTATTAAGGCCTTTCAAATATTTGTTGTTTTAATTTATTTGATTGTATGATTTGCAGTTTGATTATCAATAATTGTCGTAAAAGTCTTTAGAATTTATTTAATTATAGTTTTTAACAACTTATTTATTTAATAAATGTCAAAAAAGTCAAAATTTTGTTTTTCATCTTATCTCTGCTAGAATTCCATCTAAATTTTTAGTGCATAAAGTAAATGACAACATCTTTTATCCATTGGATGAATTATTAATTCTTTGAGTCTTACATAATTTATTTAATCAGAAAGATGTATTCATGCATCTACAATTTAAAGACTTGCATTAAATACTTGTAGTACTAAAACTATAATTAATAATTATTTTATGAGTTTGCAATTAATTTAGAATATCTAATTCATAGAAGAATTTCCTAGTATAGATTAGCATTTCTTCAAGCCATACTCAGTTCAAATCAAGTGAAACTTAAAATGTTTCCAAATTACAGATTGCTTTAGGATTTTTATTTTATATAGAATATCTATAGCCAACCCATTAGTGATCTGTAAATGAGCATATAGCGATTCTTAGCCAGAGGAGAAGTTAGATGAATATTAATATATTATAAAAATAAATATAATTGTAATATAATTTGCTTTCATTACTGATGAGAGAGACATCTCACTCTTATAGGCACTGAGTTCATGGTTTTATGTATGTAAATTTCAATTTATGTAGCTGAATTATTTTTTAATCTTATTTAGAAATTTATTTCATCTGTAAATCTGCAGTGATTTTATTTTTTATTTCGAAATGCCTAAATAAATATTCATTTAATTTCTTGTCTGCTTACTGTTGGTATTGTTTGGGTTCTATGAATTTTATTTGGAACTAGAATTCAAAATTTTTATTTGATTAAAAGCACTTATTAGTATATGATATTAAAAGAACTCTGTGTATATGGAAAATAAATTGTATATATCTGTTACTTTATAATTCGGAAACTAATTCATAAATTTCAATTAATATTTTTTTTCATGTGTATCATAATTTTTGAAACTGATTTTTAGGATATTTAACCTTTTTATTTTAATAGCAGAGTCATTGCTAGGGCCAAAATATGTATTCAAAGATACAGTACATAGAAAATTTGGATTTTGATTAATCGGTCAATTTGTTATTTTTAATAGAAATTTTAAACAGAGATGAACTGCAATTAAATACTGACCTTTTTTTTTATAGCAATATTTTGTTACATATTTGACAACAATTTGAAAAAAATGTTATTTTTATGTAAGACTGGGAGGTACAGGAAAATAATTTTCAATTAATTTGATAATGACAAAGATTCAGTCAAAAGATTGAAGTGATTTTGCAATTGTTTCCTCCAGAATATGTGTTATATATTTTTTTTATGTTAAAGATGGGTATGACTATTAAGGCAGAATGCTAACATGAAAAATCACTATATTGATTTACATGAAAATTGTTTTCATAAAGAATATTGTCTACTTTATTATATCTGGAACCAAAAAGTCAATTTTGATGTTTTTTTTATATATATATATATATCATAATTCTCTGAGATTTTAAGCTATTTAATTGGGTTGCTTTATCAGATGGGGTGATCCAAAGGCCAAAATATGTATTAAAATGGAATCTTGTTCCGAAAATTTGGATTACAAGGATAATATTTTAATGCAACTTAGATTAAATTTGATCATTGTTATGTCACTATTTAAGAAAATGTAAAAAGTTTTGGTATTGTTATAGATAATACAGCTAAATCTACATTTGACCAACACTATTTAAGAGATAGTATGATAAGTCAATTCTAATAAAAAATTTTAAATGGAGATGAGCAATTTGCTGTATATAATAATATCTTAACTATTCAATAACAATTTGGTAAAGTATTATTTCTGAATAGGTGCTTGTCTTATAGCTAAAGATGCCGTTGGATGGCGCCGTTTTCATGCTAAAATTATAGTTTTAGGGTTAGGTTTAGTAATATATAAGTCGTGAAGCTTGCAAATAGGACACAGCATTATATTCTGTTGTTGGTAAATCACCGAATCTAACAACATGTGTGATTTCCTGCGCCATATTGTTTATCTCTTGGAATGTTACAAATACTACGTTACTTGACACGTTACCGAATTGCAACTCACTAAAAACATAGATCTTTAACGTTTTTACAATTAAAACTTAAATACAGTATGTTTTACAAAGTCTTAGAATTATTACTTTACAAAGTATGAACATTTTAATCCTTTAAAATTATAAAAAAAACAAATAAAACTACATTTCCAGACAATTCAAATACACACTCTTTCATCAAGTCGTAACTGTTTTATAAACTGTGCGAATTTGGGAAATATATTTGCTTCCATGCAACATATATGCTGTGCTGCGACGCGACATAGCGGTCTGCATTCTGTAGCACAACAAAAAAGTTGTATTATAGAAAACGCGGGTTTGAACGTGTCGGCCGCAAAACAGCATTTTTATTACTTTTAGCGTGAAAACGGCGCCATAGAACGGCGTCTTTAGCTATAAGATAAGTACCTCTGAATGTGTCTGGAAATACAAGAAAAACATTTTAAAATTGATTTGTTCATGGCAATAATTAAATTGCTCTCGCAATGTGCTCATTTAGCATAGCAGCTACCTTATTTGAAAGTAGGCATGATAATTAATAAAACACAAGGCTAAACCTGAGGATTGCTCACACAGGCAGTAATGTATAACATGCTACTATGTGGTTACATATATAATTAGAAAATATATATATATATTTAAATGATGTAATGTTTGTATATGAATTCAAATTTGATTTGTAAAATGAAACCTTGTGTGAGAGCAGATAAATTTAGATATTGTATATGTGACAACAAAATTATTATTTTAATTTCAAAATGATAAAGCCTGTGTAAATACTGATGTAATAGTCAATTTGATAGATGCTAAAGGCAAATAATTAAGAAGTGTTTGTTGGTTGATATATTCTTCTGATTAGATTACAATTTTTAACTTATGGAAGTTGTTTTAATCACTTGTTGGAATTTTATTTTAATATATATATATATTTTAAATAAAATTTGTAATCTACCCAGCAAAATATATCAATGCTCAACAACTTATATATTAATTAACTATTATTTGTAGATTATTTAATTTTTAGAAATTGAAGAAAGGTCTCTTAATACTTGAAATTTTTAAATCATTTTCTTTGTGAAATGATCTGTTTTGTTAGCTTATTTTAAAATCATTTCAGTGTAGAAATTATTTGGTTGACTGGGAGTAAATGAAAGAAGTGCACTTTCAAATTTAGGAAATATAATGAAATTATTATATGGAACTAGATATTGAAAAAAAAAAAAAGAGACAAAGAATGAAAATAATAAACTAAATAGTTCTCAGACTTTGATGTATCTTAGTGAGATAGTAGTATGTATTTTGTTTTACTTTATTTTATATCATTTAATAAGTATATGGACTATGCCTCCAAATAAGAGAGAGGGCCATAGTTTTGATAGAGATTACATATGTGTGTGTGTGAGTGTGTGTGCATACAGGCTACAGAAAGGAGTTTGCTATTAATTGAAAGGAGATTATTGTCTAAGGCCTTAAAGGAATTAATAACTACTCCATATGTTGTTATTGTTGCAGCAAAGGTGGAGGAGCTATTTACCAACACACATCAGCCAGCATGGTGAGTTTACTGGCTTTTTAGGTTTGAATTTAAAATGGAGAAATATCTATTAAGTTGCCTAACAGTTCTTAATTAAAATTTCACTTGAGTGTTTTGAAGGAAGGATAAGTGTGTGTGTAAATGTTTTTTTTAGTCTTATAGATATTTATAATCTTGATAGACAAAATTAAATTATGTCTCTTATTCCCAGAAGGTTGTAAAGTTGCCATCCAAGATCATATTTGGCAGTTGAGGGTAGAGGAGGCCAAAAAATCCTGGTTGTGGACCCAGCCTACCATTCAATGACAAATTTTTATTTAAACATCACTTTGAGGTAAAGGAAGAATGCATAAATTGGAAAAACTGTCTAATATTAAACGGGAAATTATTGGACTTGTCAAGTTAGAAGAAAAGATGAAGAGAAGATTAAAAAAATGGATATATTCTTTATTACAAAGCACAAATATTGGAAACAAAAATGTAGTGGATTCATTATAAATAAAAGCAACATTATATAGATTAATAGTGATAAAATTAGTTATTTAACTTAATGGGGCCAAATGTAGATAATTCAGGTTTGTATTCTAACAAGGTCTCATTGTGTTAATGTAGAGGATTTTTATGTAGAATACAATATGCTTTTGATCAGACCACAACATTTGAAAATTGTCATGAGAGACTTTAATGCTAAAATTGGTAAATGATTAAAAAATGAAAGTGTCGTGAACAAATTTGGTTATGATAGTAAAAATAAGAGGGTGCATAGATTTGTGGAGTTCACAAAAAAAAGGAAAATTATATATTATGAATTTTTTCTTTGAGAAATGCTAAGTAGAAATAAACATGGTAACAGCAGAATTGGTTTATATTTTGATTAACAGAAAATATGTATTTCAAGATTATAATATTCTTAATAGATTCAACACAGAAAATGATAATCAATTATTGAGATATAAGATGATGCAAAACTAGAGAAGAAAACTAAAAAAGTCAGTATTAACTGTTGATTTTTAAGACCTTCAATGAATTTGCAATAGTTCACATTTGAATGAAATCAATAAAAGTTAATTGATACAATATTAAAAACTTTAAGAAAGGTAGCTAGATCAAAAAAGCAGCAATTTATCAATAAATTTTGTGCTAAAATATAACGGTATGAAGAAAAGAAGAAATATGAATATTTTAAAAAAATCATCCATTAAGAATTGAATAGCTAGAGTTCTGTAAAATGCTAAGGAAAAAAATTATTAAAAATATAAGAGAATATAACTGTAAATCGATAAGGAAAGATATAGAAGATAATGAAAGTTCCAAAAGTGGAAAACATTTTGATATTGGAAGAAAAGTTGTCTTAGCAATAAGAAGAAAAGATGGAACTATTATTTAAAAGAGAGATGGCATCATTAAATGTGTGAAAGAATTTTAGAAATTATTATATAATAATAAAAGAACAAGAAAACAGTATTTCCTATGATTATCATATCTTATGAAATGCTATGTATATTAAAGAAGAATTGAGAGCATGCAATTAAATCTAAGAGGGGACAAGCTCCAGGATGAAGTTATTAATGATATCTTAAAAGAAACAAGTGAAAAAATAGAAAAATTATTGTCAAGCCATACACAAAATCTCTAAATGACAAAAGATGTACTTGATGATTGGAAGAATGCAATAGTAATATTGATATTTGAGAATGGTAATAAAGTAGATATTAGAAATTACAGTATAAATTTATCAGTCTTCTGTCAGTTCTTTGCAAATTATTTACCAAGATAATTACTATTCATCTACAATTAAGTTTGGATTTTAATCAATCAAGAGAACTTAAAAATAGTTTTAACATAGTGAATCACATCAAAGTATTGAGTGAAGCTATAAAAAGGATAAATGAATATGAGTTGCCATCATGCTTTGAATTTGCAGAAAAGTCATTTGATTCTATAAGCGTTTCCATTGTGATTAAAGTTTTGGATCATCAAGATATAGACTTGAGATATTGTTATAATCTGAATAATCTTTATTAAAATACAATAGCAGTAATTAGATTACATGTACTAAGAAAATTGGCATTGAGGAAGTGGGTGTGGATGATTCTATATCATCAAAAATTTTTATAATAGTGTTATAATAAATATATTGTGGATTAAATTGTGAAGCTAAGGGAGTAAAATTAAATGGAGATTATTTAAGTCATCTAGATCTTATAATTAATGTGGTTGTTTTTGAAGATAAAGCTTTAAAGCTTCAGGAAATATTGCAAGAGTTTTAGACCAAAGTAAGAAAATAGTATATTTAAGTCATCTAGATCTTATAGTTAATGTGGTTGTTTTTGAAGATAATGCTTTAAAGCTTCAGGAAATATTGCTAGAGTTCTTAGACCAAAGTAAGAAAATAGGATTAAAAATAAATGCTAAAAAATCTAAAGTTCACTGGATTTTTTCAGAAGTAAAATATTGCTAATCATTAATTAAAAGAACTTAATTTCAAATATCTTGAACAGATTACTAATACAGATGGTAACATAATGGATGAAATTAATCATAGAATTAAATTTAGATGAAGTGTTTTTGGTAGAAATAAGTTAATATAGGAAATATATCTATAATGGTTGAAATTGAAGGTTTTTAAAATATGTCTTTTTGTATTCCATACTTATGAATCTGAGACTGGGGCAGTTAACAGAAGAATAATATAGAGACTTCAGATCCTTCAACAGAGTATGGAGAGATTATGTTAGAAGATCAAAAATGAAATGTATGGATGAGAGAATAAACAGCTATCATAGACATCATTGAAAAAATTAAGAGACTGAAATGAAGCTGGATTAGTTGATAATAAATTGGAATCTCAAGAGATAGTAAAAGATCTAGAAAGAGATCACATGTGAGATGGATGGCTGAAATAAAGTATACCTAGAAAGAGACCACTTATGAGATGGATGGATCAAATATAGAAGTTTGCTGGTATGATATGGAGAAGAGCGGCTAAGAATCAGAGAAACTGGATTAAATTGCAGAGACCATTTTGCAATGGATCAATAATGATTAAAAATGATGATCACTACTCATGTAATCATTTGGAGGATGGAATACATATGCTAGACCAGTGTTCTTCAACCCTTGGTCTGCGTGCTAGACAGGCAGTAAAAAGTTTGTAATAATAAATAATAAGAGTTTAAAGTTTTAATTAATATAGCCAATTTTTATTTATTTTTTTCATCTCATTTTTACCCAATTAAAAAAAAAAGAAAACAGAACGAAAACAAAATCTACTCAATCATTCATAAATTAATTTGTTTTTCTAGTTATCACAGATATTTATGGGGGGGGGGGGTTAAATTTTTTATTACTTTTCTAAAAAAATTAAAAAAAAAAGTTATTTATTATTATAAACTCCATATATATATATATAAAACTTTTATCTTATATATTTAACATTGTTGTTTTGATCAGTTATAACAATTATGCTTATCTTTAAGAAAATTTATCTGTAGACTTCTGCTGGTCTGCGAAATCTTATCCTTATTTTTTGCTGGTCCGCGGAACCTTATCCTTATTTTTACTGGTCTGCAGGTGTGAAAAGGTTGAAGACCACTGTGCTAGACAATATGCTTATGTATTTATATTAAAAAAATATATCAAAATTTCCAGATGCATCTGATTTGTAATTTAGTAATGCCTTAGATAAAGGACAGTCTGTCACAGGGTATGTGAAACACAATGAAGAATAATTACTTAAATATAAATGCTAACCTGCAACTACATAATCTTGTCATTAAACTAAGAATAATTTCTGTAAAAGCATGTATAAAGCAGAGATTAACTAATTTACAAAATGAACTTTTAATAAAATAGATTCTACATAACTTTTTTCATTATTATTTTCCAAATATCACATAATCACCATTTCTTATGCTTGCTCATAACTGTTATTAAAACAGGAAAAACTCTCCATACAGTAGTGCAACAGCTTGTGGCTTTCATCAGTAAGGGGCCTTGGATCTGAGAGCATTGCACCTCACTGGCTTGCACTGAGTGGCACTACTGTATGGAGTGTTTTGCCTGTTTTATTTTCCAAACAATAAATTAAATTGATTTCACATTATATTTTTTGTAATATTTATTAATTTTTTCCAAACATCTCAAAGTTTAATACACTTTTTCCCATCTGTAGCTTATCTTATATCACTTCAGCAAATTTTATTTTATTTATCACTCTCATACATGTCTTTCTTTCTAGATCTTTTGGGATGTCTATCAGTTCTGTTTCAGCCTCATTTATATTTCAATAATGTAAATGATACCTGTCATGCATCTTTCGATCCTTCCTTCCTATTTCCAGCCTGCTTTTCATACTTCATTATATGTTATGAAGTTATATGTAAGCACTGATAAATCATATTTAATAAAAATCTTTCTTTTCAAATACAGATTTCTATCAAAAGGACAGCATCCAAGTTAATTCCATGCTTAATTTCATATCTTTTATGTTTTTGGAGGTATTAAAAATTTGATCAAGGGATTGGTAATTGTTAAATTCTTCTAATTCATTACCATCATTTTTTATTTTCTACTTTTTTAAAAAGCTGTTGAACATTTCTTTAATCTTTGTAGCATTTATTTACAGTTCTATTTCTTTATTTTCATCGGAAAGTTTTTGTAAGGTTTTCCAAAATGCTAAAGTATTATTTATTAGAACAATCATATCATTTGCAAAATGTAGATAGCTTAAATTGTCTTTATTTATTTTTATTCCATTAGTTTCCTATTTTAATCCACAAAATGTAGAGAAAGTTTTGGAGATTCTCATTGTGTATTTTTATTAATATTAATCTTAGTGTCACCATGTACTCTAATCCCTGCTTTACATTTTTATAAATATTCTTCAGAATTTGATAATATTCTAAATCTATGTCTTGCTGCTCCAAAATTTTAAAGATTGAAGACATTCCTATAGAATTAAGTGGGCGTTTTGTAATAGTACAAATAATTCAGTATGACGACAAATCATACTCATGTGTTCTTTAATTTTTTCTAAATACTTGAATGAGATCTACTAAGCTATAACTATTAAAAATCCATCTTTGGGGGGGGGGGAGAGGCTTGAATTCAGAGTTTCTCTGTAACTCGATTGTAATGAACTGATAAAAGATTGACAGGTCTAATTTCTATTTTCTTTTTTACCTTAAATATCCAATTCCTGCATTTATCTGCTACAACTGTACTATTTAAGCATTTTTATCGCTAATCAGAATGTTCACATTTTAATAATCCTGTTAAAGCAGAAGCGAGTTTGGGAAAAAAAAAGTGATTGTATTTGCAATTGCAAAAATATATTTTGTCTATATAACTTTGGCAACAGTTTTTCTATTTCTTTGAAGATGTCAATAATAATCCTAAATTTTTCTAGAATTGTTCCATTCTTTATAGCTTTAATTGCATGTCTCATCTCTTTTTGTTGCTGAAATAATGTTTCTTCCAATGCCAAGATGTTATTTTTAAAGTTTATGATCTCTTCTTTAGATTTTCTTACCAATTTACAGTTATATGAATTGTAAAAATATTTTCCTATTTCTTCATTATACATTGTTTTATATCAGTTGAAAATTTTTTGGTGAATTGCAGCTTTTTTTTTTTGACAGATAACTGTGTAGAGTTCTTAGCAGAATATCAGCCATTTAACTTACTGAATTGATTTAAGTCTGAGCTTTCATTGTAGTTATTTTGAAACAATTTATAAGTTTTAGTTTAAATTGATAGAAATAATTTGGAAATTCAGAGTATCAACTGTTAGTTATATCATCTTAACAGCTTTTGTCTTTAGTATTGCAATAACGCATATTGCAGTTTTGAAATTTTATTTATTTTTAGTCAAAATATAATGACTTTGTTTTATCTTAATTTAGATGCTTCTATGTTCATTTCTGTTTTGGATCTTTTTTTAAAAAAAGAATTCTTATTTATTTCCTCTCATTTCTATCTCCATATGTAAATTTATTCACATTATGTTTATCTTTAAATTAATTTTCCACTTCTAGTATTTATATCTTTCATGATATATATCTAAATAAAAATCAATGACATCGTCAAAATGAAAACTTATTGGAATATAAATCTGAATTATTTGCATCTTGCTGCACTATCTGTTATACCATCAAACTAAAAAAAAAAAAAAATTCTGTCATTTTTTATTTATAATGAATTACATTGCACTTGGCTAATAATCGTGCCCTTCTAGTAAAGTAGCTTCACAATGTCCTATAGTGATAGAAAGTGATCTATAGCTCAATAAAAGAATCACCATTGAATGGCAGGCTATATTTAAAATATGGTCATGCTTACCATCATTTGTCTTGGCTGATGACTTTACAATCTCCATAATATTATTGTAATATGTATATGTCTAAATTATAAATATAAAAGTGAATGCTTTTATACATGCATTCATTCATTCATCTTGCAATTAAGAAAATCCACATATCTTAATAAAGAAATATTGGGCGTCAACAAACTTACTATACTGATTGCAGGGGTAGTCCTGAAAGATATTGGGCCCAATTGGAAACATGTTTTTGAGAGGATTCTAGATCTCAATCAAAATCTGAGCCGAAAAAGTTTGAGTTAATGAATCTAAGCATATTTTAATATAAAATTGTGTATATACAATTTTAATAAGAAAGCAAAATAAATACTTTTTAAAAGTAAATAGCCACAAAATCACTTGCTAAATTTAATGCATACAATTTGTATTAATTAATTAATGAAAATTGTCCAGTTTCTTTTCAGAACGACATTGATAAATATTATATAAAAAAAACATTTACCCCCACTTTTAAAACTTGTATTAATTTTGTATGAATTGTATCATTTTTACAAAAATTTTCAGTCATTTCACCCATATTTAATGGCCATTCTTTATACATCATAAGTTAATTAATTAAAAGAAATTAAGCTAAAGAATGTTAAATAATTATTTATTTATTTTTATTTGTGAAGATTAAGCAGATAAAACGAATTTGTAGAAATAAAGATAAACTTAATTACAGATAAGCAAAATAAAACAATTATTTTTAACAAAAAAGATAAGATAAAAAACATTTGAAGGTAATTAGTCCAAATAATAATAATAATAATATAAAGAATTAAAAATTAAGAATATATATATCATTAGTATAGCATAAGAAAAGGATAATGTCTATATTATTTTTATGATAATATATTTTACTAATAAATAGTCAACCACAACTCTCACACTTATAATGACTATAGTTAAAACAGGCAAAACTCTCCATACAGTGGTGCCACTCAGTGCAAGCCAGAGTAATCAATGGATGCCAGAAGGCTTGTGCATAAAAATCCCTATCTAATGCTTACTCATCCAATATCCCCAGACTAGTTTCTGATTTGTGGCCTTCGTCAGGAGTCTTGGATCTGAGAGCGTTGCACCTAGATCTTAGGATCGAATGCAACCCTCCAACAGCCACCTTTTATCTCTACTTAACTACAAAACTATGAGAATAAAATTGAAAACAATATTTTCAATCTAAGCTCATTAGCTTATATAGTCGTATAGGTCTGAACTAAGTTCAATACCTATACATTTTGGGGTCTTTGGTTTAATAACCATAGCCATCATTATCCTATTAGGCAGGATTGGTTTTAATCCACTAAACATCACATGACACCAAAATATATGGGTATTGAACTGACCTATATGACTATATAAGCTAATGAGCTTAAATTGAAATTATTGTGTTTTCAATTTTATTCTCATAGTTTTTGTAGTTAAGTAGAGATAAAAGGTGGCTGCTGGGGGGTTGTATTAGATCCTAAGATCTAGGTGCAGTGCTCTCAGATTCAAGGCTCTTCACTGATGAAGGCCACAAGGCAGAAACTAGTCTGGAGATATTGGATGAGTAGGCACTAGATAGGAATTTCATACACAAGCCTTCTGGCATCCATTGATTATTCTGGCTTGTACTGAGTGACACTACCGTATGTAGAGTTTTGCCTGTTTTAATAACAGTTATGAGCAAGCATAAGAAATGGTGATCATGTGATGTTTAATGGTTTAATACCAATTGTGCCTAATAGGATAGTGGTGGCTATGGTTATTAAAGAACCAAAGACACCAAAATGTATGGGTACTGAACTGAATTCAGACCTATATGACTATAATAAGCTAATGATAGATAGATTGAAAATATTGTGTTTTCAATTTTATTCTCTTAGTTTTGTAGTTAAATAGAGATAAAAGGTGGCTGCTGGTGGGTTGCAATAAATCCTAAGATCTATGTTAAGTGTTCTCAGATCCAAGGCTCCTCACTGACGAAGACCACAAGCCAGAAACTAGTCTGGGGATATTGGATGAGTAGGCACTAGATAGTGATTTTATGCACAAGCCTTCTGGCATCCATTGATTACTCTGGCTTGCACTGAGTGGCTGTACTGTATGGCGAGTTTTGCCTGTTTTAATAACAGTTGTGAGCAAGCATAAGAAATGGTGATCATGTCATGTAATGTCTATATTAAATATTTCAGATTGTTGCCAAAGACAACATTATATAGAGATAGAAAATGGATATCTGTTTGCTGTGTTTGTGTAGGATCAATGACAAATAATGGAGCAAAATTATATTTGTATGAAAGTTCTTTAAATCTGACAGATATTGCATTTACAGTTTACTTAAGATTTTAGACATCAAAAGGAAGTGAGTATTTATTTTTCTATAGATACAAGGGGTTACCTAAGAATAACCGGAATTTTGTAATAAAAAATAGTGTATTTTTGGGTGTTATAAATTGAATCTTCAAAATACTGGCCATGTGATGCTATGCACTGATTTAAATGAGTTTTCCATTTTTCAATGTAGTCCTGAAATTCTTGCAAAGTGATGTCTTTTAATGCCTCTGTCAGTTTTTTCTTCATCACTTTCAAGTCTACAAACCTTTTTTTTTTTGAGGCATTTTTTCATTCAGGGGATTAAAAAGAAGTCACACAAAGTGAGATTGTGTGAATATGGCTGATTGATATGCTGGGACCATATTGTATTTATTAAAAATTATATCATACTTATAGCTTTGTGCTTTGTCATGTTGACATGGTGAAGCTTGCATTCTCTATTTTGTCACAAATAGGGACATCTTTATTTTACCACATAACACAAACTTTTCAGAACTTGGTAGATAAAATGCCTGATCATTACAAATGATTCGAGTGAATAATGCTGGTTGCCTTAAAAAAAAAATAGCATTGTCTTGATGTTGGACTTATTATGATTTTTTGGGACATGATGAATTTGTCACTTCCATGAAACTACTCGTAAATGTGTTTCCCCTAGAGCAGTTTGCTTATAAACTATTTCAAGCATTAGAACTTTTTCCTACCTTTTCCCCTAACAGAAAACAGAATTTTTATGTTGTTCCAACTAGACAAATAAATGAGATGTATTTTACAAATTCATTCACTACATCATTCCATGACTTTTTGTAGTGACTATGTTTGGGATTTCATGCAAGAAGTATCTAGTGGCACAATTATGTACTACAATCTGATCTCCCTCCAGCGAAAAATTCTGGTTATTTTTGGGTATTCTCTTGTATGTAATGTTGCCTCAATAACAATTATTTAAATATTTACAGAAGGTTTTATAAAATATATGCTGTGGATGATGTCATTTTATTCACTATTAGCACTTTTTGTTTTATTATATATATAATATTAATCTACCGTCAAACAATCTTAGCTGATTTGTGTGAAGTTTTTTAAACTTTACTTCAGATTTATAATTTACTGTATTATTTGTCATTCTTGCTTTTACAGTCAATTTAAGATCATAAACAAGGATAGGAATGGAAATAGACCTTTTATCTTTAAGTAATTGTTGTCTTGACAATGGTTTTGGAAATATTTATTGATGATATTATAAGTATGAAAGCTATGAATGATGTAATTTATATATAATGATCAAATAACTATTGATACTTATAGATTTATTATTATATATGTATTAATAATAATTTTGCATCTTGAAAATTTTGTTTATTTCCTTTTTCATCAAATGTTTTTTATTTTTTATATTTCCAGAGAGTTTAGGATATATAAATCTTTGATAATGACAATAAATTATAGTTTTAAAAGAGGTGGAAAAAAAAAAGTTTTTTATATATGTTTAAAATTTAATAATTGTAAAATGATTTAATAAAACTATTAAATTTTATTATTTATTTCTAAAAAAAAAATGTGTGTAATAAAAGTATTAAATTTTAATATTTATTTAGAAAATAAAAATGTGTGTCTAAAGCATTATTGAAAACAATCGACTTTTTGAATTTTTTAAAATTAATTAACATTAGTGATGTCATATTATTACCATCTTTTATTATGAAAAAGTTATCTTTCATATTTATTTCTTTGCAAAATTTTTTAGGATTTTGTCTAAATTCAAAACAGCTAGTTTTATCCTTTTAAGTTATTTTTTCCTGTGTCAGCTTGACATCTAACTATGTCATTTCTAGATCTGTTGCATATTTTCTTGGCAGGTTCTGAAATCCAAATAAAGTTTAATGCTTTTTTTTTAACTATTCATGCTTTATGTAACACTTAATCAAACACTGCAATTTAATGATCAAATGCTTCATCAAAACCTTTTCACCTATATGTCTTTAAGCAGTTACAAAGATTTTTTTTTTTTCCATATGTCATAGCATCGGCTGGGAGGTGAACCCACAACCGTCTGCAACCAACTACTTGCTTGTAAGGCCACTGCAATGAGCTCTCAGCTAACAACGCTTGACAGTTACAAAGGTTATAAAAATGAAAAAAATCTATGTAGCAACATTCTTAGTATTTCTCTGAAATTTCTTATCAAATTCACTTGAAAGAGTAAGGAGTGCCAGAAATTTAAATAATTCAAAGCTTTTAATTTTTTATTTAATTGAGTTTCTTTTCAAATTTGCTCAAAAGAATAAGGAATACCAGAAAATTAAAGAATTTAAAACTTGTAATTGTTAATGATTCACTTTTCTTGATACCCATATATTCTTATATTTAATGAGGCAGAGAAATTTGATCTCTTTTATCAATAGTAATAATTAAAAAAATGAAAGAATTCCTGAATATCATTAGATAAAATTTTTCTTTTTATCTTTTTAAAATACAAAAGTAGTAAATGTTGATATTGGGAACAGTTTCAATATTTATCTTCTCATTTCCAAGTCCATGGCTAATAGAAAGATCTAGTTTGTTTTAAAATTATTATTATTTTTTATAATTTCTTTAAAAAAATAATATTTGATGGAATATGAACTTATGAATTCATTTTACTTTATCTAAAAAATATTTATTTTTTCTCTCTGCAAACAAAAATTGACTAAATTTCACAGAATCTAAATATGAAAAATTATTTTTCCTAAAAAAAGTAACTTTTGTATTTTGATAATTTTTGAAAAATCTATTTAAATTAAAATGAAATTTTATTTTATTTGTAAATAATATTTAAGCACAGGATTTATTATGGAACTGTACATTTAGCAGTAAAAAAAATCACAAATATAGATGCAGGAATAAGTAACTAATTTTTTTTTCATAAAACAAACAAACAAAAAAAAAACTGATTAACACCACTCTATGCGCAAACATTGCTTGTGTATTTGGCAGGCTATCAAACACAAAACTTTTATAACATATTAAATTCAAGAATAGAAAAATGAATATAAAAGGAAATAAAATTTTAGGTTTTTTTTAAAGAATGAAACAAAATTTAATGTCATTTTTATTCTAAATAGATTAATAGATAACTATTTTGTATGTGTTCTAATAAAAAATTTAATTATCTTTTTTTAATTAAAGATTTATTTTTTACTTCAAGCTGAGCTTGTGTGTGTGTGTATGTGGGGGGGGGGTAGTTGAAAGCAATAGGCCCAATTAGCTTAAGCAACCTGATGTTGGTGACATTTAGATTCATTTCCCATATGAATAATCAAATAATTATAATAGTTGATATGATAAGAACATATGGAGTGGATGGAATTTATCCTCTATTCCGTTAAGACTTGAAAAAGAATTAAAGGATATCCTTTTAATTAATAATAAAGTTTTTCCTTCAGTCTTTAATTGATAACTAATATGGAAAAAAATTCAATTATTCTGGCCTTTAATAATATATGAAAACCTATAAAATAATTTTGTATTGTTTTGGATTTTCTTTCAAAATACAACTTCTGATTATACTTAACTCATTTTTAATTTATATATAGACTTTTGATCTTTTTTTAATCTCTAAACTGAACTTTACTATCTTAGCCATTTATTAGTTAATTATGGTAGTTTTATTTTGCTTAAATATGATTTGGTCTTTTTTTATAAGTTACTGTTAATTTTAAACTTTTTTTAAAACCATTATTTGCTGTTACCTGATTTCAGACTAAAGGCTGTTTATACAAGGGTACATAATATTTTAAATAAATATCATAAAATCATATGATTTTTCTTTGGTTATATCAACAAAATTCTAAATTTATTTTTTCATGGAATATAATAAATAATTTGAGATTTCATTTAAAATAAATAGAAAGTCTTTATTCTCAATTACAAATTGTATAAATGAAGATGATATGCTTCACTATATGTTTTTTTAAAATATCAATTCTTGAAATATAATTCCAAACAATACTGTACACCTATCTTTGCTTTCTTAATAATATGTCAACTGTAACCTATCTTTGCTTTCTTAATAATATGTCAACTGTAGCATTAGTTATTCTATTTACTATATTTTGTTGCTTGAGTAATCAATGGACTTAGCTAGCTAATATATTTTTTAATGTAGAGGAAAGAAAATATGAGCACAAGGAGGTCTTAAAAAATACTAAATGAATTTGAAATGATGGATAATGGACAATTGATAAGTTGAATTTTATTCATGAGAAATGGATAGAATGATAGATTCATAATTGAATAGCACAATGGGTACATTGAAAGAAGCAAAAGCTATGGGATGGATTCTTTAGAGCTGTTGAATATGAGAAAAATGCAATAGTCAGTTTAACAGAAAGAGTTAATAAAATTATAGATGATAAGATTCCAGAGGAATGGAAATATGAGAGAATTAGATTATTATATAAATATAAAAATTTTAGGTTGTTAATTTTTATAAAATATTTACATATATGTTAATGAATTGAGATTAGGACTTGAATAGAAAAGCATAATTCTTTTGAAAAATTCAGAATGGATTTTGTTCAGAGAGATAAATAGAGAATACTTTATTCATTGTGTGAAGATTCCCAACATGGGAACTATGAGAATATGTAATATGGTAACCTTTTTTTTTCAGATATTTTTTGCAGTTAGTTTAGAAGATAGGATAACTGTCATTAGAGAAATGAAAATTAAATTCAGTAAGGAAAAAAATCTAACATTATTGCAGGATAGAAAATTGGGAAATGGCTATTTTGAAGAAATGGAAGAGTGAAAGTATTTATGTGTAAAAAACCAAAAATAGAATGGGTTTGATTAAAAATATATGTACAATAATTTGAAAACAAGTGATTTTATTTGCTTTAACATGCCCTTTGGTATTGGCTAGGAAAGTGATAAAATTTTAGATAGAATTTAAAGAGGGAAATAAATATGCACCAAATGATAAATTGAAACTATTCAAGGAAAAATAGGAATGAATTCTTTTTTAAGAAGAAAAATTAAAAGTAAATTAAAAGTACTTGGAAGGCTATAATTTGAATGAAATTTAGATTAAGTCAAAACAGTCTTTAATTGGATTACAAGGAGATGACAATAATAAACAAAAATAATAACTAAAATGAATAATGTATAAATGAAAGTGATCTTAAAGGTAAATATTTATTATGTTATTAGAATACTTAATAAATTGTCACCATTATTTAGAAAGGACCATACTTGCTAGTTCAGATAATCATTTTATATAATTAATACAGTCCATTTCTTTCAGTTCTATCTTTAAACAATCCATGGATTAAAATGTCCTAATTCGAGGAATGTCTTAATCAGGTTATCATACGTTTATATTAAGAATTGTTTGCAAACTCAATTTAGTCACTATTGGGATATGAATAGCCAAGCTTACCGGTAAGTTTGTGTAGATTTATGGGATCCCGAGCTCATAGAAATTTCAACTGGTCTCTCCCGCTGGCATCTTCAATTGTTGGTCTGTTTTATAGTTGGAGAAAGCTCAGTTGTGATGACCCTTTCATTGCACAAAGTGGTATTCACAAGGCTCCGTTTCCATGCTTGCGTGACAGCTTGGTACAGCAAGTGACGTACCTGTGCAGAAGTATATTATTGTCACAGCTTATGCTCGTGGAAACCCTCAACTCTAAGAGATGTAACCAGAAGGTAAAGAAAAGACCCAGATCGAAGTTGTCTTCTTTTTATACCTCGATCCAGTTTTTGAAACTTCTGCGCATGTTATTATTATCATGACGCTTAGGTTTATAATCTTGCACATTCTTTATTAGCTTTAGGTTACAAAGTCTTTTTTTTTTGACATAATTCTGCCATCTTTAATTAGCGTCCAAAATGTTTTATTGATTGTAATCTTTTACTTTGAAATTCCCTTCCAATTTTGAATTACAGATAAATAATTCGAAACAAAAAGAATCAACTCTCATTGTATGTTAAAAAAAAACTAAATTACACAAACAAAAAAAAAAAAGTTTAAAATGCGTGAATTTAAAAGATCTTTAATTTTTTTTTTTTTTTTAGCTTTTAAATATTTTAAATGCCAATATCTTTGAACCATCTAAGTGAGATAAATCTAGAAAATATATTGCTGGAGTATAATTATGAAGCAAATAAGTTAATTTAAAAAAAGTAGATTTTGAAAAATGAATTAGAATAAGAAAAATAGTTTAGAATTATGTAAAAAGAAAATATGAAATGATGTATACCTGGGTCTTGTTTTATGCGGATTATTTTAATGCGATTTTGAAGTTATGCGATTCATGTTTCTTCTTAATATCTTTCATATTTCACTATATTTATTAGATATCAAGAAATTTAAATTATTAATAACTTATTTTGATTTGAAATACTTTTTTTTCAAAAATATAACATTATATTAGCAGCTAATGTGAATGTGGCCTGAAGCTGTATTTAGAATCTTAGCTTCTATGTAAATAATTTACTTATACTAATGAGTAAATAATAATAATAGATTTATACTTACTTATAAAAATATCACAATAAATATTCAAAAATTTTAAACTTTTAAAATGTATTTTGTTAGATATAACAAATAAATAATTTTTTAGATTTTTAAAATAAATAATAACAAAGATTTTATTGATTTTATAAACAAAATAATCTTTCTAATGATAATGTATAATCTTTTTGTTTTGATTGCGATCTCATTTTTTTAATATAGAAACAGAAAACCATTAACACAGCACAAGACTGAAAATGGCGCTAGTTGTAAACATCACAAATCTGATTTCTTACTAGTTCACAAACGAACAAATATTGTCATATAGCGGTAATGATTAAAATATGTATGAAAAATGTAAAATTAAATACTGTAGTTAATAAAAAAAGTAAAAAAAGTTTGTCTTATATTAATTTTTTTCAAATATTTGAAATTTTTTATTAATCATACTTTATTTCCTTATTTTTTTAATGCGAATTTTAAAGTAATTTTTCCTTGTTGCTTTGCTTTTATGCGATTACTGAAAAATGACAGAATCTATCCCCCATATTTCAAGGTAAGTTAAGTCTATTTTTGTCGATTTCTTTTGTGCGCGTTTTCTGAGGAACCTATCTACCGCATAAAACGAGACCCAGGTGTATAATAATAGTAGAGGAAATTTTTTGCAAGATTGGAGTTTTAAAATCAGAGAAATGAGGCAAAAATAAAATGATCCTTTGAATTAAAAAATGTGATTTAAATGGAGATTGAGCATTTATTTTGAATTATAAGATGTTTTATGAGAATCGGGAAAAGTTATATTGAGAGTGAGAGAAATTTAAAGGTGGAAGGGAACAAAAAAAGATAAGTTTTTCAAAATTTTTATTTAGAACCTTTATTGTAAGAACAGGGAATATGAGGATAGAATGTTAGAAGTATGAAGCAGCTTTTATTAATATGAGATTGGAAAAGAAAATATAATGTGTTGTTATCACTGAAGAATGATTTGAAGATTGTAGATTAGATAAGATAATAAGAGAAAAATTAATTCAGTTTGCAAAAGTATGAAAAGATTTCAGAGGGACGATTTAACTTGGCTAATTGATAGTGTCAGAATATATGGCTTATACACAGAAATTAATGATTTCATCTAAAATGAAATCAGTTTTATTTCATATCAGATTTTATTTAAGCAGAAGCTGTTTTATTATATGTATAGAAAGAGAATTATAGATTCATAGAATTAAAGCAAATAAATTTATCTCACTTTAATCCCTTTTAATACCAGTGTCACCATTCACATGCACACATAAAATTTATTGCACTACACATTTTGACATTACAAATAAAAAAAAAAAGAAATATTAAATTTAAATCTTACTAATTTTTTATTTATAGAATTATTATTATTAGCTAGTGGTTTATTTAAAAATTGATATTCATAATTGAATAATATTTCAAATCTATGTTTATAATATATAGTAAATATCTATTCATATTGCTAGAATTCTTACTGTTTATTTTTAGAATTATTATTATTAGCTAGTGGTTTATTTAAGAATTGATATTCATAATTGAATAATATTTGAAATCTTCATTTATAATATATAATAAATATCTATTCGTACTGCTAGAATTTATGAAATTTACAAATATGTATTTCTCTAGCTGAAAACAAGAGATTTATTATAATGTCATTTAATTAAAGATATGTTGTAACGAATCAAATTAAGGCGAACAAATGATATTAGATAATAGTCATCTTGTTTCATGTTGGGCAGTCATTTGTAATGGTTCATAATTTGAGGATTCATTAAGTTAATGATATCAGACAATAGTAGCTGAGAATAATAGCAGCTGAAGATGTGGTCCTGTCTCATGTTGAGCAGTCTAGTGCAATGAATCAAAATTTAGGGACATACATATACATGCCATCTATATATTTATAGGTGAGATTATATCATCCACTAGCTAGTGTATGTCTATGTTTTGTTCCAAATTGGCATGCTATTTGTAGTTATTCGTAAAATCTAATTATATATATTTCTAAGAGTGTGTAATCTGAATTAAATAGTTACTAGTAGTTTAGTAATATTTTCCATAATGATCGTACTTTGTGTGACCAATAAATGTTATAATAAATGTGGATTTTAAAATAAAATGATTTGGCAGTATTAAAAATCATTATCACTATTATTATGATATACAAATAACATAAACAATTATGAAGTAAAACTGTATGGAATCCTGAGATCCAAAAACTTATACTTTTATCATTCCCAGATGCATAACAAAGTATAAATCAAGAGATTTTAAAATATTTGTATAATATATATACATTAGAATGTGGATATGTATATAATAAAGATTGCTATGGCAAATGTGTATTTATCTAGGCCCTGTGATTGGGAAGCCAAATTCAACAATAAGTTATGTGCCTATATGTACAGATAAAATATCTCTCTGACTAGTTAACTTGTGTTATGATGATGATGGAAAGTATGGATAAAAAATACATAGAAGGTAAGGAAAATTTTATTGCATTCAAACACATTTAATATGATTAATCATTACCACACATCACAATATTTGAATACAAGTTCAGCCCAAATAGTGATAATTAAGTTGAATTGAAATAAATGGACATATGTATCTTCACTAGCGCACATGCTCCAAATATACAGAGAGAGAATAATTGTGATCTGTTTAAAATAACAATTTAGCCGAATAAAACCAAAATGCAGACTGCAGAAAAAGCAAAGTTGCCGAGGACGTATCAGTAAGTATGGAAAAAACAAAAAATCTAATAATATGCTTGAATATGAAATGAATGAATGTGATAATATTTCTAGCGATAAAATGGTGAACAAGTGAGCTCAGAATCAGATGAAAATAATCAAAAAGAATTCAAAAATGTAAAAAAATTTAAAAAATCAATAAGTGATCCAAGAATTAGATGTAATAAATGATATGGTAACTCTAGAATCAAGTCGAAAACAATCTAAAACATATAATTTTGAGGAAGAAAATAAATTAAGGGCTACAACACTACAAACGTCTGAAAAAAAAAAACTCATTGGGAGGTGGCCAATAAAAAAGAAAAGAAAAACTGACTATAATATAAATAAATACAAGCAAGATAGTCTGTTTAGTGAAGATCAAAATAGTCTATCAAATCCCGCAGAAAAAATGCCTAAAGAAAATTCTTCAAATCAAATAAAAAATAACAAAAAACTAACCAAGTGTACCAACGTAAATGATGAAATTAGTAATATACAAAAAGTGCGCAAGCTGTTGTCGAAGTCTCATTAAATTAAACAACTATTGGCAAAGAATTTTTAAAAACTGCATGTTACCTAGCACAGCGATTGTCAGTCTAATTATACAAATAAACTAAATTAGCGGCGAACACATATTAGATAAGCCTGACTTGGGTGAATATTTAAAATTATTGAATCAGCACAGCATGATAAAATGGGATAAAACATTCAGCGTTTTTTCCTGCAAGGGGGTTTATTTCAATAGAATATCACAGTAAAGAATAAAAACAAATAGCCGAAACACTAGTAAAAGAGGCACAAGGCTTTAAAATTTATTATGTCACTAAGGAACCAAACCTCTTAATCATAGGTAGAATTTTGCACACAATACCATCTTTCAACAAAGACTTTTTAAACTACAAATAAATTTTCTCAAATTAATATCGATTGAGAGAGAAGTGATCCACAGTATCCAATATCAAATACCAACAAATTCGTGGAGAATACTATTGAAACTCAAAAAACATATATCAAAAGAACTAATTCCACACTGTCTGATAAAGAATCAAATGCCTATTTCGATACTCTGTAGGGGAAGACCATCGTTGTGCTTTAAGTGTGACAGGGTTGGTCACATTGCTGCAGAGTGTGAAGCTGGTAATTGCCCTAAGTGTAGCAAATTAAATTGAAATAATCACAAATGTAATTCTTCAAACATGAAATCTTAGGCAAACATAGTAGCTAACGAGAATGAAAAATATGTTATGGAGAATGAAACAGAAAATCAAGCTACAGAAAAAGTAGAAGAACAAAATCCAGAAGAAGCAACATCATAATTCAAAACCAATGTAAATGAAAAAAAAAAAGCAAGAAATAAATAATAGCCAAGCCGAAGACATACCGAAATACATTAAAAACATCAGAATTAATAACAAATGATACTGACACAGTGTCAGTTAAGATACCAGTAATAGAAACCAATACACAAGTATCGATAACCGATATAGAAAAGAATGAAGTCCTTAAACAGCTTAAATTCGCTAACAAAAAGGTAATAAAACTTAATGGAAGTGAAGTGAATCTAACAATCCCAAATAATGAATCCTTACCATAACATTATATAACATTCAATATAAGAGGATTAAACAGCACAGATACATGTAATAAAGTAGTGGACTATATCTTTAAGCAAAGGTACGACATAGGCATTTTAACAGAAACAAAAATTCATTAAAATACAACACAATCAGGGCAAATAAAAGACCAGAACAGAGTCGCTATTCTGGTCAAAACATTTTCTGAAATAATGGCTTTTTGAATACTTTCATTACAACCTAATTCAATAGTAATTTCCTATCTCTTTCGGAGAGAGTTGAACTATCTTATAGCAGTTTACTCCCCCAATAAAGGAGCGGATATTAAAAATATTATAAATACCATTCAGAACAGGCTGCTACAAAGGCCAGATATAATTATACTGGGAGATGACATAAATAGCACTTATAATAATCTCCCAAACCTGATAAAAAATAAAATGAGAGAAATAGCTCTTCACTCACTGTACTGAAGGTATGAAAAGCACTTATACCCTTTTCAGTAATAAATATTCAATGCTGATTGACCTGTTTTTTTATCTCGGCCCCGCAAAAAATAACACAAACATCTCAACTTCTTTCATCGCATTCTCGGATCATCTAGCAGTCGGCCTAAAAATAGATGGATATGCTCCTAACAAAAAGAAATACTCTTTCTAGCTAAATAAGACGATAAGGAACAATATCACATTAGCAATCAATCAAGTCTCAAAAGTCTTAATAACACTATATTACTATACATATATAAAAAGCTGCCACCTTGTATAGCCTGGTTCAAAATTAAAAATGAGCTATCTGATGAGTGTAAAAAAGCATCTAAAGATAACATCAATATTTCATATGAAGACCCGAATTTGCGAAATTCAAAAATTGTTACAAGTGCTTTCAACAACTGAACTAAATCCTCAACTAATTAATGACTTGCAACAAAAGTATAACAAGATACACTATTTGATGGAGGAAGAAGCACAGACAATTAAGCTGAGACAGCTGATTCCAAATTTAGGTAAATAATCTAGATCTATGGTTAACTACGCAAAGATATACATATGCACACTAAGGGAATAAGCTCTTTGGAAACAGAGGATGGAAGTATCTTTTGGGAATAATGGTTGATGAAAAAATGCATTTAAATAGAAATTTGGTGTAAGAATGAATGACATAAAGGATTATAATAATACAAAAATAGGTCAACTAAAGCAGTATATTACAAAAGAAGAAATACAAATAGAAATGGATAGATTAAAAATGAATATAATATCAGCAAGGATTTATAAATCCCTGTGCTATGCTATAAAACAGGCTTTATGGAAATATTATAACCAGATGTGTTGTGAGCAGATTGAATGGCCATTTTGCAATAAAAGAGTAATTTTTGGTCTATTAAAAGACAGACTTGCACCAACACCAAGAATCGAAAACATAAGACACATATCAATCAAAGGTATAGATTCTAAAATGCAAATACAAGAAATGATAAAATATGCAAAAGAACTAAAGTTGTCACAATATTATGCAATAAAAGTAGATTTCAAATCGGCTTTTGACCTGATCAACTGGATATACCTCTTTCATGCTCTAGATAACCTAATACAAGATCATAAATATATAGGTTATACAATAAAAAACTATATTAAAAATGCAAGTATAGCGATCGAAAACTATATGAGAAATTCTGACTCCTTCATCCCCAAAAGAGGTATACCTCAGGGGTTGCCACTGGCTGCATTTTTGTTTGCTATTTACATCAATCCAATGATCAAAGAGATGAAAAATAAGGTGCAGGGAATTTTTTTACCACACTTGGGAACTGGAATGCAGGTTTTGGCTTTCATTGACGATATAATTGTTTTCCAGGGCATTGGTAATGTGCAAATGATTATGCAAATACTCGAAAAATTTCAGAGTCAAACCGGTTCAATTATAACGCCAACGAAATCAGCAGCTTGTCAACTAGCTATAGGGAAAAAGTTGCCCCGTGATTTCCAAGTTTCGCCAGCTATGTTCCTAGGAATCTCATTGTATTTATCTAAAACAAATATCAACAAATACTTAAACAAATTAATTTTAGAAAAAATAATAAAAAAAGAAAATAGTCTATTTCCAATAAAACTTTACGAATTACCAAGAAGCAGATTGTTCAATGCAATAATAATAGGAATACTAGGATGCTATGATCCATGGATAAAAGTTTTTAATAACACAATAAGTAAAATATATGAAGTCACAAAAAAATACATATTGGGTAAAGAATCTAGTTTGATATCAGTAGCTACCATGCAATTGCCAATAAACAAAGGCTTCTTCAACATGTTAGACATCCGAGAAAATCCTTCACAAGCATAGTTAAGTGTGGGTTTTTTAACCTAACGAATGGAAATTTGAAACTAATCAACACAAAAAATGAAGAAAAAGACTCCTTTTGACTGAATTACTGCATAACTACAAAGACATACAGGATGAATTAAACATCTTGAACCTTGAAAACATAAAATATAAGAATCTAATTCAAAACAGGGATAGATAGGATGGTCAATGGCTAGATATATCTATTAAGAGAGTTTTATGCACCTCAAACATACATGAAGATAGTCTACAAACTACTAAATGGCCTCTTTCCCACCACATCACTATTAATTAACAAATTGCGAATGAAACTTGATCCACAATGTACCTTTTGTAAAAAAAAATGAAGAAACCTTGCACCTTATGGAAAAGTGTAAAGCTTTCAGTCAATTAAGAAGCACAATTTTTAAAGTGCCAATTATCAATCTAAAACAGATAATATACACACACATAAAGAATTTCGACCCACACAACGCTATGGTTATAATTCATACAATTAAAACTATTTGGCAAGCTAGATGTGACATTGTTTTTGACAACAAGAAGTACAACTGGATAAAAAAGCTAGACAAAAGTTGGAAAAAATATTTTTCCCAGTGTTTAAGATTCTTACTGAACAAACAAATGACAAGAATTTGGGGAGGACTAACCCATATAAAATGTGAAATATAGTTCTAAACAATCCAGACCTACCTGCTCGTAGTTTTCAAATAAAAAAACAGGATGTCACTTATTTTTCTTACCGGAAGATCCTACATAGAAATGTCAGCAGACCAAGCTAAGTTTGTCCAAGAACAGTTTATAATTAATAAGGTCCTTCCTTTTTTTGCTTTTTTTTTTTTTGTAGAGCATATAAACTAATTTAAACCCTCATGTAAATATGTACAAAAAAGTTTTCTGTTAATAAAGTTTGTTACCTAAAATAAAGTAAATATGTATCTTCACTATGCATGTATGTTAAAATATATGAATAGCTACATTTATATCAAAGTACTATTTGAATGCCTAGGCGAAATGAGATACTCCATAATAGCTATTTTTCGTCTGATCATCTTTACAATACAGCAATGTAGAAGGGATTACTATACATAATGCTAACAATTAATTTCTTACCTGTAAATATTAATTGATTGTATCCTCAACTGGAGGAAAAGAAATCAAATGCAGTCAATTAATATTTTATTTATAAAATCTTAAAAAGAAAGAAAATCATAATGTATATATTATAAAACCCTAAGCTCTTTAGAATTTCATTCTGATATTTGACAGAATACACTTATGATCGAAAATTAAATCTTATAAATCAAATAAAAAACCCTCCCCTTAGAGAATAATTAAATGTAAAGGCAAGTATGTATATTTTTAACAAACTACTCTATTTAAATTGAGAAAATGTGTTTAAATTATACATAATAAAATTGGATTGAACTAAGCAATTAAATTTGTTTGGGTTTGGCTGCACATACTGCTTAGCTTAATTAAATTCACACATCTGAAAATTATACATTTGAAACATTCAATAAGGATATTACTAATCATTGGTCTTTTTATATATGTAGTATTTAACTATATTAACATTAAGACTACATAACCTTTGAAGTCTTTGGTCACTAGTAGCATCTAAATCAGATCTATTTCTGTTTTGTAGCTTAAAATTATGAATACAATTATTTATTCCGTAACTGAAATTTAACCTTTATTAATGACACATATGCAGATTGACATTATACCCATATATGGCAGGATTCACTTTTCTCAAGGGTCCACTTAAGGAAAAACCACGTGTTTGTCCAAAATAAGACCAGATATTGAGCTTAACTTTCACTTAGAACATATATATGTATATTAAATATCCTATAAACTAAAAAAACATGACATCATTTTTAAATATAAGTTAGCTTAGTTAAAAAATTTGAAAGCCAAAATATATTTACAGAAGACAGATTTCTTAAATTGCTTTTCCATGCAAATATGTACATGCACACAGTTTATTAAAATTAAATTTGATTATTTGGTAACATTACAGCAATGTTTATAACTTATTTAGGCCATGAATATGAGGGGGAACCTCTAAAGTACTATGCCTAAATTAATTTGATTTAATTGTTTTTGGTTACTACTTACAGCTTCTTCAGCGGGTAAATCGCTTTTATATGCTAGTGATAATCATTAAACGTATTTACTATTTCTACTACATAACAAATATGATATGGCATATCTTGGACAAAATTCATATGACCTAATTAAAATCTATAAAGAACTTTTTTTTTTTTAACATTTGATTATGCAAAATAAAATCATTTGATCTTTTTGAAGGTTGATTATTGACAATTCTGCGATCCTGTTTGTAAAGTAATTCATAGATCTGGGTAGCTTGAAAATGTTTTGGAAATTGTTTATTTAAAATTTTTTCTTGAGAAAACAAGAATAGGTTACTTTATTTAGGAAGCTTTAATAATTAAAAGAGAATCTACAATTGCTACTAATGTTTATAGTTCTAAGAAAGATTTTATAGATTAGCAAATTGTAAACAATTTTGCTAAGTTTATTTTTTTAACTTATAAACATCGCTGGATGATCAGAGGCCATGTCCGGTTAATTCTCCTGTGTTAGACTATTGTTTATTAACACATTGAAGCATGGCAATACTTAGATGTTATGATGGAAGAAATGACTTGGGGCTTGTTGCTCTCATACCGAACTTTTGTTCAGCCAAGTGTCCTATGTTTATTTCTACCTATACATAAAATTGAAAAAGCAAAGGAAAGGAGAGCATATTTAAGAAAAATTAATTTATAATCTTCCAATTGTATCAATAATATTCAAGTTACAGTTTTATAACAATAGAACTTTATAACAAAGTCTAAAAATAAATTTCAGTAGGAGCATTATCCTTTTTTCTATTTTTCAAAATCCATGGAAGATTTAAAAAAAAATTTAAAACAAGTAAATCTTTTTATTTATTTATTTAAACTCTTATACCTATATGATTTTAAATTCCAAATATTATCAAACATATATAAAATTAAAACTTTCTTTTTATGCTGTATTTGTAATATTAAATTCTTAATTATATTTATATCCTATTCTAAATATTTGCTTAGCTAATTAAATGTTTGTATACACATACTTTTAATTCATACTAGTATGTAAGTAAAAATATTGACATACCATTAAACCAAGTTAAAATAGCAACTCATCTTCCCAATCAAGTCAATGGATTTAAAGACAGTCCTCAACTCATTTTTTGATTAACACCTAAAACATTCCAAAATAAGAATTCAACAATATAGTTCTTATTTTAGGCTAAACAATATCTCCTTTTTTTTTTATATGGGCTAATGTACATATACAATATATGCATCAGGATGTCGACATATATGTAATAAGATTGTAGCCAGATAACTATTTACAATTAAATATATACTTTTTAAATAAAATAATATTAAAATTGATTAAATACAGTATAATTAATAATTTCCTTAAAAGTGCAATTGATTAACTGATGGAATCTTTGCATCAAAATCAAATAAAGAAATCATTAAATTATAAATATCAATCAAGAACAATGCAATATGTTTTCAGGCTGATATCAAATACCAGATGTAAATATTTTTGCTGATATAATGATCATAATTGAGAAAATATATATGTAGTTTTTTTACTGGATTAAAATATGGTTTCTTATGTAACCTAAATATACAATTTGTAATTATTTTCAATTAAGGGGGAAAATTTATAAACGATTTACAATGTATATTAGCATGAGCTTTAATTTTCTAAATAATCTTTTTGTTTTACTATACACTAATTTATACATATTCTTTTTCTACAGGTTTAAATTCTATATATCATTCCAAAGTCCAAGCTGCTAATCATACTGTAATCTCAAATTTGGATCATTTAAATGAATTTAAGTAAAAACATTTTTTTTATGTATAATAAAAATGTTTTATGCTTTAGTCTCTTAGAAAATAATTGAACGGCTTTATTATTCAAAGTTTTATAAGATGTTCAAACATTAGAACAGCCAGAATTGCAATTACTCTGATGGGTTTACATTCCAGAATCTGACACAAATTGGAATCAATTCAAGGATCTTATGCTCCAAAATCTGAAACTCTATCTGTGTATTAAATCATGCAGCATCCTAGTCTCTCTGCCCAACTTTCTCTTATTTCTTCCTTCTTGGTTATTTTTAATTGGCTTAATATTTTCTCATTCTCTTATGGCAAGGCAAATTCTGATTCAGTAGAAGCTCACAGTATATTAATTATTTTTCATTTTAAAAAATAATTTGATAAACAATTTTAACAACTTTAAACTTAATCTGATTTTGTTTTAAACATAAAATATTCTTTCTGCTAATATATATATATATATATCATATAGATATAGTTTATAAACAAAGTAGTTTATTCTGTATGTTCATATATGTATATATAGGCAACTACTGATCTGTGGATATAGCTGTAAATTGTATTAAATCTTTGACTGATATTGTTGCTAAGTATATCATAACTCCTATTAATCATTCTTATGAGCAAACATGCCATATGCTTATTTAATTGATATATGGGTTAATAGCCAACTTTATGTGAACATATGTTCACATCCTATAATATTACTATTTCCTTCAGACAGTTTCTGGTTTCAGCATTATATCTAGACATGCTAAGCAATTGCAGTTTTAAATTACTAGACTTCAATGCTCCAATTCAGACATGCAGCAAGTGAATCTGATTTCTCTAGTCACATACTATTAGTTTAATGGTCCTCATGGACTTAGATTCAGCCCTTATTATTTTAACTGGAAATAAGAAGACAATACTATTCATCAATCACAGCTTAGACTACTTAGCCAATGTTTTATAGTGGAAGGAAATAATTATACAGCCCACTTTCAGTAAACAAAATAGACAACCCATTAAGCAAGTTTCATTAATTTTTTATATAAACAATGTAATTTAGATTTTAATGACATCTATACACAATAGATTTCCTTTAGTATAACATGTTTGTGACATCCTTTTTTAATTCCTAATAACAAAGTTATTTACACAAAATTTTAATTAGATTTGTAATTAAAATTCTCTAATTAAAATTTAAAAATAACATTCTTAAATAAACAATAAAACAGAATTACTTTTATCTAAAATAATATATACTTATAATTGCTCCATTTATCAGATGCTTTACTCAGTCCATTGCATCATTATCGAAATTTTGAACAAATATTTACATTTTTAACATTATTTGTGTTTTTGTTTTATCAATTTGTCAGTTATTTGGATTAAAATATTTGGAACTTGTGTGTGGTCTTTTTTTTTTTTTTACTAATCTTGTGTATATATATATATATGTGCACACAGAGACTAGCTTAGCATTATTACTAAGTACAAAGGACGTAAATGCCACTATATATTTTTAATTAATCATAAATTCAATAATTCTGAATTTAAATCTCTAACTATAAACATAATTGTATACAATAATCATAATTATTCTTATAATATCACATGATCACCATTTATGTAAGCATAAAAAATGGTGGTCATGTGATGTTATAGTGATTTAATGTCAATTCTTACCAAAGGATGTTGGTGACTGGGGTTATTAAAAACACCAAAATACACAGATACTAAACTGTGTTCAGATCTGCATAACTATACAAGCGAATTAGCTTGGATTGAAACATTATTGTGTTTTCAGTTTGGGCTCATAGATTTATAGTTAATTAAAAAGTTAAAAGATGGCTGCTGGAGGGATGGATTAGATCCAAAAGTTTAGATGCAATGTTTTTAGATCAAAGGCTTCCCACTGATGAAATCAATAAGCTAGAAACTGGTCTGGAAGTATTGGATGAGTGGACACTAGATAGAAATTTTGATACACTAATTTTCAAGCTTCCATTGATTACTGTAGCTTGCACAAGGTGGCAATATTGTATGGAGAAAGTTGCTACTGTGTTATTCTTCTAAGTTAGATTATCATTTCACAAGCCTCAACTAAAGTCACAATGCTCACAGTTTACCTTCCTATAATTTCTAAGATTGCTAATCCTTCCTAGAGGAAGATCATAACAGCATATGCAATACGCTGCCATAATTCCCCCAATTACTATTTCATCTAGAGTATTAAAAGGAAATATTACTCCAGCATTATAATCATATAAATCAGCCATCTTTGGTCATTTTTCTTAGCATTTATCACAATTATATCACTTATATATATATATAATAATCCATAATTATAATTGCTTTAAACTCTGAAATGCTGTGATGCTATTACACGTTATTTAAAAATGGTATACCATTTTCATTCTATTTATAATAAATGGAAAATGCTCTTGTTAAGGAGGTAAAAAAAAAGCTTTTTACTCATAATAAAACATATCATTTATCTTTCAAGTATATTACATTATTTCAAGTTATAATTTTAATTTTCTCTCTCTATATTTTTTAACCATTTTTTTTTAAATGTAAAAAATTACTACCTAAAGCAAAATGTGGACTTTATTCACTTATATTAATTTTTAAACCTTTATTTAAAAACCTTTTCACTTTCATGGCAGCCATATTGTTTTTAAGAAATTGGTTTAAGCCACAAATTTTATAATAAGTTAAGTTTGTATTATTCAAAAATGACATAATATATATTGTTTGAAACATAAAATACCAAGGAATGTAATGAAGCTGAAAAAATATAGCCATTGATATTCAAAGTAATAATAAAAAAAAACAAAATTTTAATATTTCTAAAAATTATTTTCATATTTTATAAATTCTAAATTTTCGTGGATAAATTTTAAAACTATTTTTGTTAATAAATTATTTGCATTTCTCATTAAATTTTCAATAAATTGATATATAATATGATTTTCAATAAATTGATGTATAATATGACCCCTAAAATAATCCATCACTTCAAAACTTCAAAGAATAAAAGTATTAGTATCTTTCATTTTTCCTAGTAACCCTTCAAAGTGTTTACCCATATAGGGGTTTGCAATGAATATGTTATCCCTAATAACAAGTAGTTAATATTGATCAATAATTACTATAATTTGAATATTATAATAAAAAACTTCGATAAAGTTTGTAATTCATTAAAAAATTAGTCATTAATTTTTATATCATAGGAGGAAAAAATTTAAAATAAAATATTTTTTATTGTAAATAATTTTTTTTTATTTACTAATGATATCGTGATTAAAATAGTGATTAAACAAAATGAAATTAGTAAAACATAATAATAAAAACAACTTGTCTACAAAAAAAAAAAAAAAAAATAGGGGGTAAACTAAAAAAGAAATTATGTATAAAATTATTATTAAAAAAAAAGCAAACAAAATTAAAATTAAACATAAAATTAGTATTAAAAAAAGCAGACAAAGATAAAATTATATATAAAATTAATGGAGGAAAAAAGCAAACCAAAATAATAAATTGATAAAAAGTGACTAAAATGCTAAATTCATGTGTGTTGTATGGAGTTATACTTGAGGTACATAAGTCAGTCATAATAAAAGAATATCTACACTTGACTTATGACTGACTCAGATTTCATACTTGGTGCAGCTAAACAAAAAAAAATGTTTTAGAGTCAGTGCAATGTAATATAATAATAATGTTCTTTATTATTTACTTTATCTGTCAGTTTGTGGCAAACACTTCATCTTGTTAGATAGAATCTACCTAAAATATAAAATCAAGTGATTTTTTATAAAATGATAGTTTACAATTAAAATAATCCTGCAACCAAATGCAAGTACAACTTACTGATTATAAGTTACTGATGAGCATCTACATGGGAAGATCTTGGCCATGCTAGGATGCTAGTTGATATTTCTGCAAAAGTTAAGTATGGTAGTGTTTGAGATGTGCCACCTATCACACTTTCACTGTGATAAATACAAAGCAGTTTCTCAGAGCGCTTTGGCAGAGGGTGACCAATCTACACTCCATGCAGCCCAAAAAACTTTCATGTGTTTGCTTTTTTTTTAGACAGACAACACAATACTTTCTTTAAGGTACATTGTGCTCACGAAGATCAACTAGATTATGGTTTCCCCCGGATCAAAGAGCCAGATGTGGTGCACCATGATACACTGCATGATGATTTTTTTCTTTGAAGAAAAACCCATTGATTAAGGTATCTGCTAATTTCAGCTTTCATGTTTTAAGCCATATACTCTGTGTACAAAATATGTACATGTGTAACAGCTGTATCAAAGCAGTGCCAAAACGGATGCATTTGTCACCAATTAGACTTTCTCTTTCAACCATATTGGAGCCATTTTTTATTGGCCAAATCTTCTACACCTATATAGAAGTTGTACATTTTTATTGCAGGTGGGCAAGGATGTGAATAGTGTCCCATTTTTGTGTTTTCTTTTAACTGCATCATTTCCAGAAGGTAGATAAGCATTGGTGAGCATTAGAATTGGCTTCTTATCTATCCAAATTAAAAATTGAAGACCACTGTCTTTATCAGTTACAAAATGTGAGTCTCCCCTTTTCATTTTTTTTTAATAATTTTTATTCATTTCTTTGATGCTGTCTGGAATACTTCTTCTATTTGCATTTAGTGCACCACAACAGTAGATTTGGTTTGCAGATAGCTCTTTTGCTAACTGTATGCTTATAAAATATCTATTAAAAATATGCTGTTTGGATAGATATGGTAAAACTTCTGGAAGCACAGCTCGAGTACCCAGACATTAGCCAGTATCTGAAGTTGTATTTTTGCCTGTGTAAACTCCATATGGGAGATATTCATTATGGGGCTCATATTGCTTCATGCTACTATGACCAGTACATTTAGTAATAGCTTCATCAACTGCCACCTCTCTGCATTTGATATGCAGCTTTGAAATTTACCTTGCAGTAGTCTATAATCAGCCTAAGTTTATATATTGTCAAATTCTACTTAAAGCATTTGGCATATTTTTATCATTAAAATGGAGACAAGATAATGAAGAATAAAATTAAATTGGGTCATAATATTCGCAAAATATATTTGTCTCATATCAGAACTCCAAATATCATCTAATTTTTGTACTGGATATTTGGAGGAAATGCCCACTACTATGCTAAAAAATGCAGATAATTCATGATATAAATTTACCCAATCGCAAGCTTTTTTTGATTAGTGTGTATGTGTTAATTTCAATAATGATTTTTTTATGTATTTTGTATCAAATAATAATTGAAAAATTTAAAATTCAATACTCACTAATGGTGGAAAGCTTGAATCTGGGAGACAGTAAAATTATCACTTGAAAAATATGACGTGATGATGTTCATTGACAACTCGTTCAGATCTGATTAGGATGGGCCTGGAGTAGACAGAGCAGCAGCACTTGTACACACACATTTCTTGTTTGGTCTTTTTTTTAGCACCACATCTAATTCTACTTCTGAAAAAATCATTAGCAGATAATTCATCAAAAGAGCTGCCATACCAAACATCTGAGTTCCATGACTCATGGGAAATCAGTGTCCTCACTCTCAATAAAATCTTGCATTATTTCCAATATAAATTTCTGGGCAAATACAATTGTGTAAAAATGAAAGAAAAGACAAAAAAATCCAAGTTAGTTGATTACAAAAATTATAAAATTATCAATTTTTATTGCAGAAAAATGAAACTTATGTTTTCTGAAACTTGAAAAAAAAATGGAGATGACATAATAAGTGCATGTTTAAACTGCATAGTTTTTCCTCAATTTTAAATTGAAACTAGATATTGCTAATTGGAAAATTCAAAACTATAATGTGACACAGACAGGACGTGGGTAATTAAATCATTGCATTTTCTAATGAATTGTTTACATTCTTTAATTGCTCTGTAAATATCAGTGATTACATTTTTCATTTTTTTAAATAAGTAACAGAAGAGTTCATATTGAACATTTTCATCTAATAAAATTCCATATAATATTTTTACTGTGATTATATTAAATTTATGCATATGTATGAACTTACAATTAACATACATTTATTTCATCTGTTATAACATAATTATTATAATTATCACATTTTGCATCAAAAATTACATCATTTATCTCAAAATAAAAGTTACATTAATTTAAGTTATAAAATTAAAATTTTTTTACCAACTGAAATTCCTTGTCAATGAAATTTGGAAAAACAAGTCTCAGTCTAAGATCTTGATTTTTGTATAATTATATATAAATAATGAAATAGAAAATCAGACACTTTGTTTTCAAATTAACATCTCTCCTTTGATGAACCATATTTTTTTAAATTAAATACACATAATATGTTCATTTCTTTAAAACATATTAACATTTTCAGAATATTTAATAAACATGTTTTCTAATTTCAGATATAAAATCAATTAAATTATTTAGTAATCTATATTATTTTTTAAAAATAATTAAATATTCATATAAAAGAAAAAAACATTTAAAAAATATATTTTACATTTTAAATAGGTATTCTTTTCAAATACACACGTATATAAATGTCATTTTTTAAAATACATGGCAGATATAATCATATACAGTGAAGAAAGCTTAATTAAAAAAAATATAAATAAACAATTTAATGATTGTTTACTGAAAATACAAATTAATCACTGGATTTAAATACAATTTGAGATATAATTCAAAACATTTTATACTTACTGTTTATAAAAAGTTTGTGTAGATATATTTAAAGTACTATATTGTAACAGTACAAAGAAATTGGGTGAACCTGAGGTGATGGCACTCATCATTGTCACGTTCACTCCATTTTTTTGTAGTTACAAATGGTGCCCCACATTGGGCGCTATTGGTAAAAGTACAAAGCATAATGAATCATGAATGAGCATGCATGATCAGCAAAAAAATAAGACTAACTGAGTTCACCAGCATAACAGAGAATAAGTCATTCATCATCATGAACAATCAAAGCATAAATTGAACAGTCAATCTTGTGAATGAATTTGAAATGGATTTACTATAGACCAGGCTAATTATTTAGCCACTGCCAAACTTAGGGCAGCAATACAATAGACTCAGAACCTAATTCAATAGAAATAAAAAAAATCAAATGCTGAGATACTCACAATATGCTGGTAGTCATCAATGCTCTGGCCACTTAAAGCCATTAATGTACTGGCCAACTATAAACTTAATTCCTAATATAAATAAAATGTGCATGGACTTTAAAGGATATTCCTTAGTGCCAACCAGGATCATCTGGATATCAGAAACACTAACCAAAACCCCCAATCCATATAATTGACTTATACATGAATCCAGTTCAGGGAGCAAGAGCTCTATAACTTACTGTGAGCAGTAGATAACACCAACATATATTCTAAACCTATTTTAGGATTGAATAAATTCATTGGAATAATTTAAACAATGAAATATCAATTTATTAATTAAACAATAACAAATGAAAGGTCTGTAGGTTATCTATAAATATGAATGTATTCTGATTTTTTATTAAAATAATCCAAAAATATGCTATTACATTGTAATTTACATATATCTCAATAGGTTTACATAAAACACCTATATATAAGCACTAATGTGCTGCATTATTTAAAATTATATCAATTTATTTTTATAATACATAATTAATTTTAACATACATGGTTGATGATTGATTTTAATATATACGGGTACCCATTCAAATTTGTGTGGGCCACATTGGTATTTATGAAAAAAAAACTTATTAAATTTATATATTTTTACAATAAAATTAACTTGATGTTGAAAATATACATAAATGCATGCATATGTGCATATTATTATTATCCCCCTAAAAATCAAAAGTTATTAAGTAATTCATTATTTCTAATAGTAAATAAAAGTTTTTTGTTTTTTTTAAAAAAACATCACTAAATCCAGTTTGAAAAGTTCTTTTAAATTTCAGGCTTTTGTGTCTGTATTTTCAATATTTAAAAAAAAAGATTTTTGGAGTTTTTCTTTTCTAATTCCAAAAGAAATACTGGAAATGTCAATAATTATGGGAACAAATCTTCTAGAAACAATCGTCATTATTTAAACAAACTTATTTACTTTTAAACTTGTAAATTAGAGATTTTAACTGCAAAGTTAATTATTTAAAAAAAAGATTGATTACAATCCTTACAACATTATTATAACAAGATGCAGAGTACAAGTCAGCTGCTGCTGCTAGTGCCATGACAGTAGTTTGAATTCACATGGAGGCAAGGTCCAGATTTTATGTGATTCATAGCCCATGTATACTAAATGATTTGCTTATCTGAAGTCTATCAAATGATAGTTTGAATGAAGTTGACTAAATGCCAACAGTTATCTGATATATCTTTCCTGAAGATATCAATAGGCCAGTCTACTGTTTTAGAATAAGCCTGCTTACCAAGAGATTCGAGTATTGAACAACTTATTAAAAAAAAGTATCTTTGTATAGTTTATACATATGCAGTTTTATCAATATGCAAAGAATCACAAATGTATAATTACTGCCAGTCATATAAAGATTTCCATGCTATTTATTTTATGAAGGATATCACACACTGACAGAAGACATTAATTAGTGAGTGGAATGTGTTATACATTAAGAATGACACTTTTAAATAATTAACTTCACAGTTAAAATCTCTAATTTAAAAGTTTAAAAGTGAATAAGTTTGCTTAAATAAATGACATTTGTTTCTAGAGGATTTGTCCCTGTCATCATCATCATCAACCATTCTCAATCCACTGCAGGATAAAGATCTCTCCAAATCCAATCCATCTCCAGTCTTTAGCTTCTCTTCTCCACATTATCCCTGCACACATTCTTATTTCATCCATCCATCTCACATGTGGTCTCTTTCTGGGTCTTTTACAATCTCTTGAAATCCAGCTTAAGATTTCAATTGACCATCTATTATCTCTTTTAGCAATATGTCCAACCCAACTCCATTTCAGTCTTTTAATTTTTTCAATGAGGTCCATAACACCTGTTAAAATTAATTATTATGTATTATAAAAATGAATTGATTTTTTATTATTGGTTTATGACAATTCAAAGGTGTTAGTTTTAAGTTATACAACATAATTGAGTGTATATATATAGGTTTTTTTTATGTAAACCTACTGAGATATATGTAAATTACAATTTAATAGCATATTTTTTTTGTATTATTTTAATCAGAATGGTACATTCATATGTTTCTAATTAATAAATTGATATTTCATTGGTTACGTTATTCCAGTGAATTTACTCAATCCTAAAATAGATTTAGAATATTATATGTTAGTATTATCTCTTGCTCACAGTAAGTTATAGAACTCTTGTTTCCTGAGCTGAATTCATGCATAATGGTCAGTTATATGGATCGGAGATTATGGTTAGTGTTTTGAACAACCAGTTTATCCTGGTTAGCACAAAGGGATATCTTTTAAAGTCTATGCACTACATCTATAGTAGACTCATTTCAAATCCAGTCACAAGGTTGATTTTTGATTTTATATTTTGATTGTTTATGAATAATTTATTCTTTTCTATAATACTGGTGAGCTCAGTCTTATTTTTTTGCTTATCTTGCCCTCATTCATAATCTATTGTGCTCATTCCTTTTGTATTTGATATTTAATTTGATTAGGTATATTAACTAGGGTTGATGATGATGAGTTTTCATTACCCCAGGTTCACCCCTGACTTTGTACCATTACAGTGTAGATGATTTTAATATTTCATTAAATAGTAGAGCTACAATATCTGCAATCTTTTGTTGCATGCCCTTCTTGCATATGTCATACATTGCATATAATAGCAATGCTTTGTTTATAAACTGAAAACAATAGAATATATATTGTTTATTAAACTGCAATTATACAATATTTTACAACACACATATATATAACACATGCTTTTTTATATATATACTCTGCATATATAAATTAACAAAATTTTTAAAAAAAAGTTAATTAGTAATAATAATTTGAGGGAACACATTTTCATGTATTTTACTGAATGTGTGATCATTTATTCATTTTCACTCAAATATTATATCTTTATTTTTTAAATATTAATAGCAAAATGTCCAACTTTCATTGCAGTTAAATAAGCTCTGGGTGATATCCTTTTCAATTTTTTTTTCTATCAAAACATAATTCCAGTCAGTCTTTTAATATACTTAGAAAACATTTTATTATGCAAAATATTGTACATCAAATTATGTAAGGTTAATAAAGGAAGAATAAAATGTATGCCTTCAATATAAACCAAAGAAATTTTATTAATCTTCATGATTGTGAGTAATGTTCTGAGCTGAAAAAATAGCTGCTAGTTAATTGTAAAATATATTAAATTTATGAATTTTAATGTTTTTGTTTGTTTATTTACATTTTTTTTAGATAGTATATAGAAATAGTGTATAGTGATACAGCATAATTCATGATGGTTTCACTGTAATAATATATTTTTTAAAAATCGGAGTTAATTATATACATTAGATAAGATTACTTTTTTAAATAGCTTATCTAATGGTTAATTTATTATAAAAAGTAATTTATTTGTTTTAATTTTAAAAGTAATGATATTGACATTTGTTTGCTTTGGATAGATTTTATTGATTATTTAATCTCTGAAATGTAAAAAAGTTTAATTGCAAGATAAAAATTGTATACAAACAAACAGACAAAAAAAAACACCAGGGTGTGTGTGTGATTATTTCAAATTTTATAAAAAGTAAAAGAAATGGATCTCTCTGAATTAAAAGGATTCCGATTGTTATATGTTTTTAAATATAAATTTCTTTAAAAAAATGCAGAAAATTATTGTTTTGGGGCTTGTGATTTGTTAACAATAGATATGAAAAAATGACAGTTTAATCAACAATACGTCCAAAGAAAAATTACATTTTTTTTTTCTATAATGCTGGTTTTGGAACAAAGAAAGAATACGAGTAAAAAAAAAAAAGATAAAAGTATATGTAATGGATAGAGATCACTATATATAAATAAAGAATGATCAATCAATGATCCTTCTATATATATTAGAACATACAGAATGTGTAATCTATTATAGCATATATTGCTTTTTATCTATCTGGCTTACAAATAGATAAATTTATTTTGCTATATTATACATAATTTTCATTATTTATATATAAATATTGAAACCTATAATTCTGGATTATTAACTCTGCAGCTTTTTTTCTCCATCAAATTGCTTTAAACTATTTTCTGCTTTTAAAAATGTATTTATTAATAGTGAAAATAATTTTTGTTTTATGATGAGTGGCAACATTTGTCAAATACTATGAAAAACATTAATCTGTTCTTTTTTGGAATCTTTTAAAAGTTGCCAGTTTTCCAATAATTTTTTTTTTTATTTATCTAATATTTTTTTTTTATAAAAAAAATTATTCCGAGAACTTATCAATGTAAAATATATTCAGATTTGCAACAGTAGATCAGTCTACATTTTAATTTGTTGAAAAAAGTTGTCTAATTTGGGGATGTTTAATAGTTACATAAATCAATTATAAAAATTATTTATGGCATATTTTCCCCTAAACTTATACCTATTGTTATAATCTTGATACTCACTTCGCATGTGGTCTGTAATCAGATATAATATGCATACATTTGATGGATATAATTTCTTTACTAATCGTAGAATATTCCAAAATTACAGGTAAACATTATAACAGCAGCATTTATCATTAAAGATAAAACCAAAATTGGGCTTCCCATTTTTGTTATGAAGTTTCTGTGGTCTTTGTTTTATCAACTTATATTTATAATAATAATATAAATTTTATTGCCCTATAATTTTTGATAGAATTAATATCAGAGATCTGATATTTGTTTCTTCCAGTATTAGGGTTCAATTATCACTTATAGCTTTATATATATATATATTTCGGGCTTTGACTTAAAGTGATAACTGTAATTTACAAATAATATAATTTACAAACTGTATATTGGTTCACATTTTTTAATTATCAGGCCAGTTTCTGTTAATTTAAATATCCTCTGAAATCTCTATTGTTTTGAATATTCATTCACAACTAATTCTCAGGCCAAGGATTTTTTTTTACAAAAACTTTTGCTTTAATATTGCATAGCAGTGGATTAGTTGCATCTCCATAATATGGATTGTCTAAATGCTATACAGTACTATATTTAATTCATTGTGATTATGCCTATAGAGATGTCTTGTATACTCGTGCAATAATAGATATTTGAAACATGAATATCTTGATTCAATTATAATTTCTGGAATTCTCAGTTACAAAATGTGTTTATTTGAAAATTTTAATGTTTGATTGAATATGAGCATTAATTTTTGTCAATTATGATATAACCACTGCACAGTTTAGACCAATAATAGAATGAAATACTCCAGAACTAAAGATTTTTGGATTGAAACAAACTACCATTTTTTCTGCTTTAACGTCATATGACCTCCCAAGTAATTAACTATTTGATTATTTTAATTTAACTAAGATCTAAGCTAATTACTTATTATTATTGAATCACTATAGCTCCAAGTGATAATTTTTATTTTAATCACCATGAGCACAATAAGAATTTAGTTGCATAAAATGCTAATTGCTAAGTATTGCACTTTTCACACTTACATTTTCAGCCAAGTTGGGTGATTAAAAAAAAAGTGAATTAATTAATTTAAAATTTAATAAGAACAATAACTTGTAAACCATATTATTTGATTTTTACTCCACCCAAGTCTTGCTATGAGATATCTCCATTATCATGACAGGCATCTCCAATGAGATAATAGTATCTCAAATTCTCATCTGCCCGAGAAATATACTTCTTTTTAAAGTAAAGTTATTTTTAAGAAAATTAAAATTCTTTTATCTAGGATATCCTCTTCCTTAAAGTGTTCTTGAACTTGCATATTTTGATTTTTTGTTTTGTGGCTATGACATCCCATAATTTTACATTATCTGATTATAGAATACACATATGAGGTTTTCTATAAAGGCAAGACAGTTAATGGAAAAATGTGATACTATAACAAAAATTACCTTATTTCATGTTCTTTAGTCTATTCTTCAACAGTTTTGTTTGCTATTTTCAAAACAAATTAAAAATAATACTTTTCAAGGAACTTAATTGCTTGATGAGGAATATTGGTTCTGAAACAAGATATCTTAGCATTATAGTATTCAGGATATTTCACTTGCTGAATTATATTAGATTAAATGTTTTATTATTTGAATAAGGCATAAAATCTGTCCCAAATCCTCATACACAAGTAAATTATTTTTGGAGATTAAATTACTAATTTTCATTATTGTGAACTTTAATTATAATTTCAACCAACCAAAAGAACGAGCTGGATTTAAAAGTGGTTTTAGTACAATAGATTATATCCAAATATTGAGAGAAGTTATAGAAAGGACCAATGAATATGAGTTGCCATTATGCTTTGGATTTGTAGATTATGAAAAGGCATTTGATTCTATAAGCATTTCTTCAGTGATTAAAACATTGGATCATCAAAGTATAGACCCAGGATATTGTATATTCTGAAGAATATTTATAAAAATGCAACAGCAACAATTAGATTACAGCAGTGCTGCAAGAAGTATTTTGTGGATTAAAATGGGAAGCTAAAGGTTTAAAAGTAAATGGAAATTATTTAAGTCATTTAAATTTTGCAGATGATGTAGTTGTTTTTGCAAATAATGCTTTAGAGCTTCAGAAAATGTTGCAAGAATTATCAGATGAAAGTAAGAAAGTAGGACTAAAGGTAAATGTTAAAAAGATTAAAGTAATGTTCAATGGATTTTCTCAAAAGATGATCAATAATGAGTTAGAAGAAGTTAACTAGAAATACCTTGATCATATAGTTACTATAGATGGAAACATAATGAAATTAACATAGAATTAAACTTGGCGGAGTATTTTTGATAGAAATAACTTAATATCAAAAGGAAATATGCTTATGTATTTGAAAAGATTTTTAATAAATGTATTTTATCAGTTCTTATTATGGAACTGAGACTTGCACACTTAATATAAGAGCAATACAGAGACTCCAGACCACTTAGAGAAGTATGGAGAGATGCATGATAGGAATAAAAAAGAGATCGAAAATGCAATATATGGGTAAGAGAATAAACAGTGTTACTGACATTGTTGGAAGAATTAAAAGACTGAGGTGGAATTGGGCTTGACATTTTTCTAGAAGAGATGGTAATAGATGGACACTTGAAATCTTAAACTGGATTCTAAGAGATTGTAAAAGACTCAGAAAGATACCACATGTGAAATGGATGAAATAAAGTATGCAGAGTTGATGGGGAGAAGAAGGTTAGAGATAGATTGAACTTGGAGAGACTATTCTGTAGTGAATTGTTAATGATTGACATTGATGATGACGGTGCCTTTTACAGTACTTCATGCCTTTATGAGACTAGGTTCAATGCAAAGAGACTAAACTATTATAGTAATCTCTATTATAACACATAATTTTCACTTCATTTGTAAATATTACCACACTTAAGTACTAAGATTTTAATTTAATTTGTAAAGAGTAATTTAAATCAGTTTAACTTATTAGGCATTGTTGAAGCCTTTACAAAAAAAAAAAAAAAACCAATGATTTTTCATTAAGGAAAATAATATTAAAATATTTCCAGCACCTTTAAAATCCAAAATTTAGCTAGTTATTTGATTTTATTTATATGAATTTGCTTCTTGCTGATTTAAAATTTATGGCTACATATTAATGTGACTTGAAGCTGGCTTTATATTTTGTATAGTTGTCATATAAAAGTGCATGTGGTTTTACTGCTAACTTAATTTTTTGTATGTGTGCATTGTATTTCATTTCTGTTTTGTCTCTTCTGTTTATTAATTATTTTGATTTTTGTTTAATAGGATGTTCAATTTGGAAAAAAAAAAAAATGAAGTACTTAACATCAATCTCATTAACCAGTGAAATTAATTATTAGAATTAACATAGATGAAGGCTTCAACAAGTAGCCTTTAGAGGTAAGATTTCTTAGGTAAAAATTAATTGCAGTACTTGATTATTTCATTTAATAGTTAATTTAATATGTTCATATTAGTTAGATAAGAATTCTTAATTTTTAAATTTTATATAATAAACATTTTCAAATTTGAAATTTTAATCCTGTCAAATATGGATTGTGTTGAAATGGCCCCCCTTTTTTTCACTATATAGCTTGCTATAAATATATACACTAATGCATAATTTCAAATCTGCTTGATAAATGAAATAATTACTTCTGAATAAAAATTTTCATATGTTGTATAAAGAGTGTATCTTCCATTTCGTTTTTAGCAAGCAAATAATTAATTATCAATGTTTCTAGAAATAAACCTCTACTCTATTGTGTGTGTGTGTAATGTATTATATATATTGTACCCTCACTTCCAGGAAATATAATATATAATAAAATAGGACTAGCTCAGATAAATAGTTATGCTCGGCTAAAAAATGCATATAATCGATAATAAAATATTCTATGTTAATGTCAATTGTTTAACTAGCTCTAACTAATAATAAATAAGAATATAGTTCGGTTTTATAAATTAAATAAATAAATATTTATTAAATCATGAGACCATGAAGTGAGATACAAGTTGTAATATGAATTACATTTAGCCAATATCCCACAGGATACCACCTCAATGGCATAAGAACACTATCCCCCCTTTTATTATCTCAAATAATAAATTTATAGCATTCTTAAGACTTTAACAATAATTAATTAATTAAGATAATTCTGATAAATCTTAATCTCCTTATTCAAAATAATCTAACTAAAATAATCTCAGGTTCTTAAATTAATTCAAGTCAATCAAGATTATTGTAGTCAAACATGATAAGGGATTTAATATCACCCTCAACTACACTTAACTAATAATAATAATAAATAAATAATAATAATAATCTTCAATGTATAATTTGATCTTATCTATTTTTCCCCCATTATAATTCTTATCAACAATAATAGTAATAAAGAAATAATATAGCATAATCTTTTATCTTTCATATGGCATCTTAAATAAAATATGTGGTAGAATCTTATAATCTGAGAATATGTGGCAATGGATAATATTATAATTCTGTGTAATATATTATATGATTAATTTATGACTATAAATAATAATGTAAATAAAATTTCTGAAATAAATCATATTAAGAAAATACTATAATTCTTAAATAATAATTTTATTCGTACTGTGCAAATATTATGTCTTAGTTCAAGATATCTGTAGTCATTTGTTTGTGATGTGAAAGAAATTGATTCAACACATAATTTATAGAAAAAAAACAAGTTTAACAAATTTTATTATAATAGCTTAACAAAAAAATAAATTATTTACAATATTTACAATCAGCGAATCTTGTCTCATTACAACTTTTATCTCAAAATAAAATAACAAAAAAAAAAAATCTAAGCATCTAAGCCTTCATTCCGACTTAGAACCGTAATATACTTTTTAAAATATTTACAACACATACTATCAACAATAATCACCATGGATATATGTAGAGTTTCACATGTACTAGATACAATTAAATAATACTATAACATATTTCCATCAAAATATAGATCAATTATGAAAACATAAATTACAATAGGATTACTTATTCTAATATATGTCTACTAACTTATTCTTAATGGCTTAAAAATAATTTATCATGATAGTGTTGATTCTATTAGATAAAATATTTATTCCGGTTTGTTAATAAAATAAGTGGACTCAATTAATAATAGACTTATAATACATTCTACTTCTTACTTGGTATTAATCTAGTATAAAACTGTATGTATGTGTTAATGCATTTCCTTAAATATAAAATAATACTCATGAAATATAATTTACTTATTCTATTCTCTGTTGTTTCTTTAGATACCATCCATTAAAAATATGCATTACATATAAGTTGGAATATTTTTAAAAATTATTCAAAAATTTCATGAACAATTTTATTATCATTTACGTCCTTCTTAAAATAGTTTACTAAATGTAGAAAACATTCTATGATTCTTTATTCTTATTTTAAGTTTTATTCTCAATCCCATTTATATTTATTATTAACATCATTCAAAGTAAAAAAAACCTATCTTATCCTCTTCCAAATAACAATCCTTCTATTCCAAAATTATTTATCATTCTCCCTCAAAGATACTGTTTTGTACGATGTAATACTTAGAAATCATGATAGCGATCAGATGCGTAGGTTTGAAGAACAAACTAGAGTATCAACTCAATAGTACACATAAGATGGTCACATGGTAACAGTGCATAAAGAAAAGAAGCCTGACTTTCTGTTTAATAACCTCCACTAAAATAACAATGTCCTAGCTATTTATTCAGCTTTTCAGAGCATTAATATTCAGTATTAAGGGAAAAACACTGCCCATGAAAATATATAAGTTACAGGGCTTCGTTATCTGTACCTGCATAATTGTTAAGACAATAAAAACTATTTCTACTCCTCATAAAGAACCTACAACAAGGCATCACCTTGGTTTCAATTTATACTACTCCCAAGTCTCTATCTTTCAAAATTTCTTTATAGATTTATCAATCTACATCACCAAAGAATTCTTAAAACATATTATTAAAACAATAAATAAAAATTCGCATATAAAATCACTGATCTAGATTATTCAATAAGAAAAGATTAGTTCACTTTTAAGAACTTCTTGAACACAAATACAAATGACAAGTATCGATATAATAAAATCAATACTTCAAAACATTTTAAAATAGTAAAATTCTTTTCATGAAAGAATCATATAATTATATTCCATCACGTTGTACTATATCAAAATATAAAATAAAAGTATGCATATTTTTAAATAAAATCTAACTTCTATAAGTGTTTAATGTGTTCACACATACTCATACGTTTATACAATAACATTATAAAAATACTTGGCAATCTAAAAGAAAGAAAAAATAAATACATCATAAAAATTAATATTTTACAATTATTACCCAAGTGATATTCCTTCTAGTTGATCACTTTTTAGACATCTTCTTAGTTCACAATTAATAAATATTGCATAATATAACACTCATTCAACACTACTGTACTTAAAATATTCAAATTTTAAAAATTATTAAGAATTCTTTATAGAAATTATAAATATTATATTAGTAAATAATTAATATTTTATATGTACCTTTCCTATCTTTAATTATAAATAAGAAAAATTAATATTAAGGTTAGTTTAAAAATAAATATAAAAAATATCCATGCAAACTTTAGTCCATGATAAATGTTCTTTTTTTTAAAAATAAAAATGTTTTTTTTATTTCCTCGGGATTTCTTTACCAACTCCGTGTAGGCAATTGAATCGCCCAAACGCATGTTGCTATGATATTATTTAAACGCTTAAAGACAATGATTTTCTCCTCAACACGATGTATACTCAATTGATTCCAAATAAAATGATGAACAAAAATTAAAAAAATAAATGGAAACGAAAAGGAAAGTCGACTTCTGAAAAATCTGGATCCATTTGTAAAAATAATCACTAATCTGTTCTTGAAAGTTTATAAAAATAATAGTGTATTGTTTCTATTATTCAGAATAGTGATTATTGAAGATAATTTCAACTTGTAAATATTTAAAATAATTCTCCGTAGTTTTCTTATCCCACTAATATCCTATATCAGCTTTTAGTGTCTCTAATGGTGACATTGATTCAGGCGTCCGTATATGTAATTCTTGTGCATTTTTTTTAGATATTCCAATAAATTAATATTTAACTATTTCACATTATGCTAGCATATAGAGTTTTACTGTTAGAATATTTTTTTATTTATCCAAGGATATTTTCTTTTCAATTAATCTTTTCCAATTATCAGTTTTTCTCAAAATTTGTTAAATACGTGTAGTCTTTTTTTTAATAGTAAAGACTTATCACGTGAGGTATTTTAAATAACTGTGTTCATTTTTAAAATAAATTGTTTTAAAAATGTTTTCTTAAAAAAGAAACATCTTCTGCAACTTCTATAAGAAATGATATCTGCTTTCAAACTATTGAAAGATTTTAAAAGTTTTTTTTTTTACTGTATTCCTTTCAGGTCTTAGATAAAACCCTCTTTCCAAATAAATGCATTTTTTTCTTTGTAATTTCTTGTAAACTTTTCTGTTTAATTCCTCATGTAATGTCCAACATGTTAACTTGACCGATAAACTATTTGCCTTCGTTAACAATATTAAAATTATATTTTTAATTAAAGATTGTACTTCCAACATTCCTTTATACAGGTAGATACTTATTCGTGGTACTTCCATGGTTATGCGAAGGTTAAGATTAAATTTTGATAAATTGACTTAGCAAGGAATTTTAGTTGCTCAACAGTGCATCTTTAAACCAAATTTATAGTTTTTTAAATATACTCTCTTTTTAAAATAATTCAATTAGTACATTTTACTATTTTAAAATAAATTATGAGTTATTATAGCACTGAATTGACTGATTAAATACTGATTGACTTGTTAACACCCCATTAACTAACAGAAAGCACACTGAAAATAATTGAGCATCTATATTTATATCAAAATAAATCGATCATCGGATTAGCTGATTAAACTTTGACCTGATGGTCTAATTTACATATTTAGCAAAAAGTTACACAATTAAAATTAAAAATAAAATCTATGACTCATCTTTTACAAAAATAACTTTTAAAATAATGTTTTATTAATTTATCCCACCTTTAGTTTTTAATGTATCTATTTTTCTAAACAAAAAAATCTAATTTTTTATTAACTACATTTGTTTTTAAAACTTAATTAAATATCTTATAATAGCTAATTTTTATATTTTATTTTGTGATAGACAATAAACATTTTCAATTTTATAATAAAATTTTCAAAGCAATTTTGAAACTTTATTAACAAGAAAACTTGTAAGCACACATGTATGAATATTTACATGTCACATGACTTACAATCCAGACAGAATGTATCAAATTTTGTCTGAAAATAAAATAAATGTTTAATTGCAACTGTTATTATATTTAAAAAATATATATATAATAATATAATTTAGAATATAATTTTCATTTTAAAATATGCTATTTATTTAATTGTAGATTATTACTTTTAAAATTCAGCTTTTAACACTTATTTAAGAGACTTATTAATACACTATTTTATTATGGCCAGCTTTTCCAACCATATACAATTATAACATTTAACTTTATTTCACTGTTTTTAATATATTTAGCATAATTTTATACATTAAATATTTTCATTTTACTTTAATTAAGCTTTTTAAAAAGATTGTCAGCATAACATAGTAATCATAGCAATAGAATATTTCTTTAATTTAAATTTTTTTAGAAAATTGATACAATAAATTTATTTTGACTTAAAGAAAAGGGCACAATATATATATATACACTAAAATGTGGAATGAATTTATTATAATCATATTTAAAAGTTTATAATCAGATGTGTTTAAATAAGATTATGCTTATGGAAAGCAAAAACTTACATTATTTTTGGACCAGATGAACTTTGAATTTTTCATTTTAAGTCATTATTCTTAGCCATTCTAACTAGATATCTGATAGTAATTAGAAAAATGTGCATATAGTGATTCTTAACAAGAAAATAAAGTTTCACATGAATCTGGGTTGGTCAAATCAATATTGATGTGCTGATTACAAACCCTCCCCCCAAACATAACAGTAATGTGATGCAACCCTCACTACTGGTTCAAGAAGGAATCCATGGTTACTTTTATCTTATGTGACAAAAGTAAGTTTGTACAACATATTTAATTTTACAGAAAATGAATGTTTTTGTGGAATATACAAATAATTACTTTTTCAATACTTTATATATATATATATATCAGATATCTAAAAAAAAAAAGCTATTTTATATAGACAGTTTTTCTGCTAATGTATTTAAAAGTAGCAAATTAGAGTAGTTTGCTGACAAACAGAAAAATTTTATGAAATGAGAGAAAAAAATCTGATATTTTAGATAAAACAACACCTTGATCTGAATCTTTTTCCTGCAAGTGCTCATTAGGCATATTAATAAAACAGAATATTTATTCTCACATTCCAAAGATGGTTTTCCAGAGTTGTGACACTTCAAGCAGATTAGCACATTATTGGTTGATTTTGTGGAAGTCCATATTGCAAGAGTGGAATAAATTTATTGCTCTTTTGCCTATCTTTGATTTTCACATTAAATAATATCTGTTGGAAGTATTTTATTCATATCAAAGACTCAAAATAGATTTTGATATTTCTTTCTATTCTCAAATAGATTTAAAATGAAAAATTCTTTAAGTAAAGACATTACTAAATGCAAGGGTTTTAAAAAACATTGAATATAGTGAAAAAAAAGAAACATAAAAATATTAGTATTCATGTCCCAAATTATCTTCAATAATTTACAACAAAAATTATTACTTTATCATGTTATTACTGAAAATTTGCTATATTTAATATTAAGAGATATAATACTACTTGAAAATGTTTTTGTTAAGAGGTCGGCTGTTTTATATCATTGGATTTACAGAAATGAAATTGAATATAGTACTTGGCATTGAAGATGCATTATTGTGGACTTACTTATAGTAGACCTTTTATTCTCATTGCAGCTCCTACAATTTGGTTTATGTTAAATCCAAGGAAGCCTGCCTAATTTATGTCACTTCTTAATGTTCTTACATTAAAAGGAAAGATTATAAGTTGTTAATGAATTCATTTCAATTTTACTATAGGCTTTATGAGAATTGGGTTATCTTTTTGAGATCATAAGCTATCATTTTGAAAGTTAGCTAGGGATGTAAAACGTTTTAGACATTTGTGATGAACTTTGACCTATGGAACAATAGCTTACTTAATTTAAGAAAAGTTTTCATTGGTTGTGTTAGATATGTAACAAGCTATTGACTTTTGCCACATCTATACTGAGATATGGCTTGCATATATTTAATTAAGGCAAAAATTCATTAGGTCTAAATACTTAATTATAATGTGAGAAATGCAAGTTTGCATATAATGTCATGGTTATTTAGAGAGGTATTGCAGATTAATTCTGCATATTGATGTTAAAATGTGAATTTGCTTGGGTTTCATAGTTTTTAATGGGTGGATTTAATAGTACATCTGTTTCTGGTACTACAGTTTCTGGTTTTAGAACAATATGTTTGTATATGAATATATATTGTTTTGTCTATGAGCAATTTAAATTGATCTTGGATTATGATTTAGTATTGTACATGACATCTCATGGAGAAAATGATATGTAATAATTTTAATGAGCTGTGAATATTTTTTTTATTAAATATCTTTTTATAAATTTATGTCAATAAGCCTTCAAGACAAGATTTTTCCAAGACATTTCTCTATATTTTCAAACCATTACTAGTTTTACATTGTTATTATTATGCCTTCTTTTGAAATATTATTCATCAGAAAACCAAGGTGCAGACAAATTCTTTATCAATTAAGATTAGTTTAAAGGTGCATTTTAACAAATTTCATTTATCATTTGACATTGGAACCTGCTTATTTAATCATTTAACATCACAAAGAACTTGTTCCTAGTTTCTATTTTCATTATCAAATGTTTTCAATGACTTAGGATGTGTTCCTTATTTTTTTCCCTATTATTTTGGAGAAAGTTTGTAAATTTTATTGACAATCTCCTTGTCATATTCCAGCGAGTGATACTTTTGCTCCGAATTGGTGATCATTTTAACAGAATTAGGGAAATAATTGCAACCATCATTTCACTAGATAAGTTTGCCCTGTGACAGATAAGATCACTGGTTATACTTTACTATCAGCCTTTAGAAGTCATCCTAATCAGTTTTTATTTATTCTGTTTATGGAGTCTTTTATCAAACTAATGGATAGTTAAAAAATTACAGATATTTGTAGCAGTTATCTTTTGAGCTAAAGGGAATCAGAGTTATTTTTCAAGTCTTTTATGTATCATGGTTTGTTCTTATGTCCAATACATTTGGAACTATTTTTATTAATTTTATTATAGCTTTTAGAAAGTGTATTAAGAATAGGTGTAGGAGAAGTGGTCTTTTTGTTATATTTAGAATACCTATTGAAAGAAATAGATTCCATCTTTTTAAGCTGGAATTTATTATGTTACAGTAGAATTTTATGGAACTTAAAAAAAAAAAAAGAATTCCAATTAAAAAGGTTAATCTAATTACAAAGGTGAGTGATTTTTTTTTATAATGTTTGGAAAAGTACTGTTATTGGTTGCTCCTATTAAATGTATTAATCTTGATTAATTATAAATATAGTTTTTGAAAAATTCATATAACCCCTAAATTAAAACCACTCTTCAGATGGGTTTATATGTGGATAAAAGCATGAGATATATCCTGATAAAAGATGATGGAACATTTTACTTGAATGTATTTTTTTGATATAACATGGATCTTGTGATTTCAGTAAATTAAACTTTTAATTAGATAAATTTCTTTATTTTGATTTTATATATGTGATAAGAGGATTGACATGGATCTTACTAACATTATTAGCATAATGAATTTGTGTTTATCAAAGACCAGGCAACAGGTAGGTACATTAGCATTTTGAATCGGGAATATATTTTTTTAAACAACAATTATGCTTATTATTTGTCTTTCTACATTGTGATTATTAACCTGGATGGATAAACAAAACTACTAATACCATTATTATATAAGCAATAATAAATCTAATTATTAGCTTTTTTTATATAAATACAGCATAGCTGGTTGCATTATCTAAAATCATGAATGATTATTTTAGTGGGGTTTTTTTTTGTATAAAAGAAAATTTCTGCATAACTTTTGCGAACTTAAGTAATCCTGACATGATTTTGTTAAGATTATGCATTGCTACACAATATATAATAAGAGATTACATTATTTTTAATATTGTAGTTACGTGATTCAGTGTTGTAATGGATAATTTTAATCCTGAAGAGTTACTTATTGTATTTCCAAATGTTTACATTCACTAAAAATACTTTTAGATTTTTAATTTATTCTGATACTTAGTTAGTAGTTGCTAAACGCTACATACAAAAGATTATGGTATTGATATAGCAGAATATAGATTTGATTTTGGACTATTAAAAAATTTTCAGGTTCAAGTCAAATTTAGGATTTTCTTACGAGTAGCTTACACAGCTATCCAATATAAATATCTAGCTATTCTTAGCTAGAAATTACAATTTAGGGATGAAAAATCACTCAAATCCTCATCACCCGGAAGTTGCAAGTCTGTGAGTAATGTCTTCTAAGCTTTACTATTCCTTTTTGAGAAGCTCTTGAAAAGATCTTTGATCTGCAATGGTCTATTTTATTTTTTACTGTTTTTTTGTACTATTTTCATTCCATGTTACATAAAATAATTTCTACATTTTATATTTGGGCAATTTTACTAGTTGTCATTGTTTATTATAAGATATGAATGATAATAATTATGTACCATACATCTATAGAATTTACATGCTTTATAAGGATTCATATTGAGGACAAGTTCATCATATTTGTAAAAATAATTTTTAAATAAGTTTTTCTCTCACTTTTTATATCATCATCATCATCAACCATTATCAATCCACTGCAGGATGAAGGTCTCTCCAAGTTTAATCCATCTTCTCTGATCTTTAGCTTCTCTTCTCCACAACACCCTGCACATTTTCTTATTTCATCCATCCATCTCACATATGGTCTCTTTCTGGGTCTTTTACAATCTCTTGGAATCCAGTTGAAATTTTCAATTGTCCATCTATTATCACCTCTTCTAGCAATATGTCCAGCCCAACTCCATTTCAATCTTTTAATTTTTTCAATAAGGTCAGTAACACTTGTTTGTTGTCTTACCCATACATTGCGTTTTCGATCTCTTCTTGTTACTCCCAACATACACCTCTCCATACTCCTTTGAGTGGTCTGAAATCTCTGTATTGCTCTTCTATTAAGTGTCCAAGTCTCAGATCCTAAGTAAGAACTGGTAAAACACATTTGTTAAAAACCATCCTTTTCAAACACATAGGCATATTTCCTTTTAGTATCAAGTTATTTCTACCAAAAGCACTCCAACCAAGTTTAATTCTATGATTAATTTCTTCCATTATGTTTCCATCTGTATTAATAATCTGACCAAGGTATTTGTAACTGTTAACTTCTTCTAATTCTTCATAATCAATCTTTATTTTCATATTTTGAGCAAATCGATTAAACATTACTTTAGTCTTTTTAACATTTATCTTTAGTCTTACTTTTCTACTTTCATCTGCTAACTCCTGCAACATTTCCTGCAGCTCTGAAGCATTATTTGCAAAAACAACTACATCATCTGCGAAATCTAAATGACTTAAATACTCTCCATTTACTTTCACTCCTTTAGTTTCCCATTTTAATCCACAAAATACTTCTTGCAGCACTGCTGTAAAGAGTTTTGGAGATATGGAGTCACCTTGTCTTACACCTTTCTCAATGTTGATTTTTCCAGTATCATTATGTAATCTAATTGTTGCTGTTGCATTTTTATAAATATTCTTTAAAATATGACAATATCCTGGATCTATACCTTGATGATCCAATGCTTTAATCACTGAAGAAATGTGTATAGAATCAAATGCCTTTTCATAATCTACAAATCCAAAACATAAAGACAACTCATATTCGTTTGTCCTTTCTATGACTTCTCTCAATACCTGGATATGATCTATTGTACTAAAACCACTTTTAAATCCAGCTTGTTCTCTTGGTTGGTGGAAATCCAAAGTTCTCTGTAGACGAGTTGTAATTATCTTGGTAAAATTTTTATATAAAACTGATAAAAGGCTGATAGGTCTGTAATTTCTAATATCTTCTTTATCACCTTTTTTAAATATTAATATTATTACTGCATTCTTCCAATCTTCCGGTACATCTTTATCATTTAGACATTTGGTATATAACTTTGCTAAAATTGTTTCTATTTCTTCACCTGCTTCTTTTAATATATCAATTATAATTCCATCATTTCCTGGAGCCTTTCCTTTCTTCATACACTTAATTGCATGTCTCACTTCTTCATTTAAAATTCTGGGCAATTCGGAAGATGTAATAGATATAGGAGGTACTTGTTCTTTATTACTATATAATTCTTGATAAAAATCTTCTACCAATTTCATGATGTCATCTCTCTTTTTAGTAATAATTCCATCTTTTTTTCTTATTGCAGATATAAATTTCATACCAATACCAAAATGTTGTTTAACATTTTTGAGACTTTTATTTTCTTCTACAGCTTTCCTTGCTATTTCACAGTTATACTTTCTTATATCATTTTCAACTCTTTTCCGTACCATTTTACAAAATTCGAGATATTCAATTCTTTTTAATACATCATTTTTGTATATCTTCATATTCCTTCTTTTCTTCATAAATTCTCTAGTCTCGGTAGAAATTTTATTAGTCAATTGCTGCTTTTTTCTACCAGCTATGTTTGTTGCAGTTTTCATATATATTTTTTTATATATATTTTTATTTATAGGCGATGGACAAAATAATGGAAATACCTGCAAATGATTTGCACTATATTTCTGATTTCATAGATACATGTCAATGTGACTCTCTTATAAATAGAATCTTAAGCATAGGAATTAGTATCTGCTGACAGAAAACTGATGGTTTCACAGTTTGCAGCCAAAAATCATGAAACTCTAGTAAAAACAAATTACTCAGAAGTCAGCAAACACATGAACAACACATAATCTATCAAAACAAATCATTATGAGCTTCACAAGCAAAACATGGTCAAGATTTATATCCATTTCTGATATGAATGCCTCAATGTAGAGGCATATCGCATGGCGGTAAAATCATCATTTACACTTCTTTATAGTAGAATATGCTTTTTTTTTTGATAATTTTCAAAAGAAACTTATCAATCAAATTTCTTTTTTTCCAGCTGCAAAATGTGTTGATAAAATTGATGTAATTAGATCCAACTATTATTTTGCAGGTAATGTATTACAATTTCAAACAATTTGTGATATATTAGGAAATAGATTCACTTCATGATGCAAGAGGTTTCAAACAATCTTCTACACTAATATTTTAGTTGACAATCCATCTTGTTATTTAAAGATTATGAGATTTACATTACATGTCTCCAGTAGCTTATCAATCTACTGATTTAAATATTAATTAGCTCAGATAACTTTTCCTTAAGTGGATTGTTATAATGCAAATGGTGGCTCTGCTCTATGGCCAATCCTTACATATATATGTATATAAGGTAATATTCATTTTCCTTTTTGTTTATATTTATAATAAATTAGTGAATAAATGGAATATTTAAAATCTAATTTAAATAATTATAACAATTATTCCTCAATAAATACGGCAGCACATCTAGCCATTCAGTGAGAGCTATGATTCTGGTAGACCATGCTGCAATCATGTTCAACTATATCGAATAAGTAAATAATAAAAAACCTTTTCAGTTATTAGATGTTAAAAAACGTTTTGCTAATTTAATATATATATAAAGTAATAAATTTCAATACAATATTCATTATAAATAATAAGTGGAAAAATAACATTGTAGAGATTATTGTCAAATAGCATGAAATAATCCTAATATTTTCAAATATTAAATGTAATAAAACTCATAGCAAAAATTAATTTCCATATTTTTTTATAAATTAACATCTTATGTTGATATGACATAAAATTGTTAGTCATATTAATATTTATTATATTTAAAATTTGAAAACTTTTGGATTTTATATATTTTAGATACTTTAAAACCTCTCCATTCCATCCCGCCTGTTTGAAATATATGAATAAAGACATCTGGAAGGGGCAAATGATCCCCAAGATTCATTTCTAGATGAAACCGCACTCTTCCACCTACCTTTTGTGCATGATTTCAACATTTGTTCAGTATTTATCATGATATGTATCTGTCAAATTTCTTGCACTCGCACATTTATCTAAAATGAATGGTCTCAAATATGTGAGTGCAAGAAATTTGGCAATTGTAGATTCTATAGTATTAATATGTATGTATGTAAGCAAAATCTGAATGATTCAAAGATGTGAAGTACACATTAAAAAATATATTTAAATATCTATTGTAAAAGTTAGATGTAGATCTCTTCTTTACAATTAGTTTTACTATTTGCAGTTAATATAAATAACATATTAAGATCTTACTTGCAATTTTTATTAACAGAAATTTTATTTCCATATTAAAAAAAGATATTTATTTTTCATTTCCTCAGTAATAGCAATAAATTAAATTTTGAATATTTATTATTAGCATTATTAGCAAACAATCGTAAGAAAGAGAATCAAAGAATAAAAAGTTAAAAAAAAAAAAAAGATTAGAGACAAAATTTTTCTGAGTATAATCAAAGAGTGGGAATTTGGCACAAGAAGTTCATGATGACTGGACTCTTAGACTAACATAGCTGAAGACTGCAGATAAAAGAAAATGAGACAATAATGATGAATAATTCTGTTGTAAATTATTGATAATAATCATTAGTGGGGCAAGTTAAGTAAATGATAATTCTCATTCATCCATCATTCACATTTCAAACTCTTATTCATTTAAGAAATTAACAAAAACAGTAGCAATTATCATCTTTAGTGATTTTAAAAATAGTAATATTCATTAGTGAAACAAGTTAAATAGATGATAAACCTAATCCATCCATCATTCAGTTGTACATCTTTATCTCAAACTCAAATACTCTTCAATTTCAAGAAATTAATAAGAATAATAGCAAATAATCATTGTCATCCTTGATGATTTTTTAAAATGGCATTTTGCCTATTCATAAAAATGTACAGACAAAAGTTTTTGGAGTGTTATTAATTAATTTTCGTAATATTATATGCTTTGGAGAAATATAGAAGTTTTTTTTTTCTTTCATGATTTCTAACATATATTTCCTACTTCTAAGAACATATGCATTGTCTTTCTTTTTTTTATTTTTGCATATGTTCCTTTTTTCTCCAGACTAGTTTTTGGCTCACAGTCTGTTCATGAGGTCTTTTGGATCCGGATCTAATGCATCTGGATTTTTTGGTCGTAACAGTCTTTTACACTGTTTTTTTTTTTTTTTTACTACCAAACTACCAGCTTAAAGTTCAAAATCATTTTAATGTTTTGAATCCAAGTCAACTTGCTTGCATAATTATATAGATCTAGTCCCAGTTCAGTATCTTTATATTTTACTATCCTTAATATAAACAGAATACTCTTAAAAGCATTGTATAAGTTGAAGTCATATAATATTTTTTCATTTAAAATAATTCTGGCCAAGGATAAAGATGCTTAAAATTATTAAAAAACTGAGGACATCAAGTTCGTCTGCATTCAAAATATTAAAATGTTTTTGACTTTTAGGCTGATAACTTTTTCCTTTTTATGAATAAAGATAGTTGTGGATGAAAGATGCATTAGATCCAAATAATTTGAATGCATTAGATCTAGATCCAGACATTCCTCATTAATAAAGCTCATTAGTCAGAAATTAATCTGAGGGTATGGATATGATAGTATTGGATAGGGATTTAATAAGCACTACCAACCAATATTATTCAAATTTACTTGAAAAAGAACTGGAATAGTATAAATAGAATTTGTTTCTGATAATATTATTGTAAAATAATTTTTAATCAGTTAATCACACCAGAACACTGAATTTATTATCATGTAAAATAAAAAGTCATTATATAGTAATGATTATTAATTAAGGCGTTTATCTTGAGAGAATGGAGTCATTGTTGCATGAATAGTAAGTTTGGCAAATTTGTATGCAGTATTTGGATTTAACATTTAAATGCTGTCTAATCTAAGTTTGCTTTTCTAGGAATGTTGAATTACCTTTATGATTCAAGAAATATAATCGTGAGAATATATAATGTCCTAAATTTTCTTCTGATATTACAATACAATTACTATTAAAGATATTGTTATTATCATTATTTTTTAATGATTGTGAGTTTCACTATAAAATTTATTGATAGTCACTTAGTTAATCCCTTGGGTAATTAATTATGCTTCAGAAATTGATCCAGTTCAGAAGATCTATCAGTAGGTAGATTGCAATTGATTGATTTCTGTTTAATATTATGGTAGTGTAGTAAGAAACTTGATTTTAAAAGCAGTGGAGACAGATAATTTTACATACTGTGTGGTAATTGCAGCATGGACTAAAGGCAAGTTATTATCCATCCATACCACAATATATACACAGGGGGACCCAAAAATAACTGGAATTTTGTAATAAAAAATTGTATATTTATTTTTAGTTGTTGTAAATTGAATCGTTTTAAAAAGTATAGTCTATTTAATGCAATGATCTGATCTAAACTAGTTTGTTACTTTTTGAAGTAATCCAGAAACACTTGCAAAGTGATGTGTTTTACCACTTTTGTCACTCCACCCCCAGTTCTAAATCTGTGGGGGGGGGGGATATTTTTTATTTGAGAGGTAAGAAAAAATTGCATGAAGTGAGATCGAGCAAATACGGCTGATAAATAAGCTCAATTTAATTAAAAAGTGTTTCACATTCAAGGCTTTGAAAAATGATTACTGATGGGATAGAGTTCACACTCTTTTCTTTGCACAAAATGGGATGTTTACATTTTATTGCACCATGTAAATATTTCAGAACTTGCAAATAAAATGTCTGACCATTACGAACTAAATCTGAGAAAAAAAATGTGAAAAAAAAAATATCAATATTAATTTGAACATTTCAAACATTATAAAAAAAAATAGACAAAGATGCGAAACGTACTTTAGAAAAAAAGTGGTACGTGAATCCACAATTTCACATGGCGATGTCATTTGACAGATTGATGCAGAAGGGTTTCTGCAAAAAGTATGTACTACACCAGATGCACATCCCAGAGAACTATTTGGTTATTTTTGGGTACCCCCTCTCATATATATATGTATTTATTAAAACAATAAATATTTCATTTGTGTACATGTTCATATATATTTATTAAAACAAAAAAATTTTATGTTAAATTTTTTTTATTTTTCTATATTTACAAAAACATATTAGACATTCAAATATGAAAGCAATGAGAAAAATATATATGATGGTTTAAATGCAGGATTGAACGAATCCTTGGTTTTGGAGAATCAGTATCATAACATTATAAATCAAGATTAGACATGATTGACTAGTTTTTTTAATTCTTCTTTGACTACTAATATTACATTTGGTCATCATAGAATCCATTGGATATATATATACTTAGGCTGTAATTTTCTCCAGCAGTCCCAGATTCTTACTGTCAGTTAATAATAATAATAATAAAATATTACCCAACAAGAAAGTTTAAATACTAACAATTCTATACAGCAATAAACTGGAGTCAAATGTTGTCCAATCATCAGGCTGCTGCTCTATTAAATATAAATATTTATTACATTAAATAAATAAAATACATAGATGAATTTAAAATTACAATGTAGTGAAAAAAATTCACACAAAAATATATTTATTCACACTTGAGAAAGTATGGAAAAATTTTATTCATCACGATCTGCAAAACAAACAAAAAAAGATATGTACCGTTTGTTTCTTTATACTGTATATCTTTTTTTGTTGTTTTGCAGATCACGATGAATATAAAAAAGTAGAGACTTGCAGTATTATCATCATCTGAAAGAAATATTAGATGTCATACTAGTATTTAATTGTATACAGACATTTTTTCATTAAATACTAGTTATTTAATCTATAAAAAAATCTGTATTAGAACACAAATAGTTAATTTCAATAGATATTACAATTCTGATTGGACACTATAATATTAACTTTATTTACTTCAATGGAAAGTTCAGACAGGTTTTTTTTAACATGTGTGTACAGAATTTAATTCTAATGATATAAATATCTTTACTTCAGCAATGGTGATTGAAACAATTAATCATTGCTTAAGTTTGCTATAATGTTTGTTAATTTAAAGGTCAGCCAAAATAGTGATTATTTAGATCTTACATATTGATTGCAACTTATAATGAGTGAGCTAAAAAACAATCAGCAATTTGCATATATTTTTTATTCCTTTGTATCAAGAGAAATGCTTCATTTACATTGGGCAAACAAATACACATAGTTAATTAACATTTTTCTATTTTAGTGTAAACTTGGAATTTGTTGATAACTATTTTACTGTAAAGCTATCTATTTAAAAAAAAAAAATTGTTATTTTTAAGAAAATAGTGATACTTTTATTTATGTAGTTAATAATAACCACAACTGCAGTATTCTGCACTGAAAATGCATTAGGCTAAATTGAATTTATATTTTATTTTAGATATTATTAATTTCAACAGCATGTAAATAATTTTACTAGTGCTTAAATATGTAACATTTAGCATTATGATCATATCACAGTACATTTCATTCAAATACTTTACTCATAATTATTTGTAAGCAGACTCATAATAAATTATTTTAATAAACTTGCAATTATATTTGGAAAGGTTCTGCGATATGAATTATTTTAGATTTATTATGTACTTTGTAAAGCCTATATATATTTGCTTATATTTTGTTATATAATTTACATAAACATAATTAAATTTTTATTCGGATAGTAAATTTATTTTATATAAGTAGAATATCCACTCAATCATATCCACAGCTTGTGACTTAAATCTGGGTTGGACTTGGAAATATTTTTTTTAGCTTCCTAGCAAAGTTTTTTTTTTTTTTTTAGATAGCTAATCATAGCCAATCTAGTTAGCTTTGTGGTGAAATGAGTATAACTATTCTTAGCTAGATAGTAAATCAAGAAAGGAAAACTACCTGACATTTAAGTAATCCATTATTGTTTTCACCACTATTTTTTGTTTTGAGGAATGCTAAAGAGCTATTATCGTAGTGATCTATTTAAAGGTCAATTATAGCATGTCTGTATAATTATTGAACTAGCAAATATTTAAAAGAAAAACAAAAGCTATATTATTATAGTTATTATTGCTTAAAAAAAATCATTTCAAGTATAATAACAAAGAATGGTAATTCATATTAGTTATGGATAAGTAACCTGGTCAATACATGATGTGTGTGCATGTTATAACAAATAGATAATTATATAAAAAAAATTATACATCATTATTAAAATCTTTTGTAAAATTGATATTATTATTTAGTATTTGGAATAAAAAAAATGTTTGCCGTTCTAGATTATTAAATATTTATTATTACAATTTATAAAAATATTTTTCTTTGTATTATTTTTATTTATGTAAATTAGTTAATTTATGTATAAGAACATTAGATATAAGGTGAGAAAACTAATAAAATTTATTGAAATTATTGTCTGCTTTGTAAAAGAACATGATTTTGAAAGAAAAAGGAATACATTGAATTGAGTAACACATATTTTCAAATCTTCTGTTTTTAAAATTGAACTGTAAGAATATTCATACATTTTAAGTGATCAAAAATCAAAAACATGAATTACTAAATTAATAAGTCAGAGAAAGGGATTTATCTTCTCATTTTCTATAACATTTCCCAGGAGATTGGATGAAGAAATTAACATGAAATAATTGAATTATACAACACAAATATCTTGGAAAGTATAGCATTACATGGAATAAATATTGCATAATAAAAATTTCTCTCTTCAAAATTAATGGATATATCATTTAGAATATTTTTGATCAACAAGGAAACCAAAGAATAAAAAAATAGTTTAAAAACAAAGTTGGATATGGATTATTGTTGAATAATAACAATAATTCTACTCAATTATTTCTTCCCCACTTCGATGAATTATTGGTAGGCCCCTAAAGAAACAAATATATGAAGACAATTGACAATTTTTATTCAGTATTGCACTATATATGGTAAATAAAAAAATGGTAATACTATTGTTTTTTTAATCTACAAAAAAAAAAATTTCCCAATATGTTCTTTATAAAATAAACTTAATAACACTCGTGTTTAACAAACATCAATGATAAAAAAAATTTTTAATTAATGCTTAATATGCATAGGTTAATTGATTATAAAGATGATTGCTTTAATTTTTTTTTTCTTATTAATCAGACAAACATAAAAATATTTAATCAATAATCATTTATTATAGGTACTAACTTTTGCTATACTTTAAAAATATATAACTTGAAGCAGAGCAGAGATATATACATTTTTAATTTTTATCATTGTCAACTCTTAATGAGATATATTTCTGTTCTGTTTCACAATTATAATATCCAACTCAAAAACACAATCTAAATCATAAATGATAAATATATTTGATTATTTCAATTATCATATAAAAATAAATTTTAATAAAAAAACTTGGAATGATATTTTATACTATTACACCAATTTAATTTTAACAAAAGTGAAATATACTTTTGAGATTGTAAAATAATTAGTGAAAGTAGATAAGGAGTATAATTATTAATTTATAGTATTTATTATTCTTATTTCATGTTTTAATCATAATAATCATAATGCATATTTTGTATAATAAAATTATTGTTATCATTTACCTTGGTATCCTTGATCTCTAAATTTATTTAGTTTTCTATTTTATTTCGGTGTTAATGCAAGATCTATCAATGTTAGGTATTGCATTTGGGTTTGTTACATCTGTTTATTGTGTTACTCTTATTTTAATATTCTAATATAGAGATTTAAAGCATTCATATCTTGTACATGCACATATTATAGGCCATAAGGTCACTAAATGGATTATTAAGTGACACCCATCAGGTTTATATACAAAATACTTAGATTGCACAGTGCTTATTCTCATCATTATCAAATTATAAATGTTTGCAGATAAGAATATATGATCTTGATGCCATATCTTGGTTACAACTACTTTATTTATTTATTCCATTATATTATATTTAACTGTAAATGATTGCATATTAAATAATTATTAAAATTTTAGTCATGTTTGTCAGTATATTCTATTAGACTAGTTCAATTTGTGCTTATTTAATCCACAGCTATCAGAGAATAGCACTTTGTGAGTTAGACTTAGCAATAACTTTTTTAAACCACTAAACATCACATGATCACCATTTCTTATACTTGCTCAAACTGTCAAAACAGGCAAAACTCTCCATACAATAGTGCCACTCAGTGCAAGCCAGAGTAATCAATGGATGCAAGAAGGTTTCCACATAAAATCCCTATCTGCTCCTCACTGATCAAAGTCACAAACTAGAAACTAATCTGGGGATATTGGATGAGTAGACACTAGATAGGGATTTTATGCGGAAACCTTCTTGCATCCATTGATTACTCTGGCTTGCACTGAGTGGCACTACTGTATGGAGAGTTTTGTCTGCAATAACTTTTTTCACAGACAAAAAAACAACAACACACAACCTAAAAACAAGGTAATATTAATTTTGTTCTAAGGTGCTTCTTGAATTAATAATCATCTTTATTAAAAAAAGAGACTAGACAGAATTATCCAATTCAGTTGAATTGGTTAGTTAATTCTGAATATTGTTGATATTCTTAGTAAGTCAAACAGAAATTTTAATAAGAAATCAATTCTAAATAATAATTATTATTTTAATGAAGTAACTTTATCTAAATTAAAATGACATGACTGAAGTGAAACTTATATATATATTAAACATGTGATGTGATGTATTATGGCTTCTCCTTAAACGAAGTCAAGAATATCTCAGCAATTAAGCCCAGATAAACCTGTTAGCCACTTTCTTTTACATTCCCCACTCTAAATTTACCCATAATCTGCTCTATCCCATTTCCACAACATAATTTTTGTCAACTCTATAACCTTTATATCTAAATCCCCCTTATCTTTTCCCAAACCTAGCATAAAAACCAATAATTCACTTTCTGTATAATCACTCTTTTCATATTTATTTTTCCACAACTTCATTATATGTACCCTTTCTGTTTTCAAACATTTACATTCAATTAACAAATGCCTAATATTTTCAATTCCTTCCTTACATAATTTACAAAATAAATCACCCATATTTTTCCATTTACATGTATATTCTTTTGTAGCTAAAGATCCCGTTCGAGCCTTAAACAATAAACTACTTTCCTTACTATTATCATATATTAACTCACACCTAATATTCTGTTTATTTCTATATATGTTTAAACTCTTTTTACTCTCCATACTATTTCTCCATCTCTCTAACTCCCTAGTCTTTATTAATAAATTTATTCTTTTATCCCATTCCTTACTACTATAACACTCAATAATCCTCTTAACACAATCATCCCATCTTTTGTACAAATATACTGATATAAATTCTTTATCCAAATCTTTTGCATAGCGCATTACCTTTCTCACCCATCTTGTTACCTGCCCTTTACTCATAACCCAATTAAATACTATTTTAGCTATTCTTTTATTATCCATAAACTGCAATCTACCAAACATTTTCATTTTACTTTTTGCATCTCTCATATGAAAACTTGACCATCCCATTTCTCCTTGAATTGCCTCCCTTGCTGTCCATACTTCTGCATCCAATGCATGTCTTCCTACTTCCCTTTGAGTTTTTTCTAAATAATCTAATATCTTTTTACTAACATATAATGCATCATTACCATATGTTAACCCTGCTACTGCAACTCCTTTCCATATAATTCTAGCTACATCATATTTATTATATGAAAATACTGTTAATTTCTTTATCAATCCCTTTCTTTTCTTTGCTTCATTTATCAATTTTTTCTCCCATTCATCCAAATAATTTTTCTGATTACTTAAAATAATTCCCAAATAACTATATCTATTCACCACACTTAACTTAATATCTCCCAATAAAAATTCTACATCTTCTCTTTCCTCAGTATTAACCATCATTATATTTGATTTTTCTTCACTAAATTTAATCCCCATCTCTTTACCCACTCTTGCACATGTCCTCAACATAACTTCCATATCTTCTCTTTTTTCTGTACACAAAAATATATCATCTGCAAAAAAAAGACCTGACAAAATATATACTCCCTTACTACCTATTAACGGTATCTCTATCCCTCTTCCTAATCTTTCTATTGCTCTTTCCATTTCACTCAAATACTACACAAACAAAATAGGTGACATAGGGCATCCTTGCCTTAGTCCCACACCATTTTTAACTTTAATTGATTCTATATTCTCTAATTGATATATATAATAATTATTTTCATATAATTTCTTAATAATATCTATTAAAGCTTCATCCATTCCCAAATTTGCTAAACTTATCCATAATCTATTTCTATTTACTCTATCATATGCCTTCTCTATATCTATAAAACTCATATATAACTGTTTATCTGCATTCCTACTCATATCCATAAGTTGTGTAACTACAAATAAACTATCTCCTATACACCTATCTAATCTAAAACCTCCTTGCATTTCACCCACTACATTATTCCCTTCCATCCATTTTACAACTTTACTAGCCACCATATACGAGAAAACTTTATATAAAACTGATGTTACCACTATCGGTCTATAATTATTCAACTTTCTATGATCCTTACCCTTTCCTTTAAATAATAACCTTACTCTTGTATTACTCCAACTATTTGGGAAAACTCTATTCTGTGCCATTTTATTAAAACAGGATAATAACTTTACTTTTGCCCTATATCCTAAATTCATCACCATCTCTGCTGCCCATCCATCTAAACCTCTTGCCTTCCCACTTTTCAATTTCTTCTCTACCTCATTTAGTTCATTTTCTGAAAAACTAATATTCCCATTACTATATTCTTTCATATTTTCTAATATTCTATCATTCACATTTAACATCTTTTCTATATTCATTACATAACTATTTAAGATTCTCTCTAAATCTTCTCTAGAACTACACTCAGTTCCCTCATCATCTAGTAATACTAACTCTCTCTCCCCTACATTTCTCCTTTTAATATAATTCCAAAATTTTTTTACTTCCATCTCTTCCACTTTTATTAATATCCTCCAACAATTTACTATTCAATTTCATTCTCTCTCTATAAATATCTATTTTAGCCAACTTCTTCTTTTCTAAGTACTTTTCCCATTTAGCATTAATATCTTTTTCACTTTCCTTATTCTTAATAGCACACTTACATTCTCTACATGCTTCTTTCCTTTCTTTTACACTTTTACTAATTTTAATTTTTTTATTACTTTTATTCTTTTCAATATTCTCACCCAAAACCCTATTTGCAACTTTTTCTACTTCCTTACACCAATCCTTATACTCATCCCCAACCCACTCTTCCATTATTTCTTCAACTTGTATTTTATACTCTTCCAACTTATTCTTATCATTTACTCTCCATCCACATCTTTCACTATTATTTCTACTTTTATTTCTATTCTCCATCACATTACTAACCATTTCAATTACAATGAAATTATGATCACTAGTGCATACTTTTTCTTCATTATCAAATACCTTAATTTTCCGTATTTTATTTATTCCCTCTTTCTCTACCAATACATAATCTATTGTGTGAAATATATTATTTCTGGACCATGTGTATTGTCCCTCATAAATATTTAATAAATTTCCAATACTCAAATTCACTTTCTGACAAAAATTCTTCAAAAGCTGTCCATTTTTATTATCTATATCATCAATTTCTTCAATATGTCCATTCATATCCCCTATAACCATTATTCTCTTCCCCTTTTCTTTAAAACTTTGTATATCCTTAACTAAACATTCGTATATAATTTGACTATCTCCAGTAGCTATATAAACTATAGCCACCATCCATTCTTGTCTACCCAACCTTATTTCAAACCACAAGTGTTCTTGACATTTAACAATATTTAAATATTTTTTTGATATAACACCTATACCACCACCCCTTTTTTCTTTTCTATTTATACCCTGCCATACCAACTGTTCCAAAATAGGTTCTTCTTCTTCTCTTAAATGTGTTTCCACTACTGCTAATACCTCAAGCTCTTCATTTTCAATTGTTTTATTTAATTCCATCCACTTTTCTGGTTTCCTACCACCTTGCATATCCAAAAACCCAATTTTAACAATTTCTTCTTTCCTAACTACTCTTTTATAAATTCTTTTAATTCTTTCTTCTCCATTACATTTATAAATTACTTTCTTACCATTAATTTTATAAACTCATTCCTTCTCCATATCTATATTTATATCAAAATCAAATTCCTTTTGCTTACTTCTTATATTCCATCCATTCTTTTTAATAATATTACAATTTAAAAACCCACCCCCCTTTATAAGTTTCCCGAAAAAAATTCTTTATAAATCAAACTCCCTAAAACTTCACTTCCTTGTTTTCCTAAATGCAACCCATCTTTACTATATAACTCTCTCTTTCCAATAAAACAATCCCACACATCCACAAACATAACATTATTTCTCTCACACAATTTTTTCAATCTCTCATTTATAGAACATGCCCTATCTAACAAATAACTCTTGTCAAACCTTGGTAATAATCCAACTATTAAATCACATCACATTAAATCACATCACATGGTATCGCCCTCTGTGAACTAATATATAAATACATTAGAGTTCGTATTTCATTTTGAACTGGCTATTTTGAAATACGAACTCTAATGTATTTATATATTAGTTCACAGAGAGCGGTACTGGATTTTTTTAATCATGTGGGATGATTTAATGTTTACTATTTGTATATTTATTTCAGTATAGCGTTATGCACTGGGATTATTATATATATGCACTTTTAAATATTTCCATGAAGACTTTGTATTGTAATGGTTAATATGTCAGGCAACCAAGTTAATCCTTTACAAAGCCAGTTTTAAAGAAATAGATATATTGAGTAATCTTCATCATATAATTTTAGAAATTTTAATTCTGTTTTATAGACAGTATTAAAAAGCTCTAAATTTTTTGATGGTTGCAAGCATTGTTGAACTATATATAGAATTCATAAAATGCCTGACAACAACTAAGTGGCTTTAAGAAACATGAAATGACAGTATTGGAGTCTAGTAAAATTAATAAAAAATACTAAAAAAGATATTTATTTTAAAAATAATAATATGATTCATATATATATATATTTCTTATAGTTATTTTTTATATTAATTACTGCTTTTAATAGAAAGCTGTTGAATGTTTTAGGTGGCAAAAGATGGATAATATAATTTTTGAATTACATCTACTTATTTATTTCTGATGACTTTATAAGAATTTTAAAAGACATTTTTACTATGTAAGTATCCTTATTTTTTGCTTTTCACAATATAATTATAATTTGTTGTCTAAGAATAGAATTTATTTTATTTGTAATGAATCTATCAAATTTACTTTTTTTAAAAAAAAAAGTTTAAATAGAGTCCATAAATAAATTGCAATACAATAGAAATAGTTATTGTTTAATTTTATAATTTACAAAAAATTCACTTATATCTAATAAAATAAAATAAAATAAATAAATGTAATTTTTAAAGTGATTCATTTTTATTATAATAATAAAAATTAAATTTTCATTAAAAAAATTTTTTTTTTCTCTCCAAGATCTAAGACTGGTAACACATACAAATATGTATTAATATTTTTGAATTTGACTCTAGTTGAAAGAATTCAGCCAGTCATAATGATTATTTCTATGGTTGTAAGCAATATTTTATTGATGCAGCTTTTGATCTGAATTGGGATATATTTGAATATTATTATCATTGTCAGTTGAATTAATTATTATGTTACAATATGTACTGAATTTTATATGAGTTTTAACTTATGATATTTTTATAATTTTATTGTTACATGATAACAGTTATAAACTTCACAGTCAGTATTTTCTATATAGGATATAATAATGTCTGTTTTTTAAAACATTATTCAATGAATAAATCATTTTAATAATGCTGTTAAATACTCATCATTTTACTTAATAAACAATTCATACAAGACATTGGAAAAATGCAAATTGTCCCTATGATACTTATTTCAATTAATGGATTTTCCTCGGGTGACCTTATATTTATTTAATATTCCAATGTGGTTGTTTTATTTATATCTAGATAAATCAGAGCCATTTCAATTTATCATTTTTAAACACCAAACAATTATTTTTTATATTTGAGATATTGAATTTATTTTCTCAAAGATTTAATTACAGTATAGACATTTTAATCAAATTTAAAGATGAAATATATATGATTTCTAAAGTTTATGATCTGTTTCGTTCATTTTTTTCAATTGACTGAAATAATTTTCAAATATTCCTTGCAATTTTCAAAATTTAGCAATTTATTATATTAGAAAAATAAAAATATCATCTAATGTTTTCTTTGTAAAATTGATATTATTTATTATATATTTATTTTTGAGCATTTGGTAGTTATCATTTAAGTTTAAAATGAATTGAAGATATCAAAAAAATTGTCTTTTGCTTTTATTTTATGACCGGTTTATCAGAAGTTTATATTAAATTTTATGCCTAGGAATTCTTTTAAAAATCTGTTAAATTCATGTGATAAATAACTGGATTCCTGTTTTTACTTTTTTTTCTTTAAATATTCTATCAATTATTTTTTTAATTAGTTTTTAAGACAAATAACAATCTATTTTTACTTCTTTTTTTTTTTTGAAATGCAATATTCAATTAAATCTATTTTTGCATTTAGTTTTCTACTGATTAGATATTTGGGTACTTGTGTACTATTCTTGCAATACAGTATTAGATGATGTGCCTTTTCACATTCATATCAATCTGCTGATAACTTTGTAATCTTGTGATCTGACCAAAATAACTTGTACATGGATCTTGTACACGATTCATTTCCCCCAAGATTTGAGAAAAAGTAATGTGTAGGTGGATCTTGTACATATTTTTGCAAGATTTACAAAGTTATCGGCAGATTGACCCGAATATGAAAAAGTACAGCAAGTAATAAATACCATATTGCAGGACTAAAGCTAACATGTTCACACACAAGTAAAACTATAAAAAAAGTAAACATATGTATGATTTTCAGGAATATATACATATTTAAAAATAACCAACATTGTAAAGCAAAAAATTTTTATCTTAAAAACTACATTTTCTTGGCCTCCGAAAATATATTGAAAAAAAAAAAACGAATAAACTCCCATACACATAAAACAATCACTAAATTATAAGACACATTAAACAATCACTAAAAAATAATTTTATTAAATAATATTTACAAAAATGCATAAAATATACTACACATATGGTACTTACAATGTAATAAATAACAGGAATTAATCGCGTTCAAACAACCATTTTAACACAGAAAATGGACACCTGAACTGAACTTTTTCTCCCCAAAATGAACACATGATTGCAAAATGTGTCGAAAAAAATACTTGGAAACATCTTTTTTATTTAAAAAAAAAAAGAAAACAAATAATGCAGAACAATACATATAAATTATAAGATTTTTATTACAGTTATCATTCAGAACAATGCCTATCTTCACCCCTTTCTGCAAACTAGGGGAGATTAAAGAGAAGTAAAAAATAGATATTTTGAAAGTTTAAATTTTTAGCTTTTAAATGTTATCTGTCAAAAGAATTGCTAAGTGTTCCTACATTTGACGGCTTTGCATTGCTCTTAACAACCCAAAATTAATTCCAAAAATGAATAAAAAGTATTATAGATGGCTTCTATTACTTTTGAGCATTCCTGTTAGACAAACTTTAAAACTATTTTATCTGATAATCAGAATTTTTTTTAATTCAAGAGCTCTTTTTTATATATAAAAAAAAAAGCCCATTTTTTTTTATTCCTGCGCAATACTGATATTAGTGAATTTATGTTGTGTAGTTTCATACTTAAATATATGTAAACTTCATATCTTTTAGCATTTTGTTTTGAAAATATTTATACATGTCTATCTTAATGATGTAAAGGCTGAGTAAATTGTGTTGACAGAAATGAAGTATTACTATGTTGCCTAATTATTATACCTGATTTCTGAATAAAAATTTAACATATATATTTGTACATATATAGGCTGCAGAAAGGAGTTTGCTATTAACTGAAAGGAGACCCTTTGATTCCTCTTGGAGGCCTTAAAGGAACCGAGCAGGGCAAATTCCTAATGTCCACTCCATACGTTCTTGTCGTTGCAGCTGTTATTACTATATGTTTATTCATATAGTATACGAACATGGATGGGCTGCTCACCAACACGCATTAGCCAGCGTGGTGAGTTTATTGGCTTTTTACCTCTGAGTTTAAGATCAAGAAACACCATGGTCTTTCTTCTCAGTGCCTGATAAGGCAGAATGAATGTTTGTGTAAATGATAAAGATTTTTCCCAATTATACAATTATGACAGACAAAAATAAAGCATGGCCCTTAATCCCAGGAGGCTGTAAAGTCACCAACCAAGGCAGCGGTTGGTGGCCGAAGGCGGAGGGTGCTAAGAATTTCCTGGAGGTGGACCCAGGCTGCCATTTGATGATGACTTTTTATTTAGGTACTTACAACTGCAGATCACTTTCAAGTGAACGAAGATTGCAAGAATTAGAAGAAGAACTCTCTTATATTAAATGGGATATTATTGGACTTTGTGAAGTTAGAAGAAAAGGTGAAGAGACAATTGATTTAAAAAGTGGACATATGCTCTATTATAAAGGCCCAAATATTGGAAATACAAGTGGAGTAGGATTCATTATAAATAAAAAGTGGAAGAACAATATTGTGGAGATTGATGGTGTATCAGACAGAGTGGCAAGATTAGTTATACAACTTAATAGCAGATATCAAATGCAGATAATTCAGGTTTATGCCCCAACAAGTTCTCACAGTGATGAAGTAGTAGAAGATTTTTATATGGATGTACAAAAGGCTTTTGATCAGAGTAAACAACATTTTAAAATTGTTATGGGAGATTTTAATGCTAGAATTGGTAAACAAATGAAAGATGAAAGTGTTGTAGGTAATTTTGGTTATGGTAATAGAAATGAGAGAGGACATAGACTTGTGGAGTTTGCAGAGAAGGAAAAACTTTATATTATGAATTCTTTTTTTGAGAAAAATGTTAGAAGGAAATGGACATGGAAGCATCCAAATGAAGGTACAGCAGAATTGGATTATATTTTGACTAACAGGAAATACATATTTCAAGATTGTAATGTTCTTAATAAATTTAACACAGGAAGTGATCATCGATTAGTAAGGGGTAAGATACATGTTAATGTAAAACTAGAGAGACAAAAATTATTAAGAAAAACTATATTTACAGTTGATATTCCTAATCTTCAGAAACATTCTAATGAATTTAAATTAGAACTTACAAATCGGTTTCAAGTATTAGTAGATTTTGAACATGATTCAGATTTGAATGAAATTAATATGAAAATAACTGATACACTTTTAAAAACTGCAACAAAGATAGCTGGTAGAAAAAAGCAGCAATTGACTAATAAAATTTCTACTGAGACTAGAGAACTTATGAAGAAAAGAAGGAATATGAAGATATACAAGAATGATGCATTAAAAAGAATTGAATATCTCGAATTTTGTAAAATGGTGCGGAAAAGAGTTGAAAATGATATAAGAAAGTATAACTGTGAACTAGCAAGAAAAGCTGTAGAAGAAAATAGAAGTCTTAAGAATGTAAAACAACATTTTGGTATTGGTAGGAAATTTATATCTGCAATAAGGAAAAAAGATGGAATTATTACTAAAAAGAGGGATGACATTATGAAATTGGTAGAAGATTTTTATCAAGAATTATATAGTAATAAAGAACAAGTACCTCCTATATCTATTACATCTTCCGAATTGCCCAGAATTTTAAATGAAGAAGTGAGAAATGCAATTAAATGTATGAAAAAAGGAAAGGCTCCAGGTAATGATGGAATTATAATTGATATATTAAAAGAAGCAGGTGAAGAAACAGAAAAAATATTAGCAAAGTTATATACCAAATGTCTAAATGATAAAGATGTACCGGATGATTGGAAGAATGCAATAATAATATTAATATTTAAAAAAGGTGATAAAGAAAATATTAGAAACTACAGACCTATCAGCCTTTTATCAGTTTTATATAAAATTTTTACCAAGATAATTACAACTTGACTACAGAGAACCTTGGATTTTCACCAACCAAGAGAACAAGCTGGATTTAAAAGTGGTTTTAGTACAGTAGATCATATTCAGGTATTGAGAGAAGTTATAGAAAGGACAAATGAATATGAGTTGTCATTATGTTTTGGATTTGTAGATTATGAAAAGGCATTTGATTCTATAAACATTTCTTCAGTGATTAAAGCATTGGATCATCAAGGTATAGATCCAGGATATTGTCATATTTTAAAGAATATTTATAAAAATGCAACAGCAACAATTAGATTACATAATGATACTGGGAAAGTCAACATTGAGAAAGGTGTAAGACAAGGTGACTCCATATCTCCAAAACTTTTTACAGCAGTGCTGCAAGAAGTATTTTGTGGCTTAAAATGGGAAATTAAAGGAGTGAAAATAAATGGAGATTATTTAAGTCATTTAGATTTCGCAGATGATGTAGTTGTTTTTGCAAATAATGCTTCGGAGCTGCAGGAAATGTTGCAGGAGTTATCAGATGAAAGTAGGAAAGTAGGACTAAAGATAAATGTTAAAAAGACTAAAGTAATGTTTAATCGATTTGCTCAAAATATGAAAATAAAGATTGATTATGGTGAATTAGAAGAGGTTAAGAGTTACAAATACCTTGGTCAGATTATTAATACAGATGGAAACATAATGGAGGAAATTAATCATAGAATTAAACTTGGTTGGAGTGCTTTTGGTAGAAATAACTTGATATTAAAAGGAAATATGCCTATGTGTTTGAAAAGAAAGGTTTTTAACAAATGTGTTTTACCAGTTCTTACTTATGGATCTGAGACTTGTACACTTAATAGAAGATCAATACAGAGACTTCAGACCACTCAAAGAAGTATGGAGAGATGTATGTTGGGAGTAACAAGAAGAGATCGAAAACGCAATGTATGGGTAAGAGAACAAACAGGTGTTACTGACCTCATTGAAAAAATTAAAAGATTGAAGTGGAGTTGGGCTGGACATATTGCTAGAAGAGATGATAATAGATGGACAATTGAAATTTTAAACTGGATTCCAAGAGATTGTAAAAGACCCAGAAGGAGACCACATATAAGATGGATGGATGAAATAAGAAAATGTGTAGGGGTGATGTGGAGGAGAGAAGCTAAAGATCGGAGAAGATGGATTAAACTTGGAGAGACCTTCATCCTGCAGTGGATTGATAATGGTTGATAATGATGATATCATCATAATCACATGATTCTCTTAGTTTACATTTAATAATATGCATTAACAGTAGCATCCTTAGTCTACCTCTTCTAGAGGCATCTTTGTATGCTAGAATTGTCAGTGGATATCAGCTGGTTAGGAGTAACCAAATCCCCAGACTAGTTTCTTATTGGTCAGAAAGTGAAAAATAATGTCTCTAACAGAATTTCTAGGCATTTGATCTATGTACAAAAAATTTTGACTCCCAAAGCATACTGCTGGTTTATGGCTTTGTTTTTCATTAATAAGCAATGGTTTGCACATGTCCATTCAATAACTGAATTCACTTTTTACACTAATTTGAAAGTTTCATGAAGTTGTTGATAATTTTTTTGATAACGTATCTCTTTTTTTTTTCTAATATTTTTAATAAATCCATAAATAGTGATCAGTAAATATGTAGCATATAATTTATTCACAGACCAACAATATTGTAAGTCAGATTCTTAAAACTCCCTTTTTAATCTTGTAAACAATGCACATTTTGTTTTATTAATGATCATTTTTTATCTGACTGATGAATTGACATAAATAAGAGAAAATGGTTATTTATGATGGTTTAGTAAAAATAATTCTTTAAGAATGTATATCATATAATACTAAATCATCCATGCACTTTATTACTGTTACATGTTGCTTTATTTACCACCCTCTTTTACATTTTATAGTTTTAGATATCTCCTAACTTCAACTGCTAAATTCAAATTTAATTCTTTATGAATCTAACTTTTGAATTGTAATAATGCATTCAGGCACAGTTGGTCTGAGGATAAGTTATTTCAGTCTATTTTAAAATATTTCCTAGTCATTATTTGCTAGCAATTTTCTTTTATTTTAATCTTATCTATCTATATTTCCCCCCCCCCCCCGGGTGGGGGGGATTTTTTTTTTTATTTTTTTTAATATTTTTTAATTATTTTTTTTTAATTTTTTTTTATTTTAACTTCTACATATTTCCACCCCCCCCCCCCCTCTCATTTTTCATGCAGGCAAAAAAAAATGTTTTATATCATTTTTTAAAAACAAATCGCAATGTGTTTTTGATAAACCAACAAAAAATAAAAGAAAACAGCAAAGTCAACAAAGTAATTCATTAGCGAAATAAATAATTGTAAAATTGCAGCAGTTTGATGACATTTTTAGACTGGAGGGAAAATGGTTTTGATATCATTTTTTTATTTGATGCTTACGTTCATTATTTGCTAGTAATTTTCTCTCATATTTTAATCTTATCTATTTATATCTCCCATCACCCCCTCTCTCACTTTTCATGTAGGCAGAAAAAAATTTTTATATCGTTTTTTAAACCAAATGGAAATGTGTTTTTGAAAAGAAATAAAAAAAAACAACAAAGTAATTCAATAGTGAAATAAATAAGTGTAAAATTGCAGCAGTTTGATGACATTTTTAATGTTTTTGATATCGTTTAGTATGAAATAGCAGGGTTTATTTGATGCTTGCAAAATTACACATTTATTGGGTATGTGAAAAGGCCTCCTATTTTTTCTTCATTGCAGAAATAATATACAAGTACTGATATTTGTTAAGAAATTATATTATTTTCAAAGATTTTTTTATTTTGTTTACCAAGATTTAAAAAAAAAAAATCAAAAATATGTTTCAAAACTTTCTATTTTATTTCACTTCATTTTTAATCAAGTTTGTATTGTATAATAATTTCATAAAATAAAAATTAGAATGCATTCAATTAATTTTACTTTACAACTTATAAATTATTAACATATCTATATAAAGAGCTTCATGATGTAACAGCATGTGTCACAACTGGAAGTTTGAATCCAGACTAAGTAAACTTTGGAAATCTTTCCAGGTTCTATACAGACATAGAATTTTTCTTTTAGATAGCAAGATCATAGTTAATTTAGATAATCATCCTATGATTAGTAAATGAGTATCTAGCTATTGTTAGCTAAAAAGGAAAATAAATATGGAAAACCAATAAAAGTCCACTGTTGGACAGTTATTAAATCTGGTGATTATTGCTTTCTCTTTTATTGAAGGCTTACTGAATTAAATCCATGTTGTCTTTTAGTAGATAACTATCATCCATGGGGTTTTTTTTGTTTGCAAATAAAATCATTTTCAGATTGCTTAAATCTATAATGAATATTGTATCTAGATAGTAGACTGATTTCAAAATTCCTATGTAATTTGTGTTTTTATAGTTAAAGGTATTTTCAATAGCTCTTTAGTATCATAAATGAACCATAAAGAAAGAACTCATTTTCCAACATTATTTAAATATTCTAAGAATTGCTAGATACCTATTTACTGACTATTATTGGATGATAAGTTGCTTGGTTGTAGACCATCTAATCTACTGAAAAAAAAAAATTATTCAGATTGGATTCAAACCCAGGTTGTAGGTATGGCAGGTGGAGTTGGACCATAAGACCTTTAATCATTAAATCAAAAGTTTGTGAAACTTCTTCTAGAGAAAGAGAATGAAAAAACTGGGATTTATTCTAGGGATCAACGCATACCATGACTGCAATCTTTCTCATAATTTAATAAAAACATGGTAGTATATCATTCTTTGTGAATTGCCTTATATATTTACATAATTTATATAAAATATGCATAAGCAGAAAAAGATATAAATAGAAAAAATACTTACAAAATTACAATTTGAAATAAATCTGTAAAGCAAAAAAAAAGAAAGAATGAATTTAATATCAACAAACTAGTCAATATTAATACTATTAAACTAAATATATATATATAGACAGAAACAGAGTAAATTAAACACATTATAAAATAAACTTAAAATTTAAAGAAAAGCTAGACATGTAGATGTGATGAAATATGTTATCATATATCTTACAAAGCTAACAAACAATGTACAATAAACATGTTAATGTATTAAAATAGTAATTGTTCACTTTAAAATATTATAATGGCAGATTTAAAATAAAGATTAAATAAATTATTTTAACTGATATGTAATTTTAGATTCCTCTATGAAGTAAATTCGTTCATAATTATCTTATATTTGAATTAGTGATTAATTAATTCAAATTGAGTCTCTTTTTATAATTCTTATCATTAAATTAATTTCAGTAATATGATAATTGAAAAATTTATATAGTTCAATGTGAAATATCTGAATATGTAGCTAATAGATATGTCCTAAACTAATGATTGAAATGCCAATCATTTTCATATTCATGAACGAGGGAGAGTTCTTGCTGAAGTTAAAGAAGATAAAAGAATCCATTGCTGTTATCAAATCAATCTGTAAAGAAGAGCATTGAACTCTTCATCAATGTGAATTCTCATTATAAAACTTAACAAATTTCATTATGATAAAATATAGTAATTTAAACCAAAAACATGTAGCATATCAAAAAATTTTATATTGAAATTCATGTCTTTAGAAAAATAATTATTTGAAAGAACTTCACATAAGTTTCTTAGCTCTCTGAAGTAAATAGTCAGGGATTAAAGATATTATTTTAATTTTACAAGTAGTAATTTATTTACTTAAGCTAATTTACAATATATAGCAAAATTATAAATCTTTGAGAATAATTTGGAAATCTGTTTTTCTGATGAATATGAAAATTAGAAAGTAACTTTTCAACAAATATTTTCATGACATTTTAAACTTATAATTAAATGAAGAATTATGGAAGAATCTATCTAACTGAAGATTAATGAAAAATGAAGCAGATGGGCCATACATTAAGATAAATAAAAAATATTACAAAATAGAATTTAAGCTAGGTAGATGCCACAAGTTTCATCAAGAGTTAAAGAACAGCACATAATGAGAAAAATTGATTTAAAATGTATTACCATCAATATTCTATTTCTATTTTCCATATGGGATATTAAATAGAAGTTCTGCTTAGTCATATTATTCGGTTGCCCAATTATTCTATTTGCTTTTGGACAGAGAACTTGCCAAATATACATAAATGTACAAATAATATTTTGATTTTTAAAAAAAATATATATAAATAGAAATATTTATGGAGAAATAAATTCACAAGTCACACTTAATAGAGGTCATTTTTGACCAAATTGCAAAGAATACTCTCTCTTACATTATTTATTTATTGTCAGGAAAGCTATAACGTATTTTGTTTAAGTTTAATTAATAAATATTTCTATAATTAAATAGAATAAATAAATAAATGTTAATTTCACAATCAGACAATATTTAATGGCTATTGTTTATTTATAATTATTGTTAAAATTATTAGAATATATAAAAATAAATATGTATAAGTAAATGGCATAAATCTATGAACAGTTTGATAATGTGGAGGTCAAAATTTCACTAAAATGATATATAAATCTGTATCTATTGGAGTCATATCTTAAACTGAATCGAGTTTTTATTAGGAATGTCTCATTTAGTAATTTAACTTCTAGCAATCTTTTCTAATTGTGGATATCTTTTTTTTCCTGACCAGAAATGTTAATAACCACAAATTAAAATATGTAATAAACAGTTTTCTAATATTGTCTATAGTAAGCTTGAGTAATCAGTATTTATCAAATGTTAATGCTTTTAAATTCTCATGTCCAGATCAATTTCTGATTTTTGGTTTTGTCAGTGAGGCTTGGGATTCAAAATTAGAAGTAATGCAATCAATTTGAACAGTTATATAGAACTAATCTTGAATTAAAAAACTAGTTAATATATAGTTATTATAATAACTTTTAACAATTTTCATTGATTTATTTGATTTTTTAAGAGAATTTTTATCTAAAATTTGAGTTATTTATTTGTATTTAAATTTGTGAATTGATTAGTTTTTTATTTATTTTACTATTAAATAAACACTAAAAATAATCAAAATTTTCTTATAGTTGTTGAGAAAGTAAGAATATAGAATACATTTTTTGCTCATATTTTTTGTATTTAAAATGACAGTAGGTATACATTATAATTGTGTTTTCAAAATACATCATTATTTATTACTATATATACAACTGTATTCCAGTGCATATTGCTAGCTGAAAATTAAATAGAAAATATTCAAATCCTCATTCCAAAGTTTATGATATTTCAACAACACCCTCTGTTAATAAATATAAAGTCTGAACTTCAAACAGCCAACTCAAAATGATATCCTCTTGAATTGTATGCTGCAAATAATGTTATATATTGAAATTAAGATCCTTTCAAACAAAAAGCATGAAATTAAATTAGCAATGATCTTAAATTGCAAGTAAATGAACACATTTAACTTACATATACAAAGAAACATTACAATATTAGTCATTTTAAACTTTGCTATCTCTCAACATAAATATATAAGAAAATATTCCAGTGCATATTGCTAGCTAAAAATTAAATAGAAAATATTCAAATTATCCTTCCAAATGTTATGATATATTTATTCATAGAGAATGTTGTTGGAATATCATAACCTTTGGAAGAATGATTTCTATTTTAACTAGAAATATGTACAGCAAAATTTAAAATGATTAATGTTGTAATCTTTCTTTGTATATGCAAGTTAAACATATTTATTTACTTGTAATGTAAGATTGTTGCTAATATAATTGCACACTCTTTGTTTGAATAAGTCTGAATCTCAATATATTGTGCCAAGGCCAATTTGGCACATGTATATAAAATGATTTTGTCTAAAAAAATTATTAAAATAAAAAAAAAATCTTTCGTAAAAGAGTTTGAAATAAAAGATTAAAAGTGGGAAGGGTTTTTTTCTTAAAATCAAACTAAAAGTGTTATAAAAGAAAGTAAAGTTTTTCTAAATTAGTATTCAGTAAAAATAAGTAATTTAAAATTTAAAAAAAAATATAAATCTCTTTTCATTCAAGCTTATTATAATAAATTATATATGTGTGTGCGAGTGTAAATAAATGTATGCGTGTTACAATAATATTAAAAAAAAAAATATGTAAATGAAAGTTAAAAAAGAAATTATATTTGGAAAACACAGCGATGGCTATTAAGTTAAATAAAGATTTAAAAAAACCACACCAGCGGTGGGCTACTAATTAAAGATATAAAAACAATACGTTTATGAAAGCTACTACTAATTAAACAATCTTCAAAAACACTTCATAGGATTAATTACTAATGGAATTTTGACAACACCTATTGCCGGAGGATATTAAAACAAAAACAATTCGGATACATAAATAGCCAGATTTTTATCGGAGTTCAGTTTTTTCAGTCTAGTTTGCAGTGACAGTCTCGTTTCCATTCAGATAACAGTGCAGTTTCTATTATGTATTCAGAAACAAAAATGCATTGTTGAGCAGCTTTTGGAAATATATGCTCGTGCTTCAGTCTTTTTGTCCAACAAGATCATCAAAACCTGCCTGTGAAATAATGTCTGCATAACAACTCAGAAATCCTCCGTCAAACGTTCAACTGTCTTCAAGAATAAAACCAATGGATTCGCATAAAATCTCTTCAAGAAACATCCAAATCTAAACAGTTAGATATACTCTATCAGAAGCAGCCAACAACAAGCAATATCCACGCTCCAAAAATCCTAGGTAAACATTTATTATCATTTATACGTAGTAGCCACCGCTGTAATTCATCAATCCTACCGAGTAAAGTAATTTGAACTCTTAAGCATGCATAAAATGAACTATTGATGTGTGTGTGTGTGAATGTGAGATAATTTAACAATGTCACATATTATTTATGCTTTTCACCAGATATATGTTATAATGTATTACTTTAAAAATGTGTGTGTGTTGAATTAGATTTATAAAGATGTTTAAATTTGGTCAGTTAATGTTGGGTAATAAATTATCTTTAAACTTAATTAATGTTAATTAAAATAAAATGTCTTTAAACTTAAACTTTATTTGTCGGTCAATTCTTTTTACCAACCTTTTTTATTAATTCTTTCCACCAATAATTTTGTTATTGAATTAAAATTAGACTGAGCTAGTTTTAGGGAATGTTTCGAGTGCTGGATTATGAGCCTACTGCCCGAATAAGTTAGTCATCAGACTAGCTGGCGCCCCGGGGTTTACCCCGAAACAAATAAAGTATTTGGATAATAGGGGTTTGAATCTAACAGCCGAGGTGGGCCACTGTTGATAGTTAAAGCTATCAATAAGATCTCCCATTTTGCTCGAACGTGCCGGTTCGTTCACGTAACATTTATAAGATTATAAATGTATTATGAAGGAGTTTGAAACCGGCCAAAACTTATATATACATATAAGTAAGTGGTTTCAGCGGTTCGACCCGGTACAATATAAAATGATTTGCAGCATACAATTCAAGAGATTATTCTTTCGAGTCGGCTCTTTGAAATTCAGACTTTATTCACAGAAAATTTTGTTGAAATATCACAAGATGATTTGAATATTATACATGCATGTATATAAAAGAAAAATTTTTCATAAATGCGGTGTCTTTTTTTTTTGACTTGTAAAAATAGAGTAAATAAGACTGTGAGTAGAATACCATTTAATCTGAACATCTATAATTCAAAACTTCTATTATACAAATAAAATTGAAGAAAAAAAAAATCCAATAAATATTTATAAATTATTGAAACTAATTATCATGAGTTGGTTGCTTTTTTTATTTTTGTATCTTTGCAGAGTTTGAATTTATATTGAGAGGGATAAAAGATCTATTCTTGAAATCTGACAAAGCCCTGGAACCAGGGGTTTCTGTTTGACATTTATTTTGACTAGATACCATTATAATTGAAATAATAATCTCATAAACATTAATACAAATTAGTAAATTCTATATTATGATTGAATATTTGAAAATTTGGTTTTCTTTTTTTTTTTTTGTATACAAATTTTTTATGGTTTACTCCTCTTCTTTATGAAGAAGGATAAAGATAATGCATGTAATGAAAATATTTTATAGTTAAACAAAAAAAACTTCTGATTAGCATTTTTTTTCTGTAAATCTTTACTAAGTTTGCTATAAAAAAAAAAAAAAAAACTCATTTGCACAATTCAGTAAAAAAATATATCATAGATAATACATCTTCTTGGATTTCACTGAAACAGAATACCAAAATAAAATATATTAGTTTTTTCCCCCTCTTTTTTAAAAAATATAGCATTGACAGTGAATAGGTAAATGTTACGAGATTCACTAGATAGGAAAGTGAATAATAATCAACCAAAGCAGTTTATTATCTTACCATTAAACTGCATATTGCTGTCATATCATTCAATGTCCACTAATTTCTGTAATGGCCCAAAATACATCTAGAAATAGAAATAAGCATGCAAGTTCATTAAATTTGCTAAGAATTAAATCATGCTAATTTTAATAAACACGTAATGATTAACCAAACCATTATCACCAAGAGAATATATAATTATAAACAATTAAAATTCTAACCATTAGAGCTGATTGAATACTAATAAATGATGGACCATCCCATAATTTCTCATATAATTTTGGTCTTATTATATTTTTGAGTAATATTATATCCAATGATTAAAATTAAAACTGTTTATAATGGTAAACTTTTGATTTTATTAATAAGTTGATTAATTATTAAGCATTGGGTAAAATTTTACAATTTCGTTAATTTTTATTTAATTCTATCTTTAGTTGAATTTCAGACCTTTACAAATTGTTTTCTGCACATCTTAATTGTTTCCTTAAAATAGAGATCAAACTCAAAATTTTCTTTGATGTACCATGCTCATAATATAATAACTAGTCAAAGAACTTAAAACAACACTTTAAAAAAAAAAAAGCCATATGCTCTTTTTAAATTGAAAAAAAAAAAAATTTTGTACACTTTTTCAATTCAGATCTTTATAGTTTGATAACTTAAAAAGAGTGAAAAATAAATGTCAAATGAGTTGTGATTAGAAGCAGTATTGCCTAAAGGAAGATTGATCAATAGAAAAGTGTAATGACTACATTTATATAGCCAAAAATTATTTTGTCTAATATTACCAACACGTCAGTTTTATTTTTCTACTCTACTTTAAAGCCAAACAATTTTTTTTTTTTAAGTACATATCTGTAATCAAATGAAATAGTTTTTTTTTTTTTAAGTGTCATAGCATCGGCCAGGACGCGAACCCGCAACCCGGGCAACTGCCTGCAAATGCAAGGCAGTCGCGCTGATCTCTCGACCACCAATGCAAGACTAAATGGTTTAATAAAAAATTACACACTTTCTTCAGAGGTTATTCTGTTTTTAATTTCCAAAAATATTTTAATACCTTGGGATATTTTTTATCAATAATATTTTTTATTTTAAAAATATTCTTACAGTTTTGACTAATTTATAGTTTTCATCAGAGAAATTAAAAAATAAAATTATTACAGGAATATAAATCTAGTATTAAGAAAAGCTAATATTTAATATTCAAAACTTTTACATTGCACTAAGCATGCTTTCGGCAGGCCACTGCCAGAATCATAGTGTTATGTAAAAGTTTTGAATATTAAATATTACTTTTTCTTCATACTCGATTATAATGAGTATATAACAACTACAATAATTAAAGAAAAGAGAATTAAATATCATTTAAACTTAAATATAAATCTAGTAAACATATTTTTTATTAAATATAATTTCATTTTATGGAGAATCTAATTCTGATGCATACTAAATCCCCAAGTCAGACCCCAATAAAATCATTTTAACAAACTTGCAAATGACACTGACTTTCTTGTATCAATGCTAATTTGTCCTGGACAATTTGGCACAGTTGGTAGAGCATCTGACTTGGGGAGTTTCCAGGATTGATTCTAGTGCTCAAACTTCTATGAACTCCCAAGTAATAAAGCCATTACCATTTTTTGCATTGTATGGTTTGGCATAGTAGAGCATATGACTTGGGATTGGGAGATCCCAGGATCGATTCTGGTGCTTGTAATTCTGGCGCTTGAACTTATGAACTCCCGAATAATAAAACTGTATGCCTTTTTTTTTATTAGTTAGATAAAACATGGGAAACTATCCAATTACCATGTTAGTTATGTGATAAATAAATCAATCATTGACAGTCAAAAGGGTAAAATAATGTTAGTAGTGATCTTAAAGTAGTAACAAGTTGGCTTATAGTTTCAAATAACATTTATGATTAAAATTCTAATAATTTTAATAAACCTATAAATAACAGCCATTAAATATGTAACACTGACAATATAATATTTTATGGAAATGTGTAAATTATAATAATAATTCACAAATCATGCCTCTAATCATTAATGACACTCACTTTTATCCATGCTGATTTATTATTTAAACAAAAAATAGCCCATTTTATGCAAATATTGCACTGCTCTATGATAAATAAATCGATCATTGATGCCAAAAAAGGAAAAACTTTATATTAGCAATGATTTTTCTTAAAGTATTAATCAGGTCAGTTTATAATTAAAAAAACATTTAAGATTTAAATTTCGTATTATTTGAATAAGCTTACAAATAAATAACTTAAATATGTGACATTGAGAATGCTAATTTATAAGTTAGACACAAGTGATCCATTCTTATCCAAGTGCCATATTATTATATATTTAATAGATATTCTTTATTTCAGGTTTATTAAAATTTAAATCTTAAATGTTGATTTGATTAATGTTCTAAGAATATTGACACTAATATAAGATTTTATACTTTTAAGAGTGTCAATTAATAAATTATCATTGATGCAAAAAAGTGGATTTTATTTATGACTCTCTTGGTCTGATTTGTCAATTATTATTATAATTTGAATATTGAGTTAGTTTCTCCATAAAATATTATATTTTCAACACTACATATTTAATAGTTATTGTTTATTTATGGGATAAGATTATAATATAATTTATATGTATATCCATATATATTAACATATATGTATATACCTTATATATAGTGGAGCTGGGAACTGTTATATTGTGTTCCATTCCCTCTTGTATATAGTGTATAAAGCTTGTTTTGCTGACAAACTTTGATTATAATAAAATACATATTATTTATTGAATTGCAAATTTACAGTAATTGTCAACATGCATATATATATAAACACATATGCTTTTTTATATATATAGTATGCATATATAAATTAAGATTATTATATAAAATTTTTAAATAATATAATTATTACTAATAAATTGAGGGGACCCATTTATATACATTTTACTAATTTATTCACTAAAACAATTAGAATTTTAAAAAACTAATTGTATTATATTTTTATTTTTTAAATAAAGAAAATAGTGAAATACCTGACTTATATTTCTATTAAATATACTCTGAATGATATTCTTTTTTTTATTTGGTACTCATCTTATAGCTAAAGACGCCGCTCTATGGTGCGGTTTTCGCGGTAAAACACATAAAAAAGCTGTTTCTGCGGCCGACACGTTCGAAACCACATTTTCTATAATACAACTTTTTTGTTGTGCTACAAAATGCAGGCCGCTATGTCACGTCGCAGTACAGCATATATGTCGCATCGCAGCAAATCCTTTTTCCAAATTCGCACAGTTTATAAAATAGTTATGGCTTGATGAGAGAGTTTGTATTTGAATTGGATGGAAATGTTGTTTTCATTGGATTTTTTTTTATTTTAAAGTATTGAAATGTTTAGAATTTTTAAAGTAATAATTCTAAAACTTTTTACAACGTACTCTGTTGAAGTTTTAATTGAGAAAATGTTAAATATCTATGTTTTTAGTGAGTTGCAATTAGGTAACACGTCAAGTAACGTACTGTTCGTAACATTTCACGAGACAAAGAAGATTCTACTGTGTGTATATTTTTGAATTAAAAAAGAGCGGTACCAAAAAAATATCCAGTAAGAAAAGTACAAATATACACGATTTTTTTGTAAATTTCATAAAAAGCAAATATTATAAACATGGTTAATAAGTAAAGAAGACATTTATATGTGTTTGTTGTTGTTTAAAAAAGTTTGAGTTTCTTTCTTTTGTCCGAGTACGGTTACGATTTTGAATTATTTTATTTTAGCATTACAAACAATAGAACACTAACTCTAAAACTAACCCTAAACCTAACCATAACAACTTTTACTTTTTATTGTCATTCTATTTGAAGTCAAAAATAGCCGTAATATCTCTTTGTCTGTAAAAAAAAAAAAAAAAGTAAAACAAAGACTAAAAAAATAAAAAATAGACTAAGAAATTTTACTTTTTATTACGATTATTATTTTTTAGTTAAACAACAACAACAACAAAAAAAGTCGTAACGCAAGTAAAAAAATATCCAATAGAAAATTGATCAAAAAAAAGCCAAAACAAGTAAAAAAATATCCGATAGAAAATTGATAAAAAAAAAGCCGTAACACAATTAAAAAAATATACAATAGAAAAAACACGAATCAAATTGTAATTTGTTGATTTTATTTTACATTTATTATTATCATTTAAATTGTATACGTTAATAAAAAATAATATTTATAAAAGACGATTTTGTTTTGTTTTTATTTTTGCATTACAAAAAAGCACAGCAAAATTATTATAATCAACGACCCGGGAATGGTCATATTTTAGTTTTAGCGTGAAAATGGCGCCATCCAACGGCATCTTTATCTATAAGACAAGCACCTTTTATTTTGATATTTTTTTACTTTTATAAAAATTCAATAGTGATCTTGTTATTACAGATTAGGATCTTTAATTGGTCTTGATATTTTAAATCAGTATCAACTTTTAATATGTTTTAAAATTTTGTAAAACTGTTAGCATTAGAAAACATTTTATTTTGCAATATACTATATATATTCTGGAAAGAATAATAAAGGAAGATTAAAATTTATATGTTTTCAACATAAACCAAAGAAATATTATTAATAAATATGGTAACATATAATGATTTGAGATATATTGCAAAACATATTTAAAAATTTATATATATATATTTTGAAATTGATTGTGTACAATGCTCAAAAATGGGAAAATTGTTGCTCGTACATCATAAAGCGTATTAAATTTATGAATTATTATGTTTATTTATATTTTTGTTTGTTTGCTTACATTTTTAATTAGATAGTAGATAATTGATGTCATGTACTTTGGTACAATGCATGTGCAATCATTTATATAAGAACTTCTAATTTTGATTATCAAATTTGTCTATTAATTTATTTTTATTAACATGTTAATTATTTAATCTTAAAATTACTTTTTATTGTTCTTAATTATTATTCTATCATTTATAAATTTAATTACATTTAAATGTAAACTCTTAATCTTTTATTAAAAAAAAAGACAAAAAAACATTCATTTAAAATTTTTAATGTGACATATAATGGTTTTTCCTTAAATGAAGTTGTTAGACCATAAATTTTACATTTTCTCTCTGAAATTGTTATATACCACAATAAATCCATCTTCTCATTCATTAATACCACATTCTAAAGTTTCTATTTTGCTGTGTTTTTTCTATTTTTTTTTTTTTTTATAAATAATTTGTTATTAATATATTTTTGTTAAACATTATATCTATAAAAAAATACATTCTGAAGATGTATTTTTAAAAATACATCTATTTAAATTATTAATTAATCTCAAATATTTTAATTTATTTTTCATACATAATTCATATTAGGTTTTATTTTTTTATATTAATTATGACATGTATTTTATATACTATCCTTTTCAAATATATGGTTTTTTTTCATATGTTTATATTGTTTTAATTTTGTTGACAGAATTTTTTTGATTCACTTTTATATATACATTTTATATTAATTTTTTTGTACTTTATTAATATTATTTTTATAGTTTATGAATAATTTGTTTCTAATATTTTATTAAATATTATATCTTAGTACACAGAATATATATATAAATTAAAAAAAAAAAATCTGATAATTACATTCTTTTTTTAAAATTATTGTAATATATTTTATTATTATGTTTTGGATAATTTGTTTTAATTTCTATATAGTTAATATTCTTATATTTAACTTTTTTATTGTTATTTTCCTTTTTTAATTTTCTATTATTCTAATATAAAGTCATCAAACATTAGTGAAAAAGTGAATGGATTCATTTGATCCATTTTTTTTCATTTGTTCACAGATAGTCTTCAGTACTAGGTGGGATTGCAAATTTATTAGTTAGATAATTTAAATAATAGAGTGAAGCTATAAAAATATGCTTATATCTTGCTTTAAGGATATGTAGGTTTTACATCTTTGCTTTTTTCTTTTGTGATTGAGAAATATCAAAGATGATTTCTTCATTGATTTTTTTTCCAGATAGTATTTAATTTATTCAATTGTTGGCCTTCTTTAATATTTTTAGGTATTTTAAAAACTGTAATTATCCTTAATAATATTCTGTATTCATATTGTCAAATTTTCCAAAATATGAAAAATTGATACCTTGTTTAGTGTCCAATTTTTTGCTCTCACATAAGTTTACCATCTTCTCTAGTTTGTTCTTTATCCTAAGACTCTACATAGCTATTCTTACAATATTTTATGATTCAGGTATTGATCACAAACAAATTAATATGGTCAATTCTTGTAATCCATGTCTCTACTTTCTTGAACCATTTCAAGTGTGATTTTTGTAAGATTACTTGTACAATAAATATCTAATGTAATATTTGTTAAATACACTCATCATCATTATTTTCAACTATTATCAACCCACTATAGGATAAAGATTTCTCGACCAATTTCTCAATATTTCTGCTGGAGAGTCACTCTTTTGATATCTTTTTTTAATAACATATTCAGTCCAACTCTGATTCAATTTCTCAATGATTTCTGTTTGCTTTCTTGCTATGTATTTTGCTTTTGGTCATTTTTATTCCCAATATACATTCTCCATACTTTGTTGTGCAGTCTAAAGTCTATTGGTTTTTCTTAAGAAGGTATACATAAATATTGGTTAAATACATTTATTAAAAAACACCCTTTTAATATTTTATTATTTTTACTGAAAGGACACTATCTAAATGTATTTCTATGATTAGCTTCATATATTATGTTTTTATTTGTCTTAATAATCTGCCCAAGATGTTTGTACCTTGATAAGTTCTTTTATTTTTTTATCATTTACTTTTAGAGCTACTTTTTTTTTTGTTTTCATCTATTATCTCTTATAACCTTTTCTGAAGTTGTAAAGCAATATTTGCAAAACTATTTTATCATTATTTGCCTGAATGTGTGTATTGCATATGGAAGCTTCTAATTAATCTTGCTCTTAGGAAAAATTAATATTAAAAAAAACAACAACTAATTAACTTTGCTCTTGAAAAAAAAAAAAAAAATTGAAGGACTCAGGAGGATTTGAACCAACCCTCATATATAAATATATCAAATTTCTACTATCTATTGCCTTTGACAGAATAGCTCAGTTGGTTAGAGTGTTTGCCTTAAATTCGATATTCAATAATCTAAAGGTGCTAGTTTAACTTCTACACGAATACTGTCTCTGTGTATATCAAGCCAGCAACACCTGAAGAAGAGTGGAGAATAGTATTACTCAAAACATTGATAATTACTAACCTGTGTTGTTTATTTGTGTGTTATACAAGTTGTTTGTATTAGGAAAGTTTAAATAAAGTTTAATATTTTCTATACATTCAATATTCACTCTTAGATGATGGAAATAGTTCAATATCACATCTAATATCTTATCAGGTTTAAAATCTATATGACTTAACTAATATCCATATATTTTTATTCCCTTCACTTTTCATTGTAAGCCACAAAATATTTACCATTAAAACTGTTGTAAATAGTTTCTGAAATAAGAAAGCACTTTGTTATGAATCCATTTCAGTGTAATCTCATTTTGTAATTTAATCACTGATGTCACATTTTGATAAATATTTTTTAAGAATTTGCCACTAACCTGAGTCAATGCCTTGATGTTCCAATCATTATAGAAATGGTTATAAAATCAAATCTTTTTCATAATCTACAAATCCAATACAAAAATGGCATCTTATAGATTATTGGTCCTTTTCTTAATTTCTCTCTATATTTGAATTGATGCACTGTATTATAAGCACTTTTAAATCCAGTTCAACCATTGAATTGAAAATAAATCCAAAGTTTTCATTAAGTGAATTGTGATGTTCTTAATAATGGTCTTATATAGAAGATTGAGAGATCTATATTTTATAATATATTTTTCATCTTTCTTAAATATTAATATTATTGAATTCTCCCAATCTATTTCTTCACTTGCTTCTTAAAAATATTTAGAATAATTTCTGGAACTTTTACAGTTTCCATTGATTTAATTGCACATCTCATCTCTCTATTTAAAATATTCAGCATTTCAAAACATTATTCTTTTTATGCTATAAATTTTTTATAAAATTCTACCATATCATCCTCTTTTCAATAATTATATTATTTTTATTGTTGAAGCAGTTTTCGTTCCAATAATGAGACAATATTCTATACTTTTCAGACTTTTGTATGCTTTTTTTCCCTATGTTTTTCTTGACATACACACTTATCATTCCTTATATCATTATTAACTCTTTTTCATACTATTTTATAGAATTCCAGATATTTTAATCTTCTGAATGAATCATTTTAAAATAATTTCACATTTCTCCTTTTCTTTATATATTTTGTTGCTTTTGTTTCATTTGAAATTATATTAGTGAATTGCAACTCTGTTGTACTGAGCTATCGATGTAATATATCTTTAGTAGAATATCAATGATCTTCTTATTAAATCTGTTTGTATGTGAGTTGTCATCGAAATCTGTCATTATTTTAAAATGATTTTCAAGTTATAATTTAAATTTACTGGAGTATTTCCAAACTTTAGATTAGGGAGTATCTACTATATTTTACATTAACTAATAAATGTTCATTTCATACGTTGAATCTATTAAAAACATTACAATCTTGAATTATATATTTTATTTTAGGATGCTTCTATATCCATTTTAAATTTTTTCAAAATAAGGAATTCATAATATAAAGTTGTTTTTTTCTGTGCATATTTCATTTATTACACAATAAAACCTTTTGTAAGAACTTTAAAATGTTTTGGTTTAATCAAAAATTTATATAAAAATTCTCTACTTGTTCAGCAGACTGAAAACTTGTTAGGTTATATCTTTATTTGGTATCTTGACTACTAATTTCCATTGTGCTATTTTCATCCAATATTTGTACTTTTGTAGTAAAGAATATGTTCAATTTACACATCTTTTTCCTTTATCTTCTAACTTCACTAAATCTGACAATCATTTTTTCAATTCATACAATTTTATTTCATATAAAAGTGATCTATAGTTGTAAGTAATTAAAATTAAATAAAAGTTCACCCTTGAATGGCATATTAGTTCCACAACATTTAGCTTCATTTGTGTTGCTACCAACCATTGACCAGCTAATGATTTTACAGCTTCCAAGATATGAGACTATAATTTATTTTTGTCTATTCATGATTATAAATATAAAAGAACTATATATACTTTGAATTTGTCCAGCACTTACATATTTAATGTTGAACTAAAAAAAAAAATTATTATATAATAATATATGCTAAACACTTTTCGTATATAAGTATAATAAATGTTTAGTGTTATTTATTTATTTACGGTATATATATGTACACACAAACCCTGAAGGGAAAAAATGAAAGACAAAAAAAGTTTTAGTTTAAGAAAAAAAAAAAAGAAGATCAAAAACAAATCATATATATATATAAAATATTTTGTAGTAAATGCTTTTATTTACTGTGTTATTAAAAAATCAAAAATAATTATTTTCTTCAACTACAATTTTTTAAATTTAATTTGAAATAAAAACATAGTGTCCAGAAATTAATCAATTCAATCATATTTTTATTTCAGGTTAAATATAAAAACCTCAATTGTGGTTGAAGAAAATTATTTTTTTGGCAATTTAATGCACAGTAAATAAAAGCATTTATTATGAAATATTTTTTATATATATATTATTTTTTAACGGTAGTCGTGGAATAGCCACCATATCCCACTCGATGGCGCCGTTATCGCACTAAAACACATAAAAATGCCGTTTCCGCGGCCGACACGTTCGAATCCGCGTTTTCTATAATACAACTTTTTATGTTGCGCTACAGATTGCAGGCCGCTATGTTGCATCGCAGTACAGTACGTATGTCGCATCGCAGCAAGTAAATTTGACGAATTCGCACACTTCATATAATTATTACGGCTTGGTGTGAGAGTGTGTGTATTTGAATTTGATGGAAATGTGGTTTTTATTGAATTTTTTTTTATTTTAAAATATTGAAATGTTCAGATTTTGTAAAGTAATAATTAACAGACTTTTTACACCGTAGTGTATTGAAGTTTTAAGTGGTAAATGTTGATGAGATATATGTGTAAAGTGAGTTGAAATTAGGTAACGCATCAAGTAACATACTGTTCGTAACATTCCACGAGACAAACGATTCTACCATGTGTATATTTTTGAAATAAAAAAGAGCGTTAACACAAAAATATCCAGTAAGAAAAGTACAATTGCACACTGTTTTTTTAAATGTCATAAAAACCATATATTATAAACATGGTTAATAAGTAAAGAAGACATTTTATATATATATTTGTTGTTGCTTAAAAAAGTTTTAGTTTTTTTTTCCAACTACTGTTATATTTTGTTGAATATAGTTTACGTTTATTATCATTTATTTTATAAATGTTAGTAAAAAAAAATATTTACAAAAATACGATTTTGATATTTTTTATTTTAACATTACAAACAACAGAACACTAACCCTAAACCTAACCGTAACAACTTTTACTTTTAGATGTCATTCTGTTTGAAATAAAAAATAGTGGTAATATCTGTTTGTCTGTAAAAAAAAAAAAAATTAAAACAAAGATTAAAAAAGTAAAAAAGTGATAACACAATAATATCTGTTTCTCTGTAGAAATAAAATGTAAAAGGAAGACTAAGAAATTTTACTTTTTATTCCGATTATGAGTTTTTAAACAACAACAACAAAAAAAGCCATAACCCCAGTAAAAAAATCTCCGATAGAAAATTGATTTTTCTAATAAAGCAAACTAAAAAACACGAATCAAATTGTAATTTGTTTATTTTATTTTACATTTATTATTATCATTTAATTTGTATACGTTAATAAAAAATATTTTAAAATTAAATAATATTTAAAAAAGACGATTTTCTTTTGTTTTTATTTTCACATTACAAAAAACACATCAAAATGATTATAATTAACCACTCGGGAATGATCATATTTTATAGTTTAAGCATGAAAACTGCACCATCGAGTGGGATATGGTGGCTATTCGTCGACAACCTTTTTAACTTTTTAGTATTCATATAAGAAATAAAAGTATTTATTATAAATATTCCTATTTAAAACAAATAATAAAAATGAAGTTTGCAATATCAGTTATATTTTAAAGGAAATTAAAAATTGATTCATTATTCTTTTGTTTACAAAAGTAACATAAAAAAAAGAGGACATTTTATAATCAAGAGAAAATAAAATTTCATCCTTTTAAAAAAAAGCAACTTTTACGATTAAGTGATCATTAAGACTTTTTATTATAATCTTTTTTTTTAATAAGTAAAAGCATTTAAAAAATATATTACCCTCTTGTGCATACCACTAAAAACTTACTGAACTAATATCAACACATTCAAAATTTGGTCAGCCCAATCCCTCTACAGTAAACAAATGAGAAAAACAACTTAATAAATTTCATTGTCATATTGCATTGATTTCTAGCATATGCTAAACATTTGAAGAAAATCTGATAGAAAACTTGTTAAAAACACTTTGACTTTAATTATATTTATATAAAGATAATGATAAAACAGGAGGCATTTAAGAATATATAATATACACATAATCAAATTTCTATAGAGAATTTTAATTATATGATGTTTATTTATGTATAAAATATATAATATATTAAAAAACATTTTTAACAATTAAAAATAAATGTAAAATAAGTAATACTAAAACAAACAACAATTGTGATTACTTTCTATTTAAACATATGCTTAAAAGCTTATATATGTGAATGAAAGTAAAAAGTTTCAATAATAAGAAAATTAAAAATCTAAGTATGAGTGCATATATATTTTAAGTTTTAAAAAAATGATTACAGACAAAAGTTAATTATATAAATGAAACTAAAATTAATTAAATAGATAATAAAGTTTTTGATTATTTTGAAAAATTTAAAATTAAATAAAGATACTTAGATACAAGTAGATTATTTAAATTATTTTTGATCTGACAAAAATTTAAATTTTAATCTAACAAAAAAAAAATGTGTAAACAAAAATGGTTTTTAATGGACATAATTAAAAGTTTAAAAGATTAGAAAATAAATTAAAAAACTTTTTGAACCTATTTTGTTTTAATGATTGTAAGATAAATCACAACTGTTGTATTATACTTATAATTTTGTTTTATTAATTAAGAAGGTAAAATACTTAATTTTAATCTTTCTATTTAACAGTCTATACACTTCTTAAAATCTGATGTAAATGCTGAAGATCATTTTAATTAAAAGTCTGACTGTTAAAAAGAGAGCAGTAATTAACAATGTTCATGCTAGTTGAAATATGTATACTATTGCCCTCTGTGATGACTCATAGCTCATTGCACATGCAGTAACCATTTTCTGCACTTGAAGTTTAGAGATTATAGAAGTTAAATGTGAATTATAAGCTGTGAGCAATTGATTTATTTGTTCTGACTAATTCATGTTTCAACAAGATAATATATATCTGAAGTCAATTTAATTAAGATGTTTCTACAAGGCTAGGTACATATGAAATTGACTTATATATATGTAGAGGCACTTATGAAACTTGTTAAAAGAATTAATGGTACATATTAAATTATTTTACATACATATTGAAGAAGTCATTCATTGAGAAAAATATTCATTAGTATGTGTATATAGTATCCATCTATTAGAAATGTTAATTCTAATAATAATAATAATAAAAATCTACTTATTGCACAAATAAAGAACTCTTTCATTTGTTATAAAAGAATAGATAAACAACTTTGAATAAATTATCATCTTACTTCAAATTTAAGCCAGTAGGATTTTAAAATTGGAAAAAAATAAAAAAATGATTTTATAATAGATATTGAAAAATAATAAACATTTTTATTTACTTAAATTGGAACTAAAAGAAAAGTGTGAATGGGTGCTTGCTCAGAACCTAAATCGAAGTGATCATTGGGGAGTGGGAGATCAGCAGAAGTAAGATGTTAAAATATTAGCTTTGAATTTAAGTTGCATCCTAATTTTACTACTTCAAAATTTAAATAAAAAGTGCAGCTTAAATTCGAAGTAATAGGGTAATGCAACTGGCCAAGCCTTAAAAAAAAAGATATTAATGGAAACAAGTTTCATAAAAGTTCAAACTTGCAAATTTAGAGAACAAAAAGACTGAAAAATTTGAAGCCCCAAAGGAAAAATAACTGAAAATACAATATACATATATCTTAAATTTGTTGTGCGAAATTTTGTCTATTGACTGATTTAACAGTGATCAATTTTTTTTTTTCTACAAAGTTATTTTCATATTTAATGACTAATGAAAAATTTGAATAATAAAGAATGTGTTTTGATAAACATAGAAAAAATATGTAAAATAAATTGGCATTATAATTTAAAAGATAAATTAAAATTGATAATTGAAATATTTTTGCCTATAATATAATATAATATAATATAAATTGCATGTCTTTGCATATATATAAAGTGTCATTTCTAGATTCATATACCATTTATATATATAAAATAATGTAATCTTATTAAGGACAATTGTGCATTTGTATGTTTAGTTTTAATGTATATTTAAAACAACCTTTTATGAATACAGGTTATAATTCACTTAACAAATAATTATATGTTGCTAAGAACTAACAGGATATACTTTGTATTATATTCCATTGCCAAACATGAGATAAGATCATCGTCATCAATCATTCTCACATTTTTTTATATTTAGGATTTACAATATATACATTGAATACTAAAAATAAATTTATATGTAAATTAAATAACAACTAAAGCTATAATAAATGGAATTAATATATCTAAATTTCTTAGTTAAATAATTATATAGATAATTGAACTGATTAAAATATAAATATTGTTTTTAAAAATAAATGTAAAAAGATTTTCTAGTTTTATAATAATTTTTTTTGTGCTAAAAACATACATAGTAGGTAAAAAGGTTGCTGACCAAGTTGCTAAACATAAAAAAATTTCAATTTTCTAATGATTTTCATTTATTGGTTTCCAAATCTTTTTTTTTTAAAGTTTGTTACTTTATTTCAAAATCTACTCTCATTTAATAAATTAGCATTTGAATTATTGACAACAGGTGTTAAAAATATCTTTCACACAAATCAGGATATTTCCTTACTAGGCATAGTTAGTATTGAATTATTTATGGATGATATTTAGGCATTAGTACAACTGATGAGTGAGACTTTTGAAACCATGGACCTGCATGCTTGCTCTTAGTTTAACTTTTCAGTAGTTGTTTAGGAACTTAATATTATTTAAAAAAAATAATTCCAAAGTTGATAGTAATTCATAATTTGTTTCAGAGATAGTATTTTATTTCATACTATCAGTATTATAATTATCCAATGAAAAGTGGGGAAAACAAAGTTTTACAATAATAAAATCAATTCTAATATTATATATTAAGATTCACATTTTGGATTAAAACATTAATTTTTAGCTTTGTATTATATAAAAATATAATGCAGCCATCTATTCTGAGTTTGGATTCTGACATGTTACATGCATTTTAATATCAGATTGTTTATCTTGGTAGAGAGAGACTATATAGAATAAAAATGCTAATGAAATAATAAATCCCTTACTGAGTAGGAATGGCAGCAATAATCAATAGTTCATAGTGAAGAGCCTCAAATGAATAAAATGAAAGCAAGATAAATTAATTTTATTGATACATCCGTACATATACACATACAGCAATCACTTGTAAATGAGTTATGGACATTCCAAGGGGGGGGGGGGAGTTATAGAGATGAGTTTTGTTACGACTATACAAACTGGTCTGAATACACAAATATGTGCACATATAGAAAATGCTAATTCATTTTTTTTCTTTATTTGATATTTTGCAATGTTATCTTCTAATTTCTTCAGTAGAAAGCTTTTTCTGAAATACTTCAACACCATATTATAGCTTTTCAATAAATTCTATTCTCTGCCATATCTTTCCAATGAAAACAATCAATATTTCACCTTGATCATCTCTTATAATATAAACAAGGTCTAGCTCTTCCATGAAAACCATACTCATATTCACCATATTTTTTCTTGCATTGTTCATTCATTTTATTATAAGTCCAATTCAATGATGTGCAATCGGACTCTTTATAGTTTCACATCCAGCAAATATTTTTAAAATTTTATAGAGCATCTTTAAATGAAACTTTTCTAATGCCATTATATTGTGTCAATAGTGCCTAATCTAAGTCTCACTTCCATACAATAAATTTTCTATAAACTAATTTAGTTATAGTATTTATTTCTCTATGATGAAATACCACATCTTTTAACTTATTAAAAGCAACAGTACCACATAGGAATCTGTATTTTATCTCAATATTTAAATCCACCTTGCTACCTATAAAACTATCAAATTATTAAATTGGTTTATATTCTCAAGTTAATAATTATCCAAGCTAAAAGTTGCTGAGCATTTTTCTGCTATCACTGACTGATAAAGAACTTGAATTTTTTGAACATTAATTATTAATTCAAAATCATTATATGTTGCATTCAAAACATTAAATACATTCTGTAGATTGTTCTTTGAATTGGCAACAATAGCGCAATCATAAACTAATATAAAGGATCTCATGATGTAGGGTTAGTTCATCTATCTGTTTATTTGTGATCATAATTAGAATTCAAATGAAACTTAGACTTTTTGCAATTTTATTTGCTTTTCTCAAATTCTATAAAAAGTTATATAAATTTAAAATAATCTTGTATTAAAATAGCATATTTCAATGTGCCATATAATGTACTGTATTACATATAATACACCATCTAACAAACAAGCAACCAATTAAAACTGAGGATCTGAAATTGTCTTTTCAACAAACAGTATTTATTTGTCTGACCTCTTGCTCTCTCTGTGTATATATATATAAAACGAGACTTATAGTGGCAAAATGTATATATGTAAAGTTGGAATAAAACAGGCTAAACTCACTATACGTATTGCCACACTCTGCAAGCTAGATTAATCATTGGGTGACTTCTGCATAAAATCCCCATCTAGTGCCTACTCATCCAATATCCCCAGACTAGTTTCTGGCTTGTGGCAAGCATAAGAAATGGTGATGGTGTGTGGTTTATTGGCTTAAAGTTGGAATATATGGAGATTTTTTAAATTTTATTTTATACTTTTACATATTTTTGTATTTTAATTAGAAAATGTAATATGTTAATTCATTAACAATTATATATATTACTAAATAAAATAAGAATAAACACTATCCATAATTAAAGTTTCAAAACATATAATAATGTTTTCTTTTGTTTATAAGTCTTTTTTTTTTTAATCCCAAGATGATTAATTGGCTTTATATTAAATCAATTAATTTTATTGTTTTTATTTTAATGGAATATATTTGGTTGTTCTAGTTTACTTTTTAATTTAGTTGAGGTTTTAGCCAATGAGAAGAGCACCAACTACTCAATAGGCTCATAGTCAGGAACCCTGCAAATTTTAAATAATCCATGATTAAAACAACTTTCTTTTTGGCATTTACGAAAATTGCCTGCTGTGTATTATCACCCTCTGCAACTTGCTTTTAAATATGAAAGCATTGATAAAATTTGTATAGAAGTTCATTTAAAATAGAAACAGTTTGTCTATAAATAAGGAAGTATTCCATCTGGTAATTTTCCTTGTAAACATTTCATAATTGAAAACATAATTCCTCTCAGCCCTGGATAGTTAGCTTTAATTGCCAATTGTATTAGAGAAAAAGAAACCTAAAGAAAAAAACAAAGGAAATTATACAAATATTCTTGAATTAAAGCTCCAAAGTTTGGATTGATAGTATAAATTACAAATGTTCTAATTTGTTAGTTTTTAAAAAAAATAGTTTAACCAGTGTAGCTGTATTAGAAATTCCTGGAGGCATAAAATTACTGTTTTTTAATAATTGTTAAAAGTATCAACCTATTAATTTTTAGTTATTATTAGATCTTTTTAATAATAGTGTAAAACAGTGTTCTTCAACCCTTGGTCTGCGGCCGCGGAACTTTTATGCAGGTCCACCGTGCTAGACAGGCAGTAAAAAGTTTGTAATAATAAATAATAAGAGTTTAAACTTTTAATTAATATAGCCAATTTTTATTTATTTTTTCATCTCATTTTTACTCAATTAAAAAAAAAAGAAAACAGAACGAAAAGAAAATCTAATCAATCATTCATAAATTAATTTGTTTTTCTAGTTATCACAGATGTTTATGGGGGGGGGGGGATTAAATTTTTTATTACTTTTCTAAAAAAATTTAAAAAGTTTTTTATTATATAAACTCCATATATATATAAAACTTTATCTTATATATTTAACATTGTTGTTTTGATCAATTATAACAATTATGCTTATCTTTAAGAAAATTTATCTATAGACTTCCGCTGGTCTGCAAAATCTTATCCTTATTTTTGCTGGTCCGCGGAACCTTATCCTTATTTTTACCAGTCCGCAGGTGTGAAAAGGTTGAAGACCACTGGTGTAAAAGATTAAGTGTCTTAGAAAGATTACTATTTGGATCACTTGCCTGTTCTTAAATAAATATTCTGTTCTGATTATATTGCCCAACTAAAAAATATGTACAATTTTCTATTCATGTAAACCAAATTATAAACAGTCAATTTCTATATCAATTATTAATATTCTGTTAATTAAATATTATTTTAATTCTGATATTTCCTTTATTCTCTATTGCTCTAAACTCTTGATTATTTATTTTGTCAGTGAATCGGTTTTGGGGATATTATTATGAATGTGTCTTTGAATATAATTTAGGCTATTTATTAATTAACAATCTGTGAAAATACAATGGCATCTGACAAATAAATGCATACAATCACACATTAAATAGGGAAAATATTATGGTCTGTACCAGTGGTCTTCAACCCTTGGTCCATGGACAGGGCAGACCGGCGCCGGGCCACAGAACTTTTCTGCTAGTCCACGTGCTAGACTGGTAGGAAAGTTTGTAATAACAAAATAATAATTTAAACTTTTAATTAATATAACCAATTTTTATTTATTTTTTCATCTCATTTTTACCCAATTAAAAAAAAAAGAAAACAAAATTTAATAAATCACAAATCATACATAAATTGTTTTTCTAGTTATCACAGATGTTTATGGGGGGGGGGAATTAAATTTGTTATTACTTTTCTAAAAAAATTCAAAATTCAAAAATAAATTTTTTTCTTATACAAAATCCATATATATATATAACTTTATCTTGTATATTTAGCATTGTTGTTTTGATCAGTTATAACAATTATGCTCATTTTTAAGAAAATTTATCTATAGACTTCTGCCAGTCCGAAACCTTAGCCTTATTTTTTCCGGTCCACACCTTATTCTTATTTTTACGGGTCTGCAGGTGTGAAAAGGTTGAAGACCACTGGTCTATACAATCTATGGTGATACAATTTCTAGTTACACAAGAGGAGGATTTTGTTGTATATATCAGTATTATTCTTCAAATTTTTCCTGCCAATAACTAGAAGTTTAATTCTAATTAATCATAAACTCTCATGGCTTACATTTTCTTTTCATTCACTGTTACTCTGTTTTAAAGAAATATAAGTTATTTAAAATTAGTTCATCTTTATTTATATATCAAATTAAATCAGGTTTAGTTATTGGTGGTATGCAAATTTAAAATAATCTTAAAGTTGCACTATAAAATAGTATTTTAGAGCTCTATATTATAATATATATATATTGGGTATAATCTTGTTTTAAAGTTGCACTATAAGATAGCATTTTAGAGCTCTTATATTATAATATGTATATTAGTGTCATTCTTCAAGTACTTATTTTCTATAAGCATAGGTTCAATTCTAATTGAATTATTTGAATAATGGCACTAAAAAGGTTTTTTGGAGAGAGAGAGAGAGAGAGAGAGAGACTGCAGGCTTGAATTTGAATGCTAGCATGAGGTCAAAATTGCCCAATTTTCAATAATAATTTTATCATTTTGATAATTCATTAAATTTGATATGCATTGTAATACTTGCAGAATAAATAATAGAAATAAATTGGGATATTATGACATATATCATATACATCATCCAGACAATTTTCAAATCATTATGTGATAAGGATCTTTAATTATTTGGATATATTACAATAGTTATTTGGATATATTACAATGCAAGCTTGTATATTATAGAATTAAGATGGAATCTAAATTAAAAAAAAATATATATAGTAATTCTTATCTTTATGATCTAGGTTGAAGAAACTATTTACAAAGATTTATTCAGATCTACTAAGTCTATATCCACATAGCATTATTTTAAACAACTAATTATAAAAAATGGCATTGATCAATATCATGTAAAAATTTGTGCATGAAATATGCAGTCTTTATAATAAATTTTGGTCAATAATTTAATGATTTCTATCAAAAATTGCTGCATTCTTAGTGTGAAATTCTTACACTTTAACATATTAATTTGTACTGAAAGAAGCAGTAAAATAGCACGATATTATATTAAGATGCATTAGATCTTGTTCATTATCCATTTATTTTGTTTTTTATTTAAAAAACTACTCATCTGTTTGTCCTTGCATTTTAATTTTGACTGATAATATACCGGCAGTCTTGTTTTTTTTTGTATATGGAAAAATGATAAAATTATTTTTATATAGTCCACTGCAAGACCTCATCCAATATTCTTTCACAATAGATCAGTAAAGCAAAATCATTATTTATAAGGTTAGTGCCAGATAGTGAAGATATAAGTATTTTTCCACCCATGATCTATTTCTTTAATGTGTATATAGAATGTATAATAATGAATATGTTGCTATTTTGATATTTGTTTTGCTAGTTTTAATTGAAAATGATTGATAGCAGTTAAAATGTACCAAAAATATGCATAAAATATAAGGTCAGAGGATGTAGAATATTATTCATTATTTTGTTGGCAAACGGAAATAAGAAATTTATGATCTATTGTTTTTATATTTGAATTGTAATATTTATATTAAAAATTAACTTAAATGACAATAGATAATTTTATTATGTAAAAAGCCTTTTTTAGCTTCCTCATAAAAGGCAATAAAAATAGAACTACACTTAGTAACATCTAGATATTGTTTCAGAACTGGCCTTATAGGGTATATATTAAATACAACAAAATGAAAATTAATAAATGACAATATTATCCATGTATACAATTAAATTAGATTGGACTGAGGCAAATATGGATCAACAATCCTAGATATGTGAATGACAATATACTTATAATTGAAAATATCAAAGACTTCAAGAATCTTATTGATAAATTAAAAAATAGAATGAAATTAATAGATTGCATATAAATGTGAAGACTAATATTATGATAATTGAATCAGCAGAATAATGAATCAGAAGTGGTTGACAGTTTTTACTTCTGGATCATCCATCACTAAAGAATCCAGTAGTCAAGAGTTACATGGAAGACTAACACTGATCAGAATTAGAATAAAAGTTCTGGATAAAATTTCTAGATATAGGACCATAATTTTAAAAAGAGAGATCAATGTTCTTTGAGCTATAACATTTTTTGTAACTGTATGGATGTGAAAGATGAACACTGAAAAACGATAGCAAAAGTATTGATGCTTTTGAACAGTGGAGTTAACAGAGACTTTTAAGAAATTCAATATATAGTAAAGATAATAAGTGGATACTTGATTAAATCAGACCTACAAGCTTGCATGAAACATAAATGATTAGGATGAAATTGTCTTAATGTGAATGAATCATGAAATAGATTTAATTCATTAGAAAAATGAATATTTTTTGGAAGAATTGGTGATGAATGATGCATGTGATTAGAGTGAGGTGAATGAACTCTCTATATATAAATATTCCTTTTGAGCAGCTTGCAAAATCATTCTGAAGAATTGTTAATTCATATTATTGCCAGAACTCAACACTAATTTGATAATGATCAATAATGTTAATTGACTTTTAGATATATAGAATTCAGTTTTCATTTATAATTATGAAATTTATATATATTGTATACACTACAAAGATCACTAATTCAGATAAAATTTGTATTGATGTTTTTAGAAAAATATTAATCCAATTAACTAATGATCGATGTATAATAAAGTAGGAGTGATCAATATTGTAATGTATTTATGTTAAATTTTCTGCACAAAGATAGATTTGAATTAATTAGACTTTTAATCATTGTTGGTAATTGTTTGCCATCTTGTTGATTTATTCTAGGAATTCTATAAATGCATTGTACTTTGATATAAGTACCGTGTTTCCCCCAAAAGAAGACCTAACCAGAAAATAAGCCCTAGCATGATTTTTCAGGATGCTTATAATATAAGCCTTCCCCAAATATAAACCCTAGTTAAGATCATCAGACACATATATGGTTGATTGATGTATTGAATTATAAAGTAATGAATGTATTAACAAACAATATTATTGACATTTATGCTTTAAATAAATGGTAATATAAATTATATGGTTCTTTTGTATTTTCCCATCAACAATTTTCAACAAACGTAATTCTACCTGTATAGAGAAACAATTTGCCTACCATTTGTCAGTATATCAGACAATTTGTAATTTCATTTATATATTTATTTTATTTAGTACTTAGATTTAGTATGGTTTGATTTAGAGTTTCATCATGGTAGCTTTTAAATATTCAAGATAAAAGAAAAAATAGTTTGATTTTTTTAATATTTTTACCTCCTAAAAGATTTTATTAAAATAAGAGAAGTGATTTTAATCAAAGTTTAGCTTAAGTTAAATCATCAATCTTTCTCCTAAAGAAATTTTTTTAAAAAGAATACCCAAGCAGAGCTATTAAAAGTAATTTGGGAAGTGTTTACAATCTGTGCACTTAATAATGGATGGATATGGTTGCATCATATATAAATTGTCATAATTCAATATGCTATTTATGTTGTAATGGATGTACTTGATGGGCACGTGTGTTAATAAACATTTTCTGAATTTTTATGGATGCATTTTTTTTTTGTTGCTTTTGTGTGGACAACATTCTTAACTGTAATCATTTTTGTTACCATTCCTGTTTTGCAAGTCTTCAATCAGTTTAATGGTAAATTTAGATGGAATTATATTCTGATTGTCAGATAAGATGAGTGCAAAAAGCTATTCCAATGAGTACAAGAAAGGAATTGTGTGTCTACATGTGTGGAGTCATTGGGATAAGAATCTTACAGCTTTCTATAAAGAGAAGTACTTGAATAATAGTACATTTTGGTACTTGAATAAATGTAGATTTTTGTACATGAAAAAATAAGACATCATCTAAAAATAAGATCTAGGGTGTTTTTTGGAGCAAAAATTAATATAAGACCCAGTCTTATATTCAAGAAAATACAGCATCACAGCATTTTTGTAGTGTATATGTCATATACACAGCATATGTCTTTACTGCTGGTGAAGATTCAAAATATGATTTTAATATTTACTTTTTATTTATTGTAATATTATAAATATCTTTTATGTATAATATTAAAGATCTTCAATATTTGATCAAAAAAAAATGTTTTAAAACTTTAATAATGCATTTGTAGAAAAAATATTTGCTAATTATATAATTTAATCAATAAATCATTTTATTAGTATTTTTTTTTTAAATTTTCATTTTAACACTTTAATATATTAATAAATTAGCATTAATTTATTTGAAAGATCTGATTCCAAAACTTTTTCAGATTTAGAAAATTTTTAGATTTCAAAAATAGATTTTTTATACCCTCAAAAACCCAAACTATTAAAATAAAAATAAACTCATACTATCTGTAGTTTTGTATTTATATAAATAATTTCTAAATCAGCATTTATTTTTTATAGCGTCTGTATACAATTGTAATCACATTCATATCGGCTTTAACCAAATTGTGCAAACGCTTTTTACGAATGTTAAATAATAAATGAATACCCTCTGACCCATACAAGATATAGAATTTATGCAGCAATAAAAGGAATCTCTTATTACTACGACTCAAATATTTATATATGAGCAAATCTGAAGTACTGGCACAGAAGGTGTGACTATAGAACAGTCACTTTGAATTACTATATATAACTTATGAATGAATGACGCCGATGAAATTTACTAGAATTTACTGAACGTCATTCCAACTGAAATTAATCATATACATAAATCAGCATTTATTTTTTATAGCGTCTGTATACAATTGTAATCACATTCATATCGGCTTTAACCAAATTGTGCAAACGCTTTTTACGAATGTTAAATAATAAATGAATACCCTCTGACCCATACAAGATATAGAATTTATGCAGCAATAAAAGGAATCTTTTATTACTACGACTCAAATATTTATATATGAGCAAATCTGAAGTACTGGCACAGAAGGTGTGACTATAGAACAGTCACTTTGAATTACTATATATAACTTATGAATGAATGGCGCCCGATGAAATTTACTAGAATTTACTGAACGTCATTCCAACTGAAATTAATCATATACATAAATCAGCATTTATTTTTTATAGCGCTGTATACAATTGTAATCACATTCATATGGCTTTAACCAAATTGTCAAGCTTTTCAAAATGTTAAATAATAAATGAATCCCTCCAACCCATACAAGAATAAATTTATGCAGCAATAAAAGACTCTTATTACTACGACTCAGAGATTCCTTTTATTGCTGCATATCTATATCTGGTTCGAGGAATTATTTATTATTTAACACTGTAAAGCGTTTCACAATTTGAGAGCGGATAGATGATTATAAATAATTTCTATATATTTTAATAATAACAGAATTTTAAAATAGAATATAAGCTTATTTTATATCAGGACAAATTTTTTTATAACTATGATTGAAGCAAATTACAACAATAATTTATTTTTATTGATTAATTCTAATATTTTTTAAAATGCAGGTCAGCTTTTTAAAAAAATATTAATTATAACATTTATCTAGTATAATTTGATTTATTAATTTATATATATATATATTTGTATTGTTAAAATGTATACAAAGTAATTTATTATAAAGATTTAAGATCATCTTTGAAATCTTATTTGGATAATAAATATTTTTGAATAATAATTTTGGATTGGCATACTACCTGCAATAAAATTTAAAATTATGATTAGTATTATATATAATATGAAGCTAAGGGAAAAATTAAAAAAAAACAAAACAAATTGAATATGTTTTTACATAAAATGTCATTACTTTTTTTAGATTTTTGAGAAATGGGTTTTATTTTTTTCATTAGCAAAATATTGAAAGTGAATAATTAAAAAAATGTGTAAAAAAATTATATAATTAAATATGTTAAATATATTATTAACATAATATTGTTGATGTTTTGAAATTTAGAAAACTACATTCATTGCAAAGCTTTCTTCTAATTTTTTTTTTTGGGGGGGGGGGATTTAGTGAAATGTTCTTCATCTTTAAATAATGTTAGAAGTTTTTAATGCCTTTGTAGCTATTTTCACATTAAAAATGTTTATTTGTGTATGACTACATCTAGTTTTCCATTTTAATCTGCATTTGTATGGAAAAAGATATTATTTTGTGACAAGTTTACAAAGAGATTTAACATATGTGTATATTCCAGTAGTTTTAATTATTTTTGTTGTAGAAAATGCATTTATCTATTCATTATAAAAAAATGAATTTGGAATCTTTAACACATATAATCAAAAAAAAAACTGATCTCAAACATAAGAGATCTAAGATTTTTATATTGATCCAAATTCAAATTAAATATATTTTTTTATGTAGAATTGATTATGGTTGTGTTTAACTCATTTATTAAAGTTGTTGTTCCAGAATTAATACTGAAGTTTATGTTCATTTTTAGAATCAATATTCTACTTCATAGAGATTTGTAGTCATGACGCATGTGAATTCATTACATGAAGCTTGCAAAGATATCTGTAACCAATACTTGAATATGTGCTATTCTTATATGAAAATGTTTTGATGTCTTTGTGTGTGGCTGGATATCTGAAGTATATATAGTGAGGAAAATATCAAATTTTCCTTCTTATTGTACTTTTAAAGTTTAAAAATCATTTATAAAAGAATGTCTTACCACATAATAATACTAAAAACTATATGTTTTCAACACATGTATACACATACATCTTTTTAACATGTATATAGTGTTAATTTAACATGGGAATGGTGCACCACATCTATGGTGGTATCACTACAACTTGGACAATAAATTAGAAATGAATAGAAAATACAAACAAAATTTTTATTATGCTTTTACTTAGTTAATTATCTTTTGCATTTTATCATCAGATTTTCATCACAATGCATTTAGAAGACAATTTTTTTCTTTTCTATTTAAAAACTTTTTCCAAGTTTTATTTTTAAAATTGATTTAATTGTATTAAAGCATTAGACAATTTAATTTAAGATGCATTTTTTGTTGTTGTTTCTCAATCAATTTTTATTAACTTCTTTGGGGAAGGGGAATCTCTAAAATTTTTTCTTAGTTTCTAATGATAACACATTTTTTTATAAATGATTTTTAAACTTTAGAAGTACAATAAGAGAAAATTTTAGAATTTTCTTTATCTGTTTTGTTTTAAAGTGAATTATACGTCTATGTATACAGTACTCTAAACTTGTGTTTTAAATATATATGTATTACATGATATATGTTATCTATGTTGTTCATTGAGGGAGGGGGGCTTGGCTCAGAACCAAATACTATGAATGCAGAGTTTCACTATTTATAGAAGTTAATATATATATATTGCATACATAAGTCACCAACAAAAATTAAAAAAATTAAATGCTTTACATATATATAAAGAACATATTTTTAACATTAATAAATATAAATATTTAAAACATTTCTTTATAAATCTTTTTTATTACTTTTGAATTTTCATTATATAATTGAAACAATTTTATAAAGAATTGTTTTTAGATATTTTTATCTGATTAAAATTGGATCCAATTTTAAAAGAAAATAGATGGAAGAAAACAAAATATATTAATGAAATAATTTCAACTTTCATGTTTTTAAAAATATGTATACATTAAGAATTAACAAAAATAAAAAGATTAATCCTTTACTTCATTCTTATGATGAAAATAATGGAATACAATATCTAAAGGATATTAAATTTTAATAATTCAATTTTAATAATATTTGCCTGCAAAGAGTAGCCATTTAATTAGAAAGGTTTTTTTTTTTTTTTTAACTAATTTCAATTTTTTTTTTCATATGTATTTTTTTGATTTGTGGATATGTGAATCTTTTTGAGATAGTGGATATTTTTCTATGGCATCACCATAGAAAAATATAGATTAGAATTGGAAGCATTTCTTTAGTCTAACTTTCCTACTGATTTTTAAAATAGTTATGAAGGAAAATACTGATTCAACAATTAATTTGTTTTTTAATGTTTTTTTTTTTTTTTGAATTAAAATGATTTCAAAAATCTGTACCACAAAACTCTAATAGGCATAGTATATTCTCAAATGATGATATACTTAGAATTTTCTTTATACTAGTCGATTTTAATTATACATTGAATTAATATGATAAACTTTGATCTTACTCCTCATTTTAAGAAATTATATCATTTCAAGCAAGAATAATTCCCCCCACCATTTACAGTATTTTGAAAAATTTGTATGGAAGTGTTATGCATGAAATTATAATCTAAAAAAATATTTTCCATGTTCTCACAGAATATTCATGTACTAGTCAAACAGTAATTATTTTATTTAATAATACTTTTAAAACAAAATTAGTAAACAGATTATTTATTTGATAAATTAAGGTATAGTTTATTTTCTTTTAATATTTATTTTAAAAGCTTCATGACACTAGCCAAATTTAGTATCAATTGTTGAAGTGATATTTTTATTAGAAATTTTTAAATACTGTTTTTAAAAAATGTACAGTACTTAAAATTTTGATGAAATTTTAAAAAACATATTTAAACATTTGCAGTAATAGATGATTGGGATTAAATGAATATTAATCTCTGTCAATATCCATATTATTAGAAACTTATGGAACCATAAATCTCTTATTTTGGAAATTTTTTTATTTTCTGATAACAAAAGTAAAACAGTTTTTAAGTGAACTAAAGCAGAAAAAAATCAAAAAGATATACAGGCAGTTTCCTATTTACATAAACCTGATATAAATAAAGGCTTGTAAATCAAATAAATAATATAATAAATACATTTTCACATGAAATTAAGATTTATACAAGAAATATTTGGCAGTGAAAAATACTGTATAGCCATGAACCATATGAATAGAATTGAAAGCTGATCAATGTATGTTAAAAAAAAAAGGGTACTAATCGGTCTGCCAGGTTAGCCGTCTGGTGGCGTTGTTTCTCTGCTAAAAACACAAATATGCCATTTACATGGCCCAATATTTCTGTGCTTTTGCAGAGAAACTTACTGTTCATATTAGCCGCGGCAGGCATATATGGCATTGCATACCAATATTACGGCCCGCTAATGTGCTTTGCGACACTATGAAAATACGCACACTTAACAGTTCATGATCATATGATGTGAGGGTGGAGGGAATTCAAGTGGCCATAACTGTTGTAATATGCATACTAATTAAAGATCTTCCTCTCTACCCAATGTAGTATTTGATACTAATAACTGTAAGACCATCACCGTGCTTCCCTACAAATTTTGGAAGGTGAAAAAAATTGCAAAAGGTCATGGCAAGCACATTTTCCCAGAACTCACGCGAATAGCCATGTAAATTATGAGACAAATAAAATGTCTGAGGTTGCATGTAGTTTTGGAAATCATAAACTTGGTTTGATCAGTGATGACAAATTATTTGTCAACCACCCCCACCCCTCCAAAAAAAATATTAAAATAACATCAAAACTTTTGACTTTTTTTGACTATACAGCGATTTTTGTTTCGGTTTTATTTGTTTACCACTGATATACTAAAACTTTTCTTTTTAAACCAATTTTTATTAACCTTTTTTTAAAAATAAAAACAAACCAAAATTAACTTTTGTCTCAGTGACAACAAATTATTTCTCCTCATCTCCCCCCAAAAAAGTTAAACTAAAATCAAAACTTTTGACTTTTTCAACTTTAGTTTTCTTTTTTGTTTTTAAAATACAGCAATTTTTGTTTTGGCTTTATTTGTATTATGTGATGATTTTAATTTTGCCATTTTTGAAAACGAAAATGTACAAATATTTGATTCAAATCTTGTATCGTAAATTATTTACAAGAATGTCAAAATATTGGTAAAAAAAGTCATATCAAATGTCAAAAGATGAGTAAAAAAGTATCAAATGTCAAAATATTTTTAAAAAAGGCAGAGAAAATGTAAAAATATTTTAATAAAAGTTGGACAAATTGGGAAAAAATATTTTAATAAAAGTTGGAGAATATGTAAAAATAATTTAATTAAAAATAGTCTGGCCTGGATCGATATAATTGTGTGTTTTTAGCAGAGAAACAATGGCACCAAGCTGCTGGCCTGGCGTACCGATTAGTACCAAAAAAATAAATAAATCAAAATATATATAAAAATAGCAGAAATTTAAGTGCTAAATATGGCATTGCTAATTCTCTAGTAGTAAAAATATTATATTTTTTTTAAAAAAACTTTCTTCTCTGTGCATGTTTTGCAATAATTTTAGCTATGAGTCATAAAAGTGGAATTTAAAAGCCGATTGATTAATGTTGATGCCAAAAAAAAACAAAAAAAAAACAAAGCAAACATATGATAAAAATGTTAAATCAATGATTGCTATTAGCTGAAATAACAAATGTTATAACAAGCATTACTGGCTGATAGCAAGCAATCATTTGTGTAAAATTTGAGAATGTTTCACTTTTGAATAAAGTTTCAGAAAGTTTTGTCATGCTTTGAGAGCTTACCAATGTTTATTTTTATTTTTTTGTAATTTGTTATCTTTACCAGTTTTTTTAAAAATTCTTTTTATACACATACAAATATTAATTTTAATTATGAGCCCAAAATGTAATTGATTAGTATTGAAGTGGGACAAAAAGAAATTTCTAAAAAAGAAAGGTATTGGTGCTTTAAATTCTGAATATGATATGATTGCACTCTTTAAAAATAAGACTGATTAAAAAGTGCCCAAATAGCAAAAAAGGATTTTTAGATTGAGTAATTTATATTGTATTTAAGTGGGGGGGGGGGGCATTTCTAAAAAAGAAAGAGGCTGAATAATTTACGTTGTAAAATCATGGAACAAATGGAAACTTTTGCTAATATAGATCAACCAATGTTTTAGAGATTTTTGCTAATACTCCTAATACAAATGCTGATCCTGCAAAGGAGTTTATTGCCAGCAAAGTATGGTTCATTGGATTCAAATTAAACTGGTTTACATAGTGTTAGAAGGTATTTTGAAGTTGATAGAGCAATAAGAGCACTTTTGAGCATTTCCATGCAAGAAAATGCAAGTTCTGAAACCTGTGAATTTTTTATTATGATCCATGTTTATTTATATTTTTATTTTACGCTTTTAAAGTTAATTTTAGTTTTCATTAAAATCTAATTTGAAAATATGTATTGTAATTAATTTTATATATATTTTTTGATTTGGTATGATTTTTTCTGTTTAAATGATTGTTTTGGATAGTAATTTTGTTCTAGACTATGGGCCTGAAATGAATTGTCTTTTAAGTACATATATTTAATTTAAACTACAATGAATGATTTTTTTGAATTAATTTGTTGTACCAGATGAATAATAAATTATGGAATAGATTTAAAATAAAACTTCAAATATTTTTTATTACACTCTATTTTTAAAGATATAATAATTATACAATGTTTATTTTATATGACAGTATACTTACAAAAACTTTCTAAAATATTTTGAATATATCATACCAAAGAAGTGTAGCAAACTAATTTGACTTCTTTGACTCAAAAGAGGGAAAGAAGGATTTTATTTGTTTATTTTTTAAAAATTATTAATTACAAAATTATTGATTATAAATCATCCATTATTTTTAATATTATTAAAATACATTTCAAATATTTTATATTTTTATTTAAAAAATAGTTTTTATAAAAAATGTTTATAGTATGGTAATTTGCACTTTTAATACATGAAAGCAATAAATTTATATATATATATTTTCAACTTATAAAAATAGAGAATTCTTGTGACTGATTCTATGATAGGAATTATCAAATTATTATATTAAAGCTGAATGGGCAACAGTACTAAAAAAAAATTTGGATTTATTGAAAATACAAATTGTACCAATTAAGGCATAATTATTTAATTGACTTGTCTTTTTCAATTCCGCTTATCAGTTTGAATATAAAGACATTTAATGTGAAAAGAATGATGAAAACTAAAGCTTAATTTCCTTTTAGTAGAAATCAAGCTTTGCCATAATTTTCCTATTGAAAATTTTTCTTGAGATGATTAATATTAGAATGTATTATTATCTCTTGTATTAAGCATTGTGAATGATAATGATAGGAAGTTCAATAAATAAAATTAGATTTACAAAAAATGCAAAGCTTTATTTCATTTTCGATAGGTACAAAGTGCTTAATTCTTTTAAATTTTTACATCTTCACAGAAATATGTCTATGATAAACTTTGAATTTCATTAAATACTTTTGATGTTAATATTTTATCATTAAACTAAAATCTAATTAGACTGGATGCAGTTTATCATTTGATGCTTTATAATGATTTACTTTTCAATTTATATATTAATATAAAGAAACTTCTTTGTACTAACATTTTTATAATTTTATAGTAAGAATATAATTTGCTAAAGCTCTCCTCACATATAATAGCTCACATTTTGTTGATAAAGTTTGATTAGAATATATATTATAGTATAAATAAAATTTTAAAATAATAATAATATATGGTACTTATAACCTAATCAGGCTTGGCCACTTGATGGCGTTCTGGCTCGCCAAAACACCTAACAAATGCCGTTTACAAGGCCTGACTTACGGCTATAGAAAACATCTAATGTTTGTCTTAGCTATTAGAAGGCCATTGATGATGACGTAACGCAGAAATAATATGGCCTATTTCTGCTTCGCAACAGTTACTGTGAATCCACACACTTATCTTTCGTGATGTGTGTGTAGTTTGATTAGTCAAATTTTTACAATATATGTTACACAATCTTTGTATTCGTAGTGAATTTAAGAAACCTGACTTTATAGTAATTTTCCAAATGGCCACACCCTTATTTAGAGAAGGTGTAATGTGTAAAATCTTGCCGAGGGTACGTCAACAGAATTCGGCCGAGTTCATAAAATAGCTAGTGATCGCGTAACTTTTTCCGCAATTGCCAAAAACAGAAGCCGAGTATTTCTGCTGTCCAATAAAAATATACATGATTTTTTGTAAATTTCATAGAAAGCACATATTATAAACATGTTTAATAAGTAAATAAGACATTTATATGTGTTTGTTGTTGTTTAAAAAAGTTTGAGTTTCTTTCTTTTGTCCAACTACGGTTACGATTTTGATATCTTTTATTTTAGCATTACAAACAACAGAACACTAACCCTAACCTACACAGTTGTTTTGTTATGTAGAAAGCAATAATTAAATGAAAGACATCATTAAATAGACATCACAGAGTAGCAGCTTTGTCCAAAAACAGCGATTTAAAAATTAAAAAAAAGGTTGTCGTTTACCAATAATTAAGCGAAAGACATCGCTAAATAGACACCGCAGAGTAGCAGCTTTGTCCAAAAACAGCGATTTAAAAATAAAAAAAAAGGTTGTCGTTTACTAAATACAAAATTAAAATTAAACAATTTTTTAATAAAAAGGCATGAAAAAAAAAGTAATAGCAATCAATAAATTAATAAGCCCCCCCAAAAAAACCCAGCGATTCGATTTAAAAATATAACGTGGCCCCGAACATTGTATTGTATTGTTTTTGACTCCCAACAATGCCATCAAGTGGCCAAGCCCGATTACATTATAATTACCTAATATAGTTATTAATAATAAATTGAATGATCACATTTACATAGGTTTTACTGAGTGTGTGTATTCACCCATTCATTCACTGAAAAAATAAGGATAAAAAAAATTAATAACAAAATGTCTGAATTTCATAGCAATTTAATACATTCTGGGTGATTTTTTCAATAACTCTTTTGATGTTTTTAAATCAGTATCAATTTTAAGCATATTTCTAAATTTTATGTGAAATACTCATATCAATTTTGAAAAGAATAATAAAGGAAGAATAAAATATATGTGCTTTTAATATAAATTGAAGAAATTTTATTTTTTTCGATGTGATCACATGTGGCACTCAGAGATGGAAAAATGGCTTTTCGTATTTTGTAAAATGTATTAAATTTACGAATTTTAGTGTTTTGTTTACTTACATTTTTGTTTGCATAACATATAACTAAGTCATGTATATTGATGCAACATAATTCTAAATATTTAAATATAGCTAGTTGCATTTTTTTTGTAAAGAAAATAAGGGGTGGGGGGAGCATTAAAATTAATTTTCTTAATTTATCTGATGATTAATTTATTCATTATTTTAAATTTATATTATTTTTTTAATGTTAAATATCTTTTTTTTTTTATAATACAGATTTAATTACTACTTAGTCTAATTAAACACCTACTTATATATTTTGAAAAATCAAGTAATTTGTACAAACATATTTTTAGAAAAGTCAGTAAAGTAGTTCTATTGAAATTAGATTAACTTCAATAATGTCAATTGCAAGAGTGAATTAATTTTTGTAAAAGAAAATTACTTTATTCATTTATCACATACAGAGTTTTATATAAAAATTGTATAAAGTAAAAAGTCAAATCTGGGCTTTATATAAATTAAAAAGGAAGAGTAATTTAAAGGAAAAATCAAGTTTCTGGGAAGAGGCTAGCAATAAAAAATCATGCTATCGTAGAATGCTGGAAAAGATAATATCCAAAATTGATCAATTTAAAAGAATTACAGAAGTAAAAATTGGATGTGAAGTAATTGAACTTTATTTTAGAAAAAAAGATATGATTGAATTTTGGGATAATTAAATTTAATATATGCTGAAAGTTGCCTGTTGATTTAAAAGAATCTCTTGCCAAAATATATATGCATAAAGTGATAAGAATTAAGAATGTAAATGGAGTTTGCAATCAGTTTTCTACTAAAATGAAAATATGTCATCAATTAAATTTTAAATGATAATGTTTAATTTTGAAACATTTCTTTCTGAAGAGAGATTCTTTATAAATTAGTACCACTTGAAGTCTTGCAGCAAGATCTTTCTGTTCTTCAAAGGGTTTTCTAATTGAACTTTTAGAAATCTTGACTTTTGTGTTTGGTGCTTAAATTAAATTTGAATTAGTGACAAATCCTATACATATTTTGTGAGGCAGTTTCTCTTGTGGTATTTGATGGTAAAATATATGATAGAATGGATAGCAACTCATATGGTGTATACTAGTAATATTTTAGTGACTATTTAAAAATATGATATAAGCATTCTTTCTTCAAACAGGATCACAGTTTCAACAATAGAATTTCTTATTGCTAAAAATCTATTCTTAGAAAAATATGTATATTATGTTTTCATGAAAAAGTTACTCTTAGAAATAACATTTTGATAGCTGAAGAAAATAAGTTAAGCTATGGCAGAAGCTCTTCCAAGGATCATGGGATAACATTGTGCCATTTATTGAAGAAGATTGTATTCATTTTATATAGATATTTCCCAAATGTTTGGATAGAAAGTTGAACTACATGTTGATGTTATTCCAACTCTTGCAATCATCAATCAGTGCAAGAACCCAAGTCATTTCCTTTCATCATACATGTACCTTACAAACACTCACCCCGTTGATATGATTAGAGATAGAACACAATCTTTGAACATTCCCAGTTGTTATAACCTTGTTTACACATAGAGCACCAAGAAGTTTTGAATAAATTCTTTCTAAACATAAACATTTAGTATATCTAAAACCTTTGGCTTTTAATCTTATAATGGAATATTAACTTTTGCTTAAAAAAAAAAGTGATGTGAGCATTCTTATCATTAAATTTTACTGGGAAAAAAAAATTGATAATTGTTGTGTAAGTCAACATAACTTACTAGTTTTTGTGTAGATTAATATAAATTACAATTTTCACCTTGTTCCAATTTTAAATTATTTATTTTACATAACACTTTCATATTTTATTCATAAAAAAAAATATTTTCTTTAATGATTTTTAGATTTGAAATACAGATTGAATTATATCATTGGCTCTCACCAGTTGCAATGAAATATATTGGAAAATTTTTGCTGGTACCATTTATTAGCTTCTTAAATTTACTTGTTATATTGTTATTTCATTTGGTTGCTGTATGTCAACTTGTAGATTTTTTTTTTTTAATAACATGAGTTTCTATAAAGGTTTAGGTTCATTTGCAATTGAATTAGTCATAACATCTCTTGCTTTAATAATGTTTATTTCCTTTTTGGAATATCATAGTGGTATCATATATTGAATTTTTTTTTCAAGCATTCATTAATATTATTGTAATTTAAATAGAATATTCTTCATTTGGAATATTTTTTTCTTATCTTCTATTTAATATTTTTTTCTTATCTTCCAATTTCTATTTGATTTTCATACAGATAAAATAAGAGTAATTATAATACCATAAATTTTTAAGCAAATTTTTTAAAGTTTTAAACTAGGAACAAGTACTTACTGGAAATTAATTATGTTTTGCAAAATAAAAAATGTAAATACTCGAGTATTGTTAGCCTGTGCACTACAGTGGAGCTGTGATATCTGCTATATTTTGTTCCAAGCTTTCTCACATACACTGCATATAATAACTCACATTTTTTTGATAAACTTTGATTAGAATTGAATATCTATTGTTCAATGAACTGCAACTGTACAGTACTTTTTAACATGCATATATATATATATATCACAGATACTTTTTTATATGTATATATAAATTAAGATTATAATATAAACAAAAATTTAAAAAAAAAATATAGTTATTACTAATAAAATTGAGGGGATCATTTATTATATTTTATTGTGTGTTCAGTCACTGAAAAAAAAAAAAGACAAGAGAAAAAAAAAATCTTACTGAATTACAATTCCATTTTTTAAATAAAATGGATAGTGAATATATCTAACTTTCATTATAACTAAATACATTCCAAATGATATTTGTTTTGTTTTTTTCAATAACTTTTTTCTCGTATAGAAATTTAATAATAGTCTTACTTATGATAGAATAAAATGTATTTTCAACATAAATGGAAGAAATCTTATTAATAAATATAATCACACACAGTACTTTGAGATAGAAAAATGGCTGCTGGTGTATTATAAAAGTTATTTACAATTTTTTTTTTTAATGTGATTATCACATATGGCATCGTGTATCATAAAATGTATTAAATTTACGAATTTTAATTTTAGTCTACTTACATTTTTGTTTGTTTACAGTTATTTTTGAATAGAGTATAATTGAAGCCATGTATATTGATACATTGTAGTTCGCAGTTTCACTGTACATCAATTTTTCATAAATAAAGGTAAATATAATGACTTTGTTAAAGTATACAACTTGTTAAAATATATAATTAGGCTACATTACAATAGTATTTTGCCAGCTCATTGTTAAAAATATATTTTCATGTTTATCCATCTTCTGCAATTTTAACACATCCATTTCAATATGTTAAACAGGAAGTTTTGTTTATAATAAATAAACTTTTTTTTTAAAAAAAAAAATTTGAAAATACAAAAAAAAGTCTCCGAAAAATAAAAATTAATCATACACATTTAATGTTTGAGATGAACATTGACCTTCTGGTTGCAGTATATTTCTTTGTGTTATTTTTCATTTCTTCCAATTTATACATAAGATTGGAAATAGTGTTAGACCATTAATAAAAATAAAATATTAAAAATTTTTTTTTTTGAAAATAATGCTTTTATTTAAATAGCTCACTAAAAAGTAAAAAAATATCCATTTCATACACATTTGAGACTTTTTTGATTTTTATGATTTGTTTGAGCTCAAATGTTTTATGAAACAAATTATTACTTTATTTTTTACTTTTTAATGGGCTAAAAGCATTATTTAAAAAAAAATCTTTTTTTAAATACTTTATTTTTTAGTTATAAATAAAACGTATAATTTCAATAAAATAATTTCCTTCACAAGTCTTTTTTTATTATTGTTCTTTCCACAAGAGAGCACCTGCTGTCAATGATTTTGACAAAAGAATATACATGTAAATGGAAAAATATGGGTGATTTATTTTGTAAATTATGTAAGGAAGGAATTGAAAATATTAGGCATTTGTTAATTGAATGTAAATGTTTGAAAACAGAAAGGGTACATATAATGAAGTTGTGGAAAAATAAATATGAAAAGAGTGATTATACAGAAAGTGAATTATTGGTTTTTATGCTAGGTTTGGGAAAAGATAAGGGGGATTTAGATATAAAGGTTATAGAGTTGACAAAAATTATGTTGTGGAAATGGGATAGAGCAGATTATGGGTAAATTTAGAGTGGGGAATGTAAAAGAAACTGGCTAACAGGTTTATCTGGGCTTAATTGCTGAGATATTCTTGACTTCGTTTAAGGAGAAGCCATAATACATCACATCACATCATCACATAGTTGTATTTATTTTGAATTTGGAAATGGAAAAAAAATCTCTAATCTTTATTTACATATTTTTTTTTTATAAAATATTTATGAAATATTAATTATTTCAGAATAATAATTCAGTTTTGGTTGGAAATATTTATTTTTAATTAATAAAGTAAATTAATATTAACCAAGTTTTACTCTACAAATATGATATTACTGGTGGTTCAGCTGTTAAAGGATTTTTTCTGGGAAAAGTAAAGTTGTGAATTCAAGTTCTAATCATGGATACAGACAGAACAAGTTAATATAAAAGCATTTAAAATAGAAAACCCTAAATCATAGAAAGATAAATAATAACCAATAAATAATAAAGAACTTGAATTATAATAAAAATATTCATGCATAATTACCAAAAACTAAATGAAATATAAGTAATTTTCAAGTTTAGCAGCAATACCTAAAGACAAACACTTACATATATAGTTTTGTTTTACTATATTTATAGATGAGAAATTTCACAGTGAATTGATTTTCAACAAAATACAATTTCTGATTGTGATTTAGTGATATACTCTTCTTACAAATAAATAAATTAAGAACCTAAATAGTTTTAATATCTCATCAATACAAAATATGAGAATGAATTAATAACATATTTTTTTTGACAGTGCTTGTTTTTAATGTTTGAACTGTTCATTTTCTAGAATCACATTGTTTTTCAAAAGACAACTTTGATATAAAATTCTATATTCAATGTAATTCATTACTACTATATTCTCATTTAAGGATAGCTTTTTGAATTTTGAGTTAAAATCCAACTAAATTCTTAAGATCTAACTTATTTTTACATTCATAGGATCTTCTTTTTATTCCACTCTTCCTCCCTCCCACCATTTACATATATACTTTCCATTTATTCAGTATATCTTTTCATTACTTATTCAAGGTCTACAATAAAGCAGTAAAAATAATTTTGAGTAAGTTCATTAAAAAATAGCATTTGATGATTGAGATCTAAAATATAAATAAATTATGGAAACAGTAACATAACAATTCTATATTAAGGATTATAAGTGTTGAAATAATAGTTTAATGGTTAAAATAGATGTTTAACATTGATAAAATCATAAAATCTTGTGTTGAAAAATTTTTAATGTATAATTTATTAATATAAATTTTTATAACAGCTATTATATATATTTTTATTATTTTGTATAATTTATATGAAAAAAACCCCCAGTATAATGGACTTCCTTTATTTCTATTTCTGATGAAAATAAATTTTTATATATTAGAATTTATACTGCACTTTATCTCCTATTATCTTCTTTACATAATTTTTTTGTAATTAAAAATTTAGCTCAATATTTTTCCAATTTTTAGTAATCTACTTCTTTATTTCATTTCTTCTTATTTTCTTCAGACTAAATATTAATTCTTCATTTTATAAATTGCAATTAAAACTTAGATCAAATTTAGATATACCCATACATTTTTCATACTAATTTTAAACTTACTTCGTTCTTTATAAAAATCTAAATAATATCTATTTTTACTGCCCAAAACTTTTCAAGTTTTAATTTTCTCATATTTTTTTTAACTACTCATTATCATTTAAAGGCATTTATTCAGCATCAAGTTTTAGTCCATATAAACTCTTATATTCCCATTATTTTTTATCTCCAATTCATAATTATCTAAAATCTCTCCTTATATTTTAACACTTATAATTCTTAATATAGAATTATTACTCTATTTTCATTATTTATTTTTCAATGCATTTACTATTTATAATAATAAAATACATACATAACAGAAATTCTTGAAAAGCACTTTTCAAAAATGAAAATGTTTAATTTATAATACAAAATAGAATAAATTAAATTTATAACATGAATTGACTTTAAATAGCTAATTTAAAATTTAATATGTAAATTATTCAGATAATTCTCTGATTTTCTATTTCCCTCCCTCCAAATTAGGATTATAATTTAAAGGACTTTATTTTAAATAATTTTCTTATGATTTTGTTTTATTGAAGTAAATGGTAATTAATATTATTTGCCTGTTCACAAACCATGCCTTTTATTGTTAACCATTATGTGCTATGTATACAAGCAAACAAATTTGATTGAATAAAAGTTGTTTTTAAATAATTTTCATCTATTTATAATGAATTTAATCTTTAAAACACTCTCAATGCTCTCTTTTTTTTAAAAAAATTTTTGACACTAATATGTGAAAACAATTTCTTTATGTAACTTTGCCAAAGAGAATTTTTAAATGTTAACAAAAATAATATTAAATTAATATTATTACAAATGCAATCAAAAATAACATGAGAAAATATATTCATAATTATTAAAACAAGACAGTTTTAGAATAAAAATTGATTCTTTTTGGAGGGAGGGGGAATATTGTTTGTTGTATTACCACCATTTTTTGATGGGCATTAATATTTTGTTATATTTCTCAAAGAACTTTCATTGAAGTTTGTATCAATTTGTAAAAAAAAATTAAACAAATAGTTTTTATAGCATTCGTCATAATCTTTACCCATTTTTATTTTGCCGATGCATGGTTTTATTAGGATTTTAAGAGTCATTTCAACTGCTTCAGTCAAAAATTTATTTTCTTGAGAATTTTAATGAACTCTCTAATGGCTCTTGAAATCTCTCAATTCAGCTTGTGGACATTTTCAAAAACATATATAAAATTGTTCTCTATAAAACTTCTATTTAAACAAGTGCAAATATTGAATTAAGAATTAAGTAAATAAAATATTTTTTTCTCTCTCCAACTATCAGAGGTGCAATATTCTAACAAATTATCTACATTATGTGATCTTTCTTACTATGGATTTAATCTATGATGCTAAGAGTAGCAGGCAAACATATGCTAATAAAAATAAAACATTTTACGTCATTTTATTATTTTGCATTTGAATATAAGAAAAATTGACAGAAAATCATGCATTTCAAAAGAAATGGAACAATGCATTTTTTTTTTTTATAAAAAGAAATAGTAAATTGATATACCTGATATGTCTCTGGAAAGTATTTCAGTTAATAAAGACCACATATTAAGAAGCACTATCAGAATAATTGTTGGGGAAGAAATAAATGTTAAAATAGAAACTTGAAAAGGAGCTTCATCAAGTGGCTGATATGATTCATAAAAAGTACAAACAAGTCAGAAAATTCTGTGAAAACAAATTACATTATTTTTTTAAAAAGCAGAAAATTTCAAACCATTTTTCAGAAAAGAAGTTTATAAAAGACTGCATCCTAGCTGCTGTAAATCTATTCAGAACATAAAAAGGAAATGTATTTGCATATGTCATGAAGAATGATTGCAAGACAAATTGGAAAAATTGTCATTAAATGTGGAATTTATTATTAATAATGACATTATTTTATTTTTAATTCACAAAAAAAAAAATTATGGCCCTCCTTTAAAAAAGGGAAAGTTGAAATTGGCCTGCAGTTGAAAAGGTTGTCTACTCCTAATGATTAGCAGTAAATTAAGTAATTTTTTGATCAAATATAGCGTGCTAATTTGTAAGTCAATAATTTTGTATGGCTTGAGATGATACTATAAGTAGAAAAAAGACTCCCACCCTTGCTTTAAGACAATCATAGTAAAATTAAAGTATAGGCAAAAAAAGAAAGATTGTATTGTTATTAATATATTAAAAGTTACCTAAGTAAGCAGCAATAGAAGCCTATTGTTAACATCAACTATGTTTAGACTAAATTTAAAAAATAAACTGAAAACAAACTTTTTTAATAATTTTTATTCATTTTGTTTTTATATAGATAACTGATGTCAATCAATTGCATTATTTTTGGATGGGATTTTGCTATCTCTGGTAAGTTGATCATCAATATAATTTTTATCTTATATTTTTTTAAATATATTATGAAAACTGGACATTATAATACAATTTCTGATTATTATATATATTATATCATTAGTAACAACTCCAGGGGGAAATATGAAATAGAAACAAAAATGACCAAAAAATTGTTAAATATAAATTTATGATGACTTTACAAACTAATTAATGAATTTCAAATACATCCAAATATATCACGATGGTCCTTAATCTATTTATTTGGTTCCACTGTTATTGTCATTAGTAACCAATCCAGGGGGGAGGGACGGACAAAAATGAACAAAAAATTGTTAAATAAGTATACAATAACTATACAAACTAATTCATGAATTTCAAATACATCCAAATATATCATATAATAGTCTGTAGTCTATTTATTTGACATCTTATAATGTTATATTTGCCGCATACTCTTTGTGAAATAATTCCTACCCATATTCCAATAAAAGTAGACAATGTAAATGAGATGTATCTTCAAAAGAAACTATACTAAACTTCATCCTAAAATATTTTTTTAAATAAATTGTTACTATTCATTTACTTCCAGATCCATTCCAAGATGGATGTTGTTTATAATATTTAGAAAAGTAAAGATCATAGCAAATGGTCTTTATTCTTAACATAATTTCAGAATTTTGGTAGAATCTAATATTAAATGAAATTTTTGTATTTGCTTTTAGGTTACTAATTTATATCACTGTGATGAAATAAATATCTTTTAACTTGTTATAGCAACACTTTGGATTTCAACATCCAAGCATACCATTTCTATCTAAAAAGCTAGTAAGATATTTAAAGTGAAGTTTCAAACTAATAACCATTTAAGATAGAAGTTTGAAGATTTTTCCCACCTTAGGCTGATAAAGCATCTGAATTTTTTGAATAATTAACAAAATTCTTTATAGCACAATCACTAGTGTATTGAAATATAGAAACTAAGAAGATGAAGTTCTAATTTTTGCTTTTAATTGAACAAGTTTCACTATTAATCCAATAGTGTATCTTCATGAAGCTATTTATAAATTATTCCAAAGACTGGCGTTGTAAAAGTGGAAAATATATTTGGAGCTATATAACTGTTTAGTATTGCTTTTCATTTTAAATGCATAATCTTCTCACATCATTTTTGATAATATGAATAAACTTACATAGACAACCTGTATTTTCAAACATTGCTACAAAATTTGATTAATCGAATCAAATATTTTGAAAGAATTGATAAAGCAAAACACAAATTAGACATTTGTCCATGATATTTTTTAGCATTTGCCTTGCAACAAAAAACATATCTATAGTTCTTGATTTTCTAAACCTCCATTTAATATCTGATAACTACCAATCTGATTGGAAATATCCTATTTGATAGTCTTTGAAAGTATTTTTATTGTAATGAATAATACTAATACTTTACATTAATTTCTGTAGTCTTTTTAATTGTTTATTGTTATGAATTGGAACAGTAAAAGTATTTCTAAGATTAGGGAATATACTTCATAGATCTATATATTACTAAAAAATTCCAAAAGTTTTAAACTTGATGGACACCATCATATTTTATCTGTAACAAATTGTTTATCTCTGCTCAGATTGAATTAGTTGATAGAATGAATACATCATTAAATGCAATCATCTGAACTCCAGAATCATTATTTAAAAGATATTCCAAGTATTCCCTTCTCTGTTCAAATATTATCACTATCATATAAAAATGTGTCATTCACTTATTTTATAGGATTAATATTGTTTTTCAAATTCATAGGGCATTTTCAGTGCTTCAAAAAATATCTAAAATGATCACAATAAACAATAATCTATATCTCTTAGGGATTGAACTTCTCTTTAAATCATTATATTACTTACATATAAGCTTCATATTTTATTTGCCATATTTTCTGAAGCCTAAACAGATTTAATCTTATTTACAATGTGTTGCTTAAAAAAATTCATAATTCAATAACAAGACAAACTTGAAAATTAGCATGAGTATTTCCAAAATACAGATATTAAATTTTCAAGCAATATGTTTTGGGATATGAATGTATGTATGCTAAGTTCTTTACATGAAAGATGATAAAGTGTTGTTACCAAGTAATAACAATTAATCATGAATGATAATTTGCCATCTTCATTGGATTACATCAGATTATTATTTTAATCTTAGAACATCCTATTTTGGGATTTGTTCAACAATCTCTGTTTACAAGAAAATTATCTTATAAATTTTTATAGCGTAGAATGCATCCAGGTTCCTGTATAATGATTTCTCTGTCCATACAAAGTTTTCAAAATAATCATTCCAAGTGATGTGTAAAAATTCAGTAACAATAGATTGAGTTCATAGTGTTTAATACCAATATTCCCAATAAATGGGCCATAAATGTGTTATCAACACATGCACTAAAGTTTATTAAGAAGAAATTTTCAATCTTTTATTGTACATACCATGTTTCTCAGAAAATAAGCCCTTGCATGATTTTTCAGGAAGCTTATAATATAAACCCTAGTTAAGATCATCATCCACATAGACGCTCGTTGGACATATTGAATTATAAAGTTATGAATGTATATATAAACAATATTATTGACATTAATAATTTAAATAAATGGCAATATAAATTATATGGTTCTTTTGCATTTTGGTGTCAACAAATTTCCATAAACGTAATTTTAGAGAAATAATTTATCTACCACAAGTCGGTATATCGGATAATTTATCATTTCATTTATATATTTTTGGGTATTTATTTTATTGATATTTAATACTTAGATTTAGAATGTTTGATTTAGTTTTAGAGTTTCATCATGGTAGCTTTTAAATACTCAAGATAAAAGAAAAATTAATTTGATTTCTTAAACATTTTTTTCCTCCTAAAAGATTTTATTAAAATAAATAAAATGATTTTAATAATCAAAGTTTAGCTTAAGTTAAATCATCAGTCTTTCTCCTAAAGAAAAGCTTTTAAAAAGAATATCAAGCAGGGCTTTACAAATAATTTTGAAAGTGTTTACAATGTGCTCACTTGATAATGGATGGACATAATTGTGTCATATATGAATCATCGTAATTCACTATACAATACGTTATAATAACTGTACTTAATGTTGCATGTGTGAAATACAGAAACATTTTTTAATTTTTGTGCTTGCACTTTTTTGCTGCTTTTATGTGGAAAACTATTCTTAATTCTAATCATTTTTGTTATCATTCCTGTCTCGCAAGTCTTCAGTTAACATTTCATTTAATGGTAAATTTAAACAGAATGGGTGCAAAAAGAAAGAGCTATTCTTGGAGAGCTTCTGGGGCAGAAATCTTACAGCTTTCTGTAAAGATAAGAAGTAGTTGAAGAAATGAACATTTTTGTACTTGAATAAGTGTAGATTTTTGTATATGAAAAAATAAGCCTTACAGTTTCTTTTAAAGCAAAAATTATAAGAAACAAATTTATTTTCAGGAAAACACTGTTCAATAACTGTCAAATAAGGAATAAAAGTTTTCTTGTTCAGAATTATCTGATATTGTAATATAAGCATTGTAAAATGGACAGAAGTATTATTGAACACCCCCATTTTTAATATAATTAGCATTTCATCAATACAATATTTGTTTTTCATTGATATATCTTCTGTATATATGTTGTTTTATTTTAGCAATAAATTTAATTTTCTAGAATTATTTTCTTATTTAATGATATTTTTCAATTTTATCTGCCTATTGGACAGCTTGTACAAAAATAATTTACTAATGAAAGCCTTACCTCTCTACCTTTATGATCTCTCTATATATTTAAATTTATTCTAATATTTTGTTAAAAACCTATCTTTTCTAAAAACAGCAATTTATATGTAGTTTCCTGGAATACATTTAAAAAACATATTTTGCGGGTTCATCTGTGTTAAAATTTTTTAAATATTAATATATCTACGTTTCGACTTGTGTGATCAAGTCGAAACGTCGGTATGTCAATATTTAAATTTTTTAACACGGATGAACCTGCAAAATATGTCTTTTATATATGCAATCCGTGAAAATCTTTGTATCAACATATATATATATATGCAATTCTTTATAGAGTTCATATTTAGGTTTTTCAAAATTTATTCTTTTTCTAATGATTCCACTTTCTTTCCATGTTGTGACTTGAGTTCTTAAATATAATTAGTTGTGGTCAAAATTATGTAAAAATAAAAGGTTAATATTCATCTCTCATACACCAGAGTTAAATCAAAAATAGAATTAATTTTTGACTTTTTTCAAATGTTAATTCTATTTACTTAGTGTAAAAAAGATAAGTTTGATTACTTAGGAAATTTCATGTGATTTAGTTTAGGAATAAAAAAATCATTAGGCATTAATAAAGTTTTCTTTAGATATTTTGATAAACAAAAGTGCTTCTCTTGTAATATAATTAATGCATTCTGAAAACTATTGCATTATAAAAATTCACATTGCGAAAGTAATAAGCTTAGGGCAAAAGAATTGTAAAAGTGTCACTATGTTAATGTATATATCTATCAAGTTAATATAATAATTTGTAGAATTAAGATGCAAAAAAAAAAAAAAAAATTAAAAAAGAGATATAAACAGTTATCCAAATTAAATATATCATATCATTTAAAGAGTATGACTTATGATAGATTCCGCAAGATCGTGAAGGTTGGAAAACTTTTTACCAAGAACCTCTTTAAATGTAATCTTTAAAGAATGCGTTCTGAAAACTATTGCATTATAAAAATTCACATTGTAAAAGTAATAAGCTTAGGGCAAAAGAATTGATATTTGAGCACTCTTATAAATAACACCATATAATGAATAAATAAATACAAAATAAAAGTGTCACTATATTAATGTATATAATAATTTGTAGAATTAAGGTGCTAAAAAAAAAAAAAATTATAAAAGAGATATAAACAGTTATCCAAATTAAATATATTATATCATTTAAAGAATATGCCCTGTGATAGATTCCGCAAGATCATGAAGGTGGAAAGCTTTTTACCAAGAACTTCTTTAAATGTAATCTTTGAAGAATGATAAGAACATTTATGTATTGGTCATTAGATCAGTCTCAAATCTTGACTTTCCTAAGAATATCTTATAATAAATCTATTTGCCAAGTCGTATGCAGACATTCCTCCTTTATTTCTGGCTACATTTTCATTAAAAAAAAAAGAATTATTCTTTTGAAAACTTATTTGAATCTGAAATTGCTTATGTTAGGGAACATCAATATTTATCTTTTTTTAAGTGATAGTAATAATTAAGTAAGAATGTTTTTTTTATTCACCTGCTTATATATTTAAAATATTATAAAAATAATTTTTCAGGTAATGCAAAATGCAGATTCCGAAAATATCAGGGAAAAGTGCATTAGAATGACATTAAATACCATAAACCAAACAACAGTCTCTATGTAATAAAGATATATAACCATTATATAAAGAACACAGAATTGTTTCAGTTTGATAGATAAACTATCAGTAGTAGTATTTCTTTGCATGATTGATGTAAATGATAATATTGCGAATATTTGCCAAATGCTTTGGTGATATTTTGCCTTTTACCAATTCTTTTTTTTTTTTGTAATCTATATCAGTTCATTTTTATTATAAATTATAAAATATTTTATAATTAGATAATTTTTAACAATAAGATTTTTAAAGAATTTTTTTTTTTTTTTTATGAATATGCCTTGTTAAGTAAGAAAAATTAAAAAAAGAATTATATGGGCATTAAAAACACTACATAAAGCAAAATTATAAACAATTTTAAAAAGATAAATAAAGTGAATATATAAAAATGAGAGAGGAAGATGTACATGGATTTAGATCGGGTATTACTTTTGAAATTTTATGATAATATATAATGGATTTAAAAACACATTTGAACTATTTATTTTGAATTAACTCATTAACTACTGTTGATGAATGTAATTTAGAGTCATTGATATTAAACACTCACCAGTGTGTGTTCATTTTATTACTACTTGTGAACATGTTAAATATTCACAGAAATACAATTAAAATAAGAACAAAAACTGTAAATTGTGATTTGCTACTGGTGGTTATATTCACTAAATATATTTCTTTTATGATGCTTAATGATATATTTGTTCACCAATACAAAAATGAAAAAAAAAAAACAAGCATTAGAGAATAGGTTATTTATAATAAGTGCTAATAAAAAACAAAAGATATTTTAATAATATTAATTATTGATAATTTTTGAATTGTTACTACGATCATAAGACTATAAAAAGAAAACTATTTTGCAGTAAAGCATATTAATTAGTATCAAAATATAACAATTTTATAGATGATAATTTTTAAAATGGCTATTCAAAGAGCTGGCTTATCTTTATGATTTATAAAATAATAGTTTATTTTATAGAATTTTTTTGTACACACTTCAAATACTTGATTGTTATTTTGTATAATGGAAAATTCTCTCTCTCTCTTTTTTTTTTTTTTTTGGCAAAAAGTAGCATTGATCAAAGGTCCTTAATGAAAAAGTTTATTCACATTAAATAAAACAAAGTTTTTTATATGTTGACCTGTTTTCATGAAAAAGAATGAACCTATTATTTATAAACATTTCCATAATATGAAACACAATGCCATTTGATATAGTCTTCCATAACATCTGATAGGATAATTTCCAAATATTTTGAAATTATACACTAACATTTTTTAAAAATTTTTTTATTATAAATTTATTTTTATAAGTTGTTTTGTTTGAATATTTTATATAATGCAAAATTTTGCATGACAAATTATTTACTATTGTCAATTTGAATTTATTGCTGTGCAGTGGACAAATGCCATTGTAGTACATATATTCTTTTACTTTGTTTTATATGCTATGTATTATAATTTTGTTTTTATTTTTTAGAAATAGAATAAATAAAGTTCTTAACAAACAAAATAATTCAAAATTTGAATTTATTCTGAAAATCAAGGAATTTGAGTTATTGTAAATTGTATGCAAGTTGACCAATATATCTGGAATTTTTTTAAGTCAGATAATGATTGACATACTTATTGAATTTTTTTAAAATCAAAAATCTTTTATTGTGAGATAATAAAATGCTAAAATCATTTTGCCAACTGAGAGAATCCTCTTGGCAGTCAAAATGTTATGTTGCCCATTGTACAAATATATAAAGGTTGAGTAAAATTATATATACCATGTAAAATAATAATTTTGGCTTTTATAAGTATAGTACAATTAATTATTTTCAGTCTTATTTGGATTTCCTTTACCAAGCTTAATAAACAAAAAATTAAAATGAAGTAAAATGAAGATAGTATCGTAATTTAATACGAATTGACATAAATGATGATAAAAATCATTTAAAATAATAATTCTTATTTTTGCCTTTTCCCCATTTCTTCCTCAAACACTTAAAATCTTATTGATAATGAGAATGGTATTAGAATATTTTTCTTACAAGTAATTATGAGTAAGGCTTTATATGGTAACAACTTTCGCAAAATCAATATAAATGAAACAAGCATCTGAAGATCCACCTTCGAATGGACTTGTTGGAAAATGTCAATGGATACATTATAATCAAAAGCAATGAAGATCAGAGATAGAAGAAATATATATATAGAAAGGTAATATTGCAAAGACAATAAATAGGAAACTTATTGAGATTTTCTATATAATATTACCTTTAGTAATGGAAGAAGAAATCAGATTAGCTTTGAGACTATTCCCAAAAGGTATAATTATAAGGATTGAAAGCATTTCATCAGAAATTTTATAGAAAACAAAAGGATATATAAAAGTGATGACCAAATTATGCCAATAGCTTAATAATATGTAGATTGGAATAAATCAATTTCTGTGCAAACTATAATGCAATTTCTCTGATTTGACATTCAATTAAGATTAGGCTGAACTTTATTGAGCACACATTAGATCCTTAAATTAATTGAGAATAGCCACTTATATAATAGTTTTACGAAAGGTTAAGAAATAAGATTGTTGATATTAGGCCAGAATATACTCCAAAAAAGTCAACAAAAAATCTTTTATTCAATGGTACTAAAATATAGATTGTTCTTTAAAATATGGTGAACTAGGACAATTCATTGCTGTCATAGAGAAATTTTTTTTTTTTGAGAATTAGAAAATAATTCCATTCGGAGTGAGATAGGACTGCATTTTATCCAACTTGAAATAAAGAATATGAAATGGGGGAATTAATTTGGATAAACACAAACATGGATTTAAAATGATGAAAGAAACAACAGTTTTTGGATAAATTGATGTCATCCTTGCATCTAAAAATAAAGATGACCTAAAGACACTTATTGGGAAAATTAAAAAATTATTCAAAAGGTAGTATAATGATTAAATAAGATCACAAAGTTTATGACAATAGAGAACAGTTAATATTAAAATTGATAGCAAAGACATAGATGTTACTAATAGTTTCTGTTTTCATAGTGATCATGTATCAACAATATAGGATATAGCAGTTAATAGATTCATTATAAAAACAACCATAGAAAAAGTTGCAATAAAAAGCATAAAAAATATCTTTAGAAGTAAGGACATATCTTTAAAAATTAAAATATGAATTATTCAGGTTATGCTAATTCTTACTAATTTCTATGGATTTTTTTAAGTTGGATGCAGAAGAAGCAGGATAGGAAAAATATTGATGCAATGAATTGTTATGCTGCTAGAGACTTTTAAAAGTGCAAAGAGGTAGATGAAAGGGAACAAATAAATATTTAATCAGATTACATTTGAGCTTTTTTTTTGGAGCAAAAATGACTAGATAGAAAAGATCTTGTTTTGGGCCATATTATGAGCCAATCTAATATATTAGAAATATTTATAATGTTTAGAAATGTTGAAAAATAAAAAGGATTGGATGATCAATATTGAGGAATCAAAAGATAACATTACTCTGGAAAAATGCTATTTATTTGATTGTCAGGAATCAGCATTGACTTAAAGAAGTGTACTAATAGTTTGATTTTTTTTTGTCTTGTTTATTCTCTTTATCTGCTTTATATACATCAATCTCCAAAACATTTATTAAGTCTTTTTTCCCCACAGAAATATCACATGGGTTTACAAATACGTAAACAAACAATATGTATGATAAATTTGTGATTAGTAGACGATTGATGTTCTATGACCAAGCAATGATATTTGATCTTAGCAGTGATTTGTTATTATATGAATTCCCATAACACTGTCTATTCTATTCTATTAGCTTTTTTCTTAAAAGGAATATTATTAAACACATCTGGTTGTTTCATTCAGAAGTGTTTAGATTTAAAATAGTAGAAAGTTGATAGATGGAATGTTAGAACTATGACTAAGATGAAGAATCTCTTTTTAAGAATTACCAGTAAAAAATTATATTATATAGGCAGGTAGGTTGTAAAATGAGGAGAATAGCAAAAACAGATATCTCAGAATAATTGCTGTGTTAGGATATAAAGTAAAAGAAAGATTTATAAGTAGTAATCCTATAAATAATAGTTTGTTAATGATGAAGCTGCAAGTTATTCCAAAGAACTCTGCGATTATACAGATATATATGTCACCATGATAAAAGAAATAAAAATTATGTGTGAAAAAATTTAAAATGAATATAAAAGTAGCTATATAGTAATATTGAGAAATAGAAATACTATAGTAGGTTAGTGAAGAGAAGATGATAGAAAATTATGGATTAAAAATAAATGAAAGAGGTGAAATGATGATACATTTATGTAAGGAAAATATAATAATAATGACTATATGATTTTAAAATTCATAAAATAAATATTTTTACATGAAAAGCATCAATCTAAGAAATATATTAAAACAGAATATGTTTAAGAATAGACTAAGAATGTATATGCATATTGTGGAACTGATAGATTTAGTCATAGTATAAAATAAGTATTATTCTAGCTAAATTTTAAGAGTAAAAATTATATCAAAATGCAAATGAACCATCAATAAATTAAAAGATATTAATGGAAAATATAAAATTTATTAGCTAAATTCCAATTTGATGAATTTTTGGGTCTCGATGGCTTTTTGTTTTATATATATATTTAAAAAAGTATTAAAATATATCTTAAAGGTGATCTTTTTTTTTTTTTTGAAATTTTATATAGGGGCCCCAAAATTCTAGTTTTCCCAATTTAGGTAATAAAACAAATATAAATAATAACAAGCTAAACAGTAATATAAATTGGAAAGAAATGTGGAAAATATTACAGAAAAATTCAAAGAAGGCTGCATTATAAGCAGTAACGAGAAGTTTAATACTGCAACAAAAAATATCATGAGTCAATGTGAAATAGTTAATTTTATAGTAAAAAAAAATTTGGAAAGTAGGTAGAAATATGACAGAAAGATTAATAGTAAATTGAATAACAGATAAAGCTAGAAAAGTCTGCCTACAAAAGGAAAATATTTAAATACAAGAATTGTAAAGCAAATATAGATATAATTTGATTTATAATAAAATAAAATAATTTGGATGGGAAAAACAAAATAACAAGAAATGAAACAAATGAATCAAAGAAATTGAAAGAAAAACTGCAATTGCATGGGATCAATGAAATTCCAGTTGAATTTTTTAAAACTATAGGTGAGAGACTTTGGAAGACTGTTTGTTTTGAAAATTAATAAATTTTATTTCAACACTTAATTGATTTTTTAACAGAAAACCTGATGCAGTAAAGTATTAAATAGGTATATTCATATTAGATTACTTATTGATATTTAAAGAGCACTTTTGCTATGAAAAGCAAGAGATATTAAAGATGCAATTGAAATGATGACTATTCCTGAAAGATATATAAAAAGAGGAAAGGATACTAATGTTTGTATTATTAATTTTTTCTTCTTGGATGAAGAAAGATGTAGATTGAAAGGGAGACAAATGTTAGGTAATTTGATTATAAATTCAAGAATTTTTAAAAGATTAAATGGTTTAAGTATTCTTGTAGAAGAGGTAAACTAAAAATTGTAGGATGTAAGGCAGACATCTTCTGTTTTACTTAATTCTTTATTTAGTAATCATTGTTTGATAGAGATGAAAATAGAACTGGGGATAGTTTTACTTACAGTAGGCAGTGTTTTTAAATATGAAAATATTTAATAGAAATAATAAAACTTGAGAAAATTTGAAATGAATGTATATATGCTTAAAACAATCAATATAGGTGGTGATAAAAGATTAATACTGATAATTGGACAGTGTTGACTGTTTAAATAAGACTTACATGAATAAATAATTGTGTGTGTGCAAATACAAATAAGAAATTAATGTTTGGAATATAAATTAGCATAAATTTATATTTAGTTATATATGTCTTATGTTTAATCATAATCTCCAACCTTACAACGAAAATTATATTTTCTGCAGAGAATGTTTAAACTGAATTGTTAGATGATGAAAGGCAAAATAATACAACAAATCTACCAACCAAGAAAAGAAGTGGAGGACTATAAGTGAATCATAGAGAAAATTGCAATTCACTGAAGTGAGATGAAGCAGTGCTGTGTTTTTAAATAAGATTTACATGAATAAATAAAAAGTAGTGTGTGTATGTGTTAAAATAAAAATAAGAAATTAATACTTACATAAATTAGTGTATACTTAAATTTTATATTAATTGGATGTTTTAGAGTTAATTATAATTATTCATATAATTAAAGGAAAAAGTCATGAAAAAATGGAAAACATGTAGCAGATTAAAATAAGACTTAATATTTTAACAAATTAATTAATTGAGTAGATAAAGAGAAAACTAACCAATTAATACAAGAATAAATTGTTTGAAAAAGTCTTAAGAGATTTAGATTACTCCAGAAAATATTTTATAAAGGGGCAGTTTAGAAAATGAGGAAGTCCTCCGACTGATCTAGGATTTTGAACAGGTCTATATTATAATTTAATGCACTTTAGGACTAAAATAGTAAAAAAGAACATGCAAATAAATTTTAAAAATTAATATTATATATAGCTATTTCTATGTTTTATGTATATACTTGTTATTAAAGTATAAAATTTTTTTTTTTATTATGTTGCTTTGATGATTTTTATTATTAAAACAGGCAAAATTCTCTATACATATTGCCACTCAGTGCAAGCATAAGAAATAGTGATCATGCGATATTTAACGATTTTTTTAATTTGATATATGTGGTGTTTGACTCCTTTTGCATGAGGCACAATTATACAATTCTCAGGAGTTTGGGAAAAATATAGCAGTCAAGAAATAACAGAATAAGCTAATGTTTTCAATAAGTATAACTAGTTATTTAACAATGGAAATAGTGATTAAGATATATTGATGAGAATTGTAATAAGTAAACAGATTTATAATGTGGCCTGTTAAAGTTAAATCTAAGAAAGAATTTTATTAAATATTTGTGTGAAATGTAATTTGGACAATTAGGATAAGAGAGAAAAAAATGAAGACTTTAAAATGTTGCATTGGAGGAGATCGTTGGAAGGATAGTCCAATGAATGTATCAAAGAAATTAAATGAAAGATATAATTTATGAAGTAGAAGAGAAATTATGGGCAGGATATGAATAAGAATCTCAAATGGTGTATATTGGGAATGATCTTTTGTTAGAACCAGATTATCTTCTGTTGTTTTATAGGATAAGATGATTTATTGCAAATTAAGTATATTCTTTTCTGTGTTCTCCTTGAACTCTTTTATTTGTCTCCAGTTAGTTAGAAATCAGTTGCCATTAGTCATCTCTGTGCTAATCCCAACATTTGGAGTGTTTGGGCAACCATATTTCTGCTTTTTTAAAATTATGCATTTAGCAACTCTCCGAAAAGCCTTTGACATTAAGAAAGCCCATACTTAGGGATTCCCGGATTCCCCTATTTCCATGAATGTGGAACAATTTAGAAAAAGTCTCAAAATGATCTGCAAAACCTGGCCAGATTGTCATGCTTACTGAATTGTTTGTTTGTTTGAAATAGTTGTAATATCAGTCATGTTAATGGTGGCAAAGTAGGAGATATATTGGTAATAATAAAAGTATTTCATTTTTTCCCCTAAAGTTAGACACATGAAATATGCAGATTTTACTTGATGCAAATTCATGAATTCTGAAACTCATCTTTCAAAAAAAAAAGTTAGATCATAATGTGAAAGAAGATTGATTTACATCAATGAAAGATTACTTTTATTGAAAATTAATTTGTATAGTAATATAAATGATTACATTCCAAAATTAGATTCAGAAAATTTAGAAAAAGAAACTTTATTGTTTTTTGTTGAAGAGTATTATTGCATTAATACACTTAAAAGATAAAACTATTTGTTGGTGACTTTAGTACATAAACAAGGCAAACTCTCCATACAGTAGTTGTTTATAAACAATTATGTGCTAGTACAAGAGATAGTGATCATGTGATGCTTAATGACTTTAATACATGTGACAGTAAACTGTGATTTTGAGTTACGAAAGTAAAGTTGATTCTATGAACTTCATTGAATGATCCGTGAATACTGAATTTTACAACATAGTCAGAAAAGTTGGAATCATGCCTTATGTCATAATTCGAGAGTTAAGAGTATAAAAATATTCAACATTTCATAATATTCATAGATGATGATTGTTGGACAGATTGTAGAATAGTATCTTCTAAAATTTAAATAATAGTAGAGTTAAAAAAAATAGGGCATTTATGTTAGTAAGTGAATTGCTGCTACTTTAGATAAATTTCAACAATTGGTAAAATTGCTGATTTGGACTTTCAAACTTATGATATTCCTGAGACAGATAATATTATGCATATGATTAAGACTTCTTGGTTTCATTAAAAGAAAAATCTTGATTACTTCTCTGATAATGATTGGCTTATGAAAGAAATGATTAAATCAAACAAAAATATTATGAGTAATATGAGGATTTCCAATTAGAAATTCAGCAATTGTCAAGATGTAAGAATGATTGGTAAATGAAAAACTGCCAAGAAAATGCAGTCATTTCCTAATCTTAATTACTTCTAGATCCTCTTCTCTCTTTTTTTTTAGTACATTGAGAGTAGTACATAGATCTGAAAATCATCACTGTCCTAGTCAATCATTGAATATTTGATGACAATATTGTGTGAAGATGGAGTAAGTGTTTTATCCTATTTGAAGGGGTTAAAATAGCTCTTTGTAATTTCAAATCAGAAAGGATTTAGATATTGATGAATTACCTGAAAAGTTATAAAATATGGTGAAGATATATTGGCTTTGAAAATACTTTGCTCTATAATATAGAAATGGTTGCAATAATTACCATGTTAACTATAGCAAAAATAGTGTCAAGGATTTTATTGAAGAGATTGTTTTCAGCCATAGATAGATGATTAGTAAAAAGCTAATGTAGTTTGATAGAATCAGAAAACTTTAAATATGTTTTTTATTGTAAGCAAACATATGATTTATATATTGCTTTTATTGATTTGATCAAAATATTTCAGTTTACCTAAAAATTTCGTGGAAATAATTGAAATTAATTGTTCATAAAGCATAATTGTATTATACAGTTCCTACATGAAAATATGAGATGAATCTTTATTACTGATGACAGAAAATCTAAGATATTTGAAAATGAAACTATTGTTAAACAAGTTTGTGTAATAATACCAACTTTTTTTTTTTATGGAAGTGATTCATTAAATAACAAGTTTACTTTATGAAGCAGGCATCAAGATACAGCATGTGATTGATAATAGAAGTTTTAATTTGAATCAATTAAAACCACAAACAAGAACCATGTCTTCTTGGCTTCTGTATTCACAGCATACTGACAATTGTACTTTTCTTTCGAATATTAAAGGAAAATCAACAGAATGTCCTTAATATTTTTGAATGCAATATATAATGACTTAAGTTTAATAATTAATGTTCAAAATCTCAGGTGCTTTATCTGCCAGTGATGGGAGAAAAATCTTCAATGATTTTATTTGAATTATTATTAGTTTTAAAATATGAATCAATTTAAATGTTGAGGTAAATGCTTAAGCAGAAAGAGACTTGGATATTAAAATGCAGCATTATGATATATGCCACTAAATGTATATATATATTAAATAAGAATTTACAGTGCTAAATATTTTATGTAATGTTTTGAGATAAACTTATCTAATTGTTTAAATATGATTGAATTATCCTCTAGCATCAGCACATGACAATATATTTTTAAAGACAACATAAATACCTTTTTATCTTCTTCCTCCTTCATACATCTAGAGAAATGTCAACAATGGCTTTGCTAGAAGAGATGAATTTTTAATCAATCAAATTTATTTCTAAATATTTTTAAATCTAATATATATAATAGAAGAGCAATTCAGAGACTTCAGACCACTTAAAAAGTATGGAGAGATGCATGTTAGGAGTAACAAGAAGAGATTGAAAATGCAATATATGGGTAAGAGAACAACAGGTGTTACTGACATCATTGAAAGAATTAAAATACTGAAGTAGAATTGGGCTGGACGTATTGCTAGAAGAGATTATAGAAATCTTAAACTGGATTCCAAGGGATTGTAAAAGACCCAAAAAGAGACCACATATGAGATGGATGGATGAAATAAGAAAGTGTGCAGGGGTGATTTGGAGAAGAAATGCTAGAGATTGGAGAAAATGGATTGAACTTGGAGAGACCTTCATCTTGCAGTGGATTGATAATGGTTGACAATGATTAGGCAAACATGAAATTTCTTTCCCATTTTTAATCTTGCCAATGATGATTTAAATACTAAAATTTAGAAATAAATTTCTATCCCTTCTAACAAAGGCATTGTAAATAATCCTTTTGCCTTTAAAAATGCATTGTCATGTGCTAATGATAGAGGGCAAGTTAACTATATTTAAGTAATTGCAATGAGTTGATCTTGAAACAATTAAATATATATATATGATTATTATTCTGCTAAATTTATTATATAGAAATGAAATATAAATTCAATTAAATAATGGAATGGTTTATTGCTTGGAGTTCATAAGAAGTTTGAACATCAAAAGAGACAGTATTGGAGTTGCAATATATATACCTTGAGCTCCAAATTCCGCTATTCTACCACTGTATTAAACCATATAGGCCAAAGATTTTAATTTTTAATGTAGTGTAAAGGAACTGGAAAAATTTCATTTATGGATGTTTTTGCTAGATTTGTTCCATCATCACAAACCTTCAGGCAAACATTGATAATAATGTATCTTTTATTTTAAAGATGCATCTTCATTTGATTGGGTGAATGAATAATAAGATTCATTACAAATTTTTTTATGATTACAAATATTATCTCAAAGAACTAAAGAAACAAAATATCTGCTTTTATTGGGAGAATCTGCTCATTTAAAATACAATGAAAGCTACAATAAGGCAAGATGATGAAGATTTTCAGGAGAAAAAGTTTGCTACAAAAAATATAGTATTGGAAGATATTAATAAATAAACTAAATGACTAGCATGGGATTTGATTGAATTTAAGATTCATGGATTCATTAATACAGTTATCATAGTTTTTTAATTAAATCCCCCCCCCCTTTTTTTTTTTGAAGTTACAAAGATCACATTTATTTATAAATGACTTCTAATAATAAATGAAAAGAATTATGAAAAATAAGTAAGATGATTTAAGAGGGTAATACTTATAGATGCTTGAATAAAAGAATAAAGATTGGAAAAGCTTTGGGAGGATTATCAAATTAAATGTAAGATATCAGTGTTTTTTTCAGATAATTAATGATAATGATTATAAAGAGGGCTTTTTGATACAGTCTTCACTATTCTTATATATGTTGAGCTATATAGCTTTTTGTCTTGCTCTAGTTGTTTCATATTCATATTATATAAGTAATTTTTCTTTTATCACTATTTTTGTCTTTAATTTTTTATTACTTATTGAACATCTCAAATATTTAAGAGCATTAGTTTATTGTAATACCTAATCACCATTTTCTTTCTTCACTTATATTGTTCATTTCATAGATAATATTTTGCTCAGTTATTTTCATTCTATTTTTACTATATTCTGTATAGATATTTATTAGTGATGTTCTGAATTTCAGTTCATTTGGGAATTTTTGCAATTAGCAAGCATATGATACATCTTTTTTTGAAATCAATGTTAATTCCTTTCTTTATAGTCTAATAAAAATTATCTCTGTAACTTTATTTTATATTATTTTGATTGATAGGACTATTTAAAAAATGTTTTACACTTTTCTGTTAGTAATATTTTATTAATTACCTTCATCTAACATTCAATTGTCTGCCAGTCTTCTTGTGTTCTATAAATAACAACAAATTTCTTAAATGTTTTTTATGAAATATGTGAACATCATTGATAAAAAGTATGTTTGTTTTTTTTAAAAATCATATGACATTTAATGCTGAATAGAAATTATGATAAAACCTAAGAATATTTTTTTTATTCCTAAACTTTTAGTTCAACATGATTATCATGATAAATTTTAACATTTTTCTCTAAAATGTTAATTGCATTTTCTCCAGCCCAATAATTATTTTCTTTTAAAAAATTTTTGTCATTATATTTCTTTTATTATATTATCTTTTTTCTGCAACAGAAAATCAGTTACAAAAAGTTCACAACTTTGTCAGCTTTCTCTTGTTTAATACTTCTATAAGAATTTCAACAATTCCTTTTGTTTATTTATTTCATTTAAATAAGTCTCAAGGTTCTTCATTTTGTTAATATTTACAAATTTAATTTATATCATCCACACTTAATCTGCTAAAACAAAAATCTCATTTTATAATGACTCCATTTTGGATAATATTTAAACAACAATCAGACACTTGCTTAATAATGTTTCAACATGTTTTATCTACTATATTTTCTTCAGGCTATTCTTGAAGCATGATTATGACAAAAATAAAATTATTCACACCTTGTTCCAGTATTAGTTTTTTTTTTTTTTATCATTAGCTTTCTATGTATACATTCTCATTTTTATTGTTGAATCAGCTGTAGCTTTTTAATAATCAAATTATATTACTTATAAGAGCTTATTGATCTTAAACTTTGTTTATTTCTTACTCTCAAATCTATCGTTTCAAATTTCAAATACAAAATTAGAAAATACCATCAACTACATAAGTCTCAAAATATATAACAGTACATGTGAGTAAGAAAGGATCATAATAAATCTGAAGATTTTGAATATCATCATCATTAATTATCCATTGAAAGGCATATTCATATACTATTCTGATCTCTTCCAAGCATTTTTATCATTTGTTGTATTCTTCAAACACTATAAATCATACTTTAGATAATTATTCAGTTTCTTTCTTTCTAATTAATATTTATTTTATAAAGCGCAAACAGTATTTGAAATTAAATTGAGACTGCAAACCTCTTGTGCATATTATTATCTAACAGCCAATCAGATGTTCTTAATAGCGATCAAATCGTAAATACAAGACAGCGAGTTAAATGTGAAGAGATTTAGAGCTTCATGCTTTCAAATCTAGATACTAAAGACTGGCTTGGATATATAGAAAGACAAGTAAAGAAGAGGGTGGACCGCCTTCTTGTTAAATTCTCTGTCTTGTATTTACGATTTGATCGTGATTAAGAACATCTGATTGGCTGTTAGATAGTAATAAGCGCGAGAGGTTTGCAGTCTCTCAATTTAATTTCTTTCTAATTATAAATCCTAAAATATTTATCTTTACAGTTCTGCTAATCTCATGACACATTTAATGCCTCTATACCCAACTTTTTTCTTCTTTTTATTTATCAGTTTCATTAGTTCTAGGCCTATTTATTTCCTACTCCACGTTTATCTTTATTCAATTATTGTAATTCTCATTCTAATATTTATATTATTTTCACCACCCAACTGCCAATGTATCTCTATTATTGCAGTATAATTAAATATATTTATTATCATTTCAGATTTCCTACAAATTTTATTAATTCTTCTGACAAGTTCTTACTCAGCATCTGCAAGTATATCATTCCTATTTCCAATTAATCCCATACTTATGAAAATAGCATTGATTTACAATTAAACAATAGAATAGTTTACTTCCCATTATATGTAAATAAACACAAAAACTTATAAGTAAAGTTTAAAAGAGAAGTTATAGATAAATATAATAATAAGCTGAATGTTTTCGAGAATCCATGCCTCATAATCATAGATTTCTTAAAAATATATAATAAAATATATGCAAAGATATTTAAATTAGCACGTGTTACGTGGCCCATTTCTTCGATATATCAAAGCAAGTGTCTTTTCTATTTATAGCATTAATATTTCCATTAATGTAGAATGCTTCTTTTATTTTTCTCTTATGATCATTTGATTCTGTGCATATAATTACAGGGTGTAAAATTATGTCCAGATTTCATGGCATGCTCCAAAAATACAGAAGATGTATTGTTGTTTTTCTGAGCTCTATTGTAAGTGTACACGTGTTGAGCAAGTCTAGTATTAATAGTAGCTTTAGTTTCACCATAATATACAGAGAGGCATTTTTCTTGAGGACATAATAAAATAAATAATACTGTACCACGTATTCAACTTAAAAATAAAATTACTAAATTCCATAATAAAATAAATAATATTGTACCACATATTCAACTTCCTAGAATTACCATTCCTTACATTTCCAAAATATCTAACAAACTAACTAAAGCATTAATCAATAAGTTAAAATAGGATTTAGAACTCCTTCTAATTCTAACAGACTGATTAACAACTCAAAAGATAATATTGATCGATCATTCACCCCACATGTAGTATATTCCATTTCATGTCCTCAAGAAAAATGCCTCACTGTGTATTATGGTGAAACTAAAGCTACTATTAATACTAGACTTGCTCAACACATGTACACTTACAATAGAGCTCAGAAGAACAACAATACATCTTCTGTATTTTTGGAGCATGCCATGAAATCTGGACACAATTTTACACCTGCCAATCCTGTAATTATATACACAGAATCAAATGATCATAAGAGAAAAATAAAAGAAGCATTTATGTTAATGGAAATATTAATGCTATAAATAGAAAAGACACTTGCTTTGATATATCGAAGAAATGGGCCACGTAACACGTGCTAATGTAAATATCTTTGCACATATTTTATTATATATTTTTAATAAAGCTATGATTATGAGGCATGGATCCTCGAAAATGTTCAGTTTATTATTATATTTATTTATAACTTCTCTTTTAAACTTTACTTATAAGTTTTTGTGTTTAATTAAACAATAGGAAATAGACAGATCTCAGTCTTATATAGTTGTCTATCTATTAATTCATATGTAAATTTCCTAGAAATTTGTTATTTGTCCTTTCTTGTTTTTTTTTTTCCAGATATCTAACAAAACAATCCAATTTATTTTATTAAATACTTTTCAAGATTAATACAATGAATAATAACTTCATTGCTCCTTTTATATATCTTTTAACAATAACCTATATCATTTCTATTATATCTCTTTCTAAATTGAAAGTATTCTTCAAATATGAATATTTTTAATATTGAATGTTCTAAGTTACATCTTATTGGATATGAAGTTAAGAAATCCCACATTTTTCTCTAAAGGAATTGTAATTATTGAAATAAAATTTATTCTGGACTATAAATTACATCTAGCTTTCAGTAGTTCATTTAAAATGAAAATACATTTTTTTAAAATACACATCTCTTCAATTTGAAGCCCTTTTGAAAATCAATTAGTTACTCTTTATGAATTTATATATATAAGCTAATTGTTTACTGTATGTAGAAAGTGAAATGATTATTTGTTTTTTTTGCTTTGTTTACTAAGACAGTAAAGCCATTTACTCAAGGCTTTAATAGATTTATAAATGTAGATGATAACTATGGTTGATAACTTAAAGAGTAGATTATTATCATCATTAGTAAGCAGCATTGGAATTGAAGTGAACTTTAAAACATGTTTATGTTGTGCACTAAATATAAAGATAATTGATATATATATATTTATAATAAAAATAATAAATTTAACGGTAATAAATTATTATAAACAATCCTTAAATCTGCAGAAGTACTTTCGGTTAATTTCTTAAACCTACCTCAACTGCCATTAAATTAAAAAACAAAAAGCGGAAGCAAACGTCATCAATTCAATCATCAATTCGAATCCCACGAATCTTATATTTTAATGTTAGCAGCTTGTCTATTTATTAAATGCATTTTATTCCTATTTATAAAAATTGCCTCCTTAATTTTCTTTTATTATGGTTTCTCTCTTCATGAAGAATTTTCACATTTTCAAAATCAAATTTAAATTTACATGTTTTTTCATGATCAAAGAAAACTGAAGGAGACATTAAATCACCATTATTTTTACACGCTTATACAACAATTCATGCTCCCTCAATCTCTTCTCAATACTGTCAATTTAAAAAAAGTTATAATGGTTTAAAGAAAATGAAGATTAATAGTAAACAATGGATATCTATTCCATTTATTTCAAATCCACAAGTGAAATTTTTTAAGGATATATATATAAATGTGTTTAATGTTTCATTCTATGTTCCAAACAATATTAATAAATTAGTCAATAATTCTAAGGATGTCATACTTGTCAAGCAGAAAAGTAATATCATATATCAAATTTTTTTGTATGCTATCATATATAGATGAATCTAGGTGGAGATTGAGGAAGCATAAACTGTTATATAAACATATAAAAAGTAAAAATAATGATGATTTAATATCTCCTTCAGTTTTCTTTGATCATGAAAAAACATGTAAATTTAAATTTGATTTTGAAAATTCTTCATGAAGAGAGAAACCATAATAAAAGAAAAATTAAGGAGGCCATTTTTATAAATAGGAATAAAATGCATTTAATAAATAGACAAGCTGCTAACATTGATGATGTTTGCTTCCACTTTTTTTTTTTTTTTAAATTTAATGGCAGTTGACGCAGGTTTAAGAAATTAACTGAAAGTACTTCTGCAGATTTAAGAATTGTTTATAATAATTTATTACCTTTAAATTTATTATTTTTATTATAATTACAATTTTGTTTTAATTAATGGACATTTTATTTATATTATATATATATATAATGAGCTCTTCAGATGGCAATTTAAATCCTACATGAAAATTTTGGTATATTTTAGTTTGATAGCATTTAACATTGATTGTTCAAAACTATTTTCATTTTTATATATTCATATTGAATACATATATAATTAAACTGTAAAGACTGTTGACAGATTGCACCCTCATATCCATGGCACTTGATTCCAAGATTTTTAGTGGACAATGCAGAATCATGGTTAGCAGCGAAAAACTATAGTAAAAATAATGTATATTCACCCTTTAATTTAAAAAAAAAAAAAAATAGAATATTGTACAGTATTACATAATTTTTAGCATATATATATATCATTTTCAAACAATATTGATCCACTGCAGAATGAAAATTCCAGGTTTAATTCAATCTTTTGGGATCTAGTTTAGATGTAAGACTTCAACTGTCAATACATTATCTTTGAGCAATATGTTCAATCCATATACATGTCAATCTCTGATACCAGTGTCACTTCATATTTCATTGAATTATTTGAAATATCTGAATTGCTCATCTGAAAAGTGTCTCAAGTCTCAGATCCATATGTAAGAAGTGGTAAAACACATAAGCACATTTCCTTTCAATATTAAGTTATTTCTACCAAAAGCACTCCATTCAAATTTAATTCTACGATTATATGCAAATGTATGTGTTTATTTAATGATGATATAAATGTTGAAAAATTACACATACAAATTAAAATAAAAAAATAATCAACAAAAAAGGTAAATAAGTACTGTATAATAGACAAAAAGTACATTATTTATAGATTTAATTAAATTTTGAAACAAAAGTAGCTATTTAAATTTAATTCTATTTAATATATCAAATTTTTAAAAAAAATTGTATGTAATACATTATTAATACGTTATTAAACCTAAATTTACTAACTTTTTTCTTGTTTCATCTTGCTTCCAATGAAAAGTGATCTTCATAAAATGCAAAAGATATATCTAAATGATATTAAATTATTACCCATACAGTAATTTTAATCAATTCTCATCCAAATAGAAAGACCATTTGCTATGAATTTGCAGTTGATTGCAGCAACAAATAATGATGATGTGCATTAGAAAATTAAAATTTCTAATTTTAAATTTTTTTTCCTTTACTATTTTTTTTTGTATAGTGGTTAAATGAAGAAATGGATTTTGAGGCAATAGATATGATTGCTTCAGTTTATGAAAATACTACAATATTGTTTAAGACATTTTATTTCTACAGTAATAACACAGGAATTCTAAGAATAGAGAATATTGAAGGATGGTAAAATCATCTATCAAAAAATGAAGTTGTATGTTCTATGATTAATAAATTGTAAGAATAGAACCATTATATAGATTTGAAAAGGAATGAGAATATTTCTTAGTAGAAAATAAAATGAAGAATCACATATTGAAAGGGCATGAGATTACAGAGGTAGGAAAATGAAACAACTCAGTTACATTTAATGAGAAAAAAAAATGACAGCAATGAGATTTTGAAGAGCACATAAGGAACAGAAAATTATTATGGAAACTCAACTAAATTTTATATATGCAAATAGGAAGAAGAATAGAAAAATATATATAGAACTAGTACAGAGTGAAAACCTGTAGAGATACAATTTTTAAAGAAATAAAAGAGAATACCTGAAACAAAACTGAAGATGTGAATGAAGTTATGAGTAGAAATAATGAGGATTATTGGAAATGACAGAAAAAAAAACAACAAAAAAAACCTCCCACAAGAAGAATAAGTATATAAATTATTTATCCTATTGAGCAGTTGATTTTATGAATAAAATACATTAATGCATCTGTTTTTGTTTTTTTTAAAATATTAACTTTTTTAAAATAGATAACATTATTTCTATTATACAAATGATTTTATATAGTCTATATCTACCATCTAATAATTTAACATTATTTGCTTCAGTTGCTGCTTCATTCTTTCAATTTAAAGTATTTTATTCAACTGTAAATTAAAACAAAAATTATCTTTTCATTATAAGTCTTCTGATTATTGTCCTTTTTATAAATGTATTTGTCTAACTTCATGTAATATATTTCTCATTTTATTATTGAGATCCCATTATTTATTACTATCCATTTTCATTATATATATATATTTTCCATCTTCTCTTTTTCATTTTATTAATTTTTTCATTATTAATCAAATACTTTTTCCAGTTTTTAACTCTGCTTTATTCTGTAGCTTTTGTTAAATTTCAAAAATTTTCTCAAATGGTCTCCATTAATTTAACCCATTTTCTTTTTTAGTTCAGAACTTCATATACTAATTTTCCAATTTAGTTTCAATGTCTACCACTATTTTATGGATCGAATCTATATCAAATGTGCATAAGAATTCTAAAAATTGTCCTAAACTTAATCAGAATTACTTTATAATTCAATTAATATCCATTTTCATCACCTGCAGCTTCTCATTTGTTTTTTAAACAATACATTCAATTATTATCTTATTATTTTTCATAAAAGAATTTGTCAATCTTTCACTTGCCACTTTTTCTTAATAATAACTCATAATTTCCTTACAATACATTTTATTTTTCTGACCACAGAATTTCAATCTTTTATTATCATTATACATTTAATTTTGTATTTAAGTCTATTGTTTTTTTATTTTATTTCTTCATATATAATTTCACTCTCCATATTTGAGTGATTTGGTAAAATAATCTTTAAACAACCCATTGCAGAACATAAGCCTTTTCAATAGACTTTCATAGAAGAACAATGATAAGAGAAAGCATTACTCACTAGTTTTTCCAACTACAAATGACGAGAGTTTGAGCTATGATCCATCTTTGTTTTACCTTTTAATACTTACATTCCAATAATATTTACTGATACACCACATGAAGGAAAATTTTAAGTCTATTTGGAATGTGAAAACATTTTGAAATTTTGTCTGGATAGAATTGAAAATTTTGTCTGGATAGAATTTGAACCCAAGTCATGAGAAATGAGTATGTTATCATTACATCACAATAAAGATAATACTTGACCTTAAGAACTGATTATACACTACCATCTATTCACATAAGCATTTCTCATAAATTTTCATTATTTTGTTCTTGTCTATTTTCTGTATTTATTAATTATTTTTGTGTATCCTTCAGTATAGAAAGTAATTGCTGCATTAATTTTGCATATTATTTTATTTTAGAAATGTGGAGTTGTTGTTTTTTTTAAAAAAACAACCTAATTCATAGTAATGGTGAACACCAATATGTGTTTTTTTTTTTTTTGCTAATTACTATATAAAGAGACATGATTATTTAACAAAAATCAATAGTTTCAACTAGAGTTCTTATAATTTTGTTTGACTAGACTTAATTCAAAATAGTAGTCTAAAAATTAAACGAATATTATCTTTTTCCCAATATCTATCTCTTCAGACCATTTTTATCAAGTTATTCTTTTATTAACATAATCTAATTTATTTTTATTTCATATATTTTGTGATACTAATAAAACTATTTCATGCACTGAATATAGAAATAAATTTATTTTTTAAAATTTCTTCAAAAATGATGTCCTCTCCCCAAAGTTTTTTGAATCACCTAACATTTTTTTTTTTTTAAGCTATTCTTTTCCAAAGTATGCATTTTAAAGGCTCTGATTTAAATACAACATAAATTATTCTAAAATTACAACTGAATATTTAGAAGATAAAAGCAGTGCCTCATTTTTAAACAATCTCATAACATTAATAAAAAGTCATTTTAATGAATGTAAATATTAAACATACATATTTAATATAAACATTCATTAAATTGACCTTTCATTCATATTAATGAAGTTTTTTAAAAATGCACTGCCATTATCTTCTAAATATTCAATTGTAATTTTACAATAATATACACTGTATTTAAATCAGACTAATGTACAAATTTCATTCTCTATTTCCCAACAATATTAATAAAAAAATACTTATAATCATCAAAAGACAAGGAATAGATAGTCCATTCTATTTTTTGCATTTATTGACAGGCAAGTATTCTTTATGTATATTCAAATCTAATAAAATGAGATTAAAGAAAACTCCATTAATGATGGTAATGAAACCACTCCAAAACAATTCCAAACAGATTATTCTCATATCAAATGAATAATAATATTAATCAGTATACTTTACTCCATGATCTATAATCATTAGAAGACATTATTGCAAAAGTTTTCACTAAAATAATTTAAAGTAATACTCATTATCAAAAAATGAATCTCCTTGGTGTATCACCTTTGAAAAACCATCTCTAATTAGTTCAGATATTGAACGTGCAAAACTATTTTTAGATTGCATATGACTGCCTTAACATACATTGTCCAAGTCATCATTTGAAATCATTAATCTAGATTGACAGTGCAGTAATAAAATTATTTTTAATTGTTGGGTGGTTATATACAATCTTAGATACATATCTGAGCATTATTTTCTTCAAGTACCTGGTAGATCTCATTCAGTAAATCATGTTTTTGGAAATAACTTTTGATCATCTCTTTTTTGACAAAAATTATAACTTTCTAAGAATGCTATCAGTTATTTAATAGATAACCCACCCACCCCAGAGAATTGCAATAAATTATTTACTTTAAGTAAATTTGTAAATATAGTGTCTGAAATTAAAATCATAAAAGCTGTCCTGGGAGGCTTAATTTTTTAGTCACTGGTTGTTATCATATTAAATCAAATTATTTTTATAGCTATAAATATTCATGATGAAAAATAGAGATGAATTAACTTATTTTTAAGTATTACTTCTCTGATCCAAAATATGAATTGTAATGTTAAATATTAATATAAAATAAGTTATTAAATATTTTCATAATTCACATTAATTTTTAATATCTTCATGAAAGGAACTTCAATAACATACTTACTATTTAATATTTATGTTATAAAATGAACCTCCAAAAAACTTGGAAACAATTTGTTAAAGACATGCAAATTTTTAGACGACAGAATCTTTTACTTAGAAAATTATTTTATACAAATAATTTCTTTATTTTATATGGTGAAATTATATAAAATGTCTTTTATATTTGAAGGAACAAATTATACATGACAATAATATAACCTTTTTTAGAAAAATGATAGACATCTATGATGTCTGAACAATATAACAATAAATTTTAACTAATCTTCATACACAAGATATATTGTTTATTATCTTTGAAATTACAGTCTGAACAATTTTAAATGCTAATGCAAGGCTGGCTTGCCTTTGATATTTAAAAATGTATTTGAAGAAAAGTTTAATGATGATTTTGTAGGATGTTATTTATTAAAGGAGAAAATAAGTTGTTCATAAATTTGATAATGTAAAAAGCATTTGAAAATATGTTAAATGATTTTACTGAAGAAAGTATTGGATGATTGTTGATGATAAAGATTATGATAAAATGGATGAAATAGAAACTTAATATTAATAATTGCGTGTTAGTCATTTAAAAAATGATTAGAGAAACAAATCTTTATGACTGATTAAGAATGAATGCTTCTTTTTTTTTTTTGAGCCAAGAAAAATATTGGGAAGAAATTAAAACCCAAGGATAAGTTTCTCTTGTTGTAATGTTTAAAAATAATAACTAAGAAGCAATAAAATAAAATGTAACTTTCATTTAATTAATACTTAACTAAATTTTTATATTTCATTTTACTTTTTAATCTGACAAGTTCAAAAATGGAGGATTATTAAAAATCGGTGGACATTTTGTATCTATGTAACCTTAATCTCCTGCTTATTTAATATTTTTCCATTGATAAAATACCCCAGAGAAGTATATAGTATAATTTAAAAGACTGAATCATTACATTTAGGTAATCAAAATTCTATTAATAATACAAATAAAAAAAATAAAACAAATGTATATGAAATTAACATTAAAAGAAAAAAAGACCATAAATCTTTGTATGACTAGCAACATTTATTCCTTCAAGGCAAATATAAAAGAGATACTACATTATTTAAGAACATTAGTAGTAAAGAAATATATTCAACAAATAATTAAATCGTTTTGGACTACAATATGTTTAAAAGATGTTAAGAGATAGTTTTTGATAATCTTTACTATTAAAAACTTTTCAGTAAAAGGAAAGAAGGTTGAATTTTGTTCACAAAAGCAAATAAGTAGGATTTAAAAGTCGATTTTGTGCCATTGATCACTTACAAGTAATCTCTGGTGAGAATGCAAACTTCCACTGTAAGGTTTATTGATTAAGAAAACAATTCTATATTTCTTTGGTACAAATTATTGATTTAAAAAAGACATAAAGAGATGTATAACAAATGCATTCAATTTTTCCTAAATTATTTTTTATCTATAACCTAAAACTTAATTGAAAAGTATCAGTTCTCACTCAAAACAATTAATTTGCATTAAAAATTTGTGAGCTCAATATAGCCAATTAGAAGAAAATTCATATAGTGCAGGATTCCTTTTATATAGGTCAAATAAATATTAATTAAAGCACCTAAAAGTATTAAAATAGTATGAAATGATTTTATAAACATACTATCATACTCGGGTGAAATTCATAAAATCATGTGTTTTTGTCATGTTTAATTTTTTAGGCCTCCTATATGTGCTGGACATATAAGCTTTTAATCAATGTGTTTATAGAATTACTAGTATTAATTTATGGGTTCATCAGGAATCAATAATGAAGAATTTCAAAATATCATATTATTACGGTGAAATATAATCTATTATGTCATTAATATATTACTGGGTATATCTATATTATGAATGAGTGCATTTAAGCACCCTTTCTTGGCTTATTATTTAATTAGGTTATTATTCTGACTTGTGGTTAATGCACACAGGTATTGGAGATTCATTGAAATCAGTCTTTAGAGCTGTATTTGTTTAATTTGCAATTCAGAATTTGACTATTATATAACATCTAAAGTCTTAATTAAATGAGTTAATAGAATATGGTTAAATGCATGCATTGATAGTATTAGAAATCTTTCTTTCATATTGTTTCCTATACCTTTTTGTATTTTCATGTTTCTTACATATCTGTTTTTGATATAAGAGAGCTAAAAGTACAATATTGTAGATTTTATTTTAGTATACAGTCTATATTTTGAGTAAGAAAAATTACATATTTCAAGATTGTAATGTTTTTAATAAATTCATCTCAGGAAATGATCATGTATTAGTAAGACTTAAGATATGTATTAATGCAAATTTAGAGACAAAAATAATTCAAAGAAAACAATATTCACAGTTGATATTTCTACTCTTCAGAAACATTCTAATGAATTTAAATTAGAACTTGCAAATCATTTTTAAATATTAGCAGAATTTGAACATGATTCAGATTTGAATGAGATCAATAGGAAAATAACTGATATACCTTTAAAAACTGCAACAAAGATATCTGGTAGAAAAAAACAGTAATTGACCAATAAAATTTCTACTGAGACTAGAGAATTTATGAAGAAAAGAAAGAATATGAAAATATATAAAAAAGATGCATTAAAAAAGGATTGAATACCTTGAATTTTGTAAAATAGTCCAAAAAAGAATTGATAGAAAGTATAATTATGAACCAGCAAGGAAAACTATAAAAGAGAATAACATCTTCAAGAGGGTAAAGCAACATTTTGATATTAGTAGAAAAATTATATCTGTAAAAAGAAAAAAAAGAGATGATACACAATGTATAGAATAGTTTTATCAAGAATTATAGTTATAAAGAACAAGTACCTCCTACAGCTATTATATCTTCTGAAATGCCCAGGATTTTAAACTAAGAAATTAGAGATGCAATTCAATTTATGAAGAAGGGAAATGCTCCAAGTAATGATGGAATTATAATTGATATCTTAAAAGAAGCAGGTAAAGAAATATATATATTTTTTTGCAGAGTTATACCAAATGCTAACTGTAATTATAGGGGATTTAAACCCAGACTTTCAAGCTCCCTTTTGTTAACCACTACATCTTATACAACTGATACCCATGACCACATACATGCAAAAGAATAAACGATCTCCTATATATATTTCATGCTAACCAGCACTCATCAGTTTGTCCAGATCATCCATCACCCACAATGTACATATAATCAGTGCTCAGTTTATATTAAGATAGAAAATCTTCAACTTTAATGGGCAGACTTAAAATCTCTTTACTCTCCAATTCCTCAGCCGTCCACATCTTTAAAAATCGGATGATGACGTGTTCAAATCTATTGTTTGTCAATTTTGTTGTCATACTAATGTTATCTATAAGTCATTCTGATCCTCATATGCAGGACCTTAAACCAATATAAATACACAGGAGATATGGGCTGAAGGGAGCTTGAAAGTCTGGTTCAAATCCCCTAATAATTACATCTGGCTTAAAAGAATATAAAATATACTTGTATTTGAATATTACATATTCAGCTTGTATTCTGCCTGTCCCTCTTGCGTATTTATATGGGCTTAAGGTCCTGAATATGAAGGGCCAGAATGACTTATAGCCAACATGGGTATAACAATAAAATTGGCAACCAAAGGTTTTGAACATACCATCATCAGATTTTCAATGATATGGATGGCTGAGGAGTTGGAAAATAAAGAGGATTGAAGCCTGCCCATTAAAGTTTGAAGATTTGCTATCTTTATATAAACTGAGTACTGATTGTAGATATATATGTGGGAAATGACTATCTGGACCAAATTGATGAGTGCTAGTTCAGCATACAATATGTATATTGGAGATCATTTGCTTTTCACATGCATGTAGTCATGTGTATCAGTTGTATAAGATAGGGTGAATGACAAAAGAGAGCTTGAAAGTCTGGGTTCAAATCCCCTATAATTACATCTGATTTAAAAATATATATAATACTTGTATTTAAATGTCTAAATAATAAAGATGTACCAGATGATTTGAAAAATGCAGTATTAATATTTAAAAAAGATAATAAAGAAGATATTGGAAATTATAGATCTCAGACTTTTATCAGTTTTGTACAAAATTTTTACCAAGATAATTACAACTCATTTACAGAGAATTTGGGATTTCAACCAATCAAAAGAACAAGCTGTATTTAAAAGTAGTTTTAGTACAATGGATCATATCCAAGTATTGAGAGAAGTTATAGAGAGAAGTTAAAACATTGGATCATGAAGATATAGATCCAGGATATTGTCATATCCTAAAGAATCTTTATAAAAATGCAACAGCAACAATTAGATTTCATAATGATATTAGGAAGGTTAACATTGAGATGGGTGTAAGACAAGGTGACTCCATATCTCAAAAACCTTTTAGTGCTGCAAGAAGTATTTTATGGTTTAAAATGGGAAGTTAAAGAAATAAAAATAAAAGATTATTTAAATCATTTAGATTTTGCAGATGATGAAGTTGTTTTTGCAAATAATGCTCCAGAGCTAAAGAAATGTTGCAAAAGTTATCAGATGAAAGTAAGAAAGTAAAATTAAAGATAAATGTTAAAAGGACTAAAGTAATGTTGAATGGATTTTATCAAAAGAAGAAAATAATAATATGATGAGTTAAAAGTAATTAACAACTACAAATATCTTGGTCAGATTATTACTACATATGGAAACCTAATGGATGAAATTAATTATACATTTAAACTTAGTTGGAGTGTTTTTGATAGAAATAACTTAAGGGGAATGTTTTTGTGTTTGAAAAGGAAAGTTTTTAATAAATGTGTTTTACCAGTTTTTACTTATGGATGTGAGACTTGGACACTTAACAGAAGAGCAATACAGAGACTTCAGACCACTCAAAGTATGGAGAGATGCATGTTAGGGGTAACAAGAAGAGATCGAAAATGAAATACATGGGTAAGAGAACAAACACGTGTTAATGACATTGATGAAAGAATTAAAAGATTGTAATTGGATTGGATATATTGCTAGAAGAGATGATAATAAATGAACAATTGAAATCCTAAATGGGGATTCCAAGAGATTGTAAGAGACCACATGTGAGATGGATGGATGAAGTAAGGAAATACGCAAGGTGATATGGAGAAGAGAGACTAGATATCAGAGAAGATATGTTGAACTTACAGAGACCTTCACATTGCAGTGGATTGATAATAGTTGATGATATTAAATCAATCTGATTATTGTAAATTCATATCTTGCAGCATTCTCTAATCTTGTTTTAGATTTATCTTTTTAATTATTGAGTTTCCTCCACAATTTTTCTGTTCTAAGCTTGGTTTTATTTCTCTTTGTAATCCATTTCTGATTGTTCAACTGCTTTCTTTAAATAATTGCTATTTTTACATTGGATTTTGTAAATTAATTCTGAGTATCTGATCTTATTTTCTAGTATGAAGTAACAGTAAATTGCTTTTAAATATCTATTATCAATTGGCTGTTTGTTTTTTCAGATCCCCTACCCCCCAAAAAAAAAAGATATTCTCAAATATTTTATTACTAAAATCTTATTGGAATATATACAAGTTCTAGGATGAGCACACCCTCTTAAAATATCTAAATCTATTTAGAATTACTTTGATCTGAAAATTTAAAATATTTCTACATGAGGCATTTTAAAGATTGATTTATGTCTGATATGTTAAGTCCACAAAATAATGTTATAATTTTTAATAGAACTCAGTACAGCATTTGAGTTAACTATCTCTCAAGCATTATTGGTAGAAAATACACATAATCTACTTTAAAGTATATATTTTTATTATTTTTAAATCACTTTTATCATTATACGATTTTCTATACAAAAAACTTAGCAAATATATTTTTTTGCTATTTCTTATGTTTTTCCTCCATAATTTTCTACATATTTCCATTTTCTGTTCTAGTTTTCCAATCTCATTATTATTATTTTCTAATAGTCTTCATTTGATTATTACAATTGCTAACTAAATTGAATAATTATTTATAAGAGCTTTTGAAATGCATTCTTTAATTTTCTATTAATCTATAATTTATAAAAATACATCTACTTTTCAACAGAAAATTATAAAATGAAAGCAACTTTAAAATTACATTCAAACATTCTTTCTTGGAAATCTCTCATATATATAATACTTTTTCTCACATGCACACATTATTCTTTTTGTACATATATTAGACACACATAAATTTCCTAATCATTTGTTAGTCAGTTTTAAATACTGTTTATTTTTCATTTGTCATTCTGAATCATTCATATTAATATTTTTGTAAACATTTTTTTGTTTATAAATATTTTTATTATTATTTTTAGGTTGCATTGTGGTGATCACAAGATTGTGAAGTTAAAGTTACAATTGAAACATTCCTATTTGAAGATTACTAGGACTTTTTTTTCCTTCTATTGAAGAATGAACTTTGTCATTATAATTTATTTCATAAACTTTTAAGTACTTTTCTCCAAATTAAACAGTAATTGGATTATCATTTAAGCAGTTTTTATTTACTTTATATTAAACTCATTTGTGCCTATATGCATACACATGATTCATTTGAAAGCTTGTTCTAATTCACTTAAAATATAAATTATTTCTATGGCTAAAATGCATAATGAAGAAAAAGAATAATGAATATATATATGTTGCAACAGCATTAATCAGTAATGTTATTAAAGAGTTACATTTAGAGAAAAATATGGGTCATACGATTACCAATAAGCACATAGTTTGACAAAGAGAATAATATATTGTTCGCACACTAAATCATTATAAAAACAGTCCGATGTTTTATTGATATGTTTGAAGAATTAAGTAAAAGATCAGGATTAGATTGAATTGAAGAGTCTGAAAAAGATGATGAAATTTATAAAGTCAAACAACAATTCCTTGAATTATTAAATGGCAATTATACTGTTTTATATTAGAGATGTGTGTTAATGTGATGATTCAAATGGCAAAATTGCATAAATATGTGGGCATAAGAGCAGCTTTGCATCAAAATAATTATTTATGCATATGTTTGACTCCATTAAAATAAGAGCATTTGGAAATTTATACTTACAATAGACTGATTAGTTTTAAATTGCGCTTTACACAAAAAAGTGAAGCTTAGTATTATTAGAAAAGAATTATAAGACTTAGCGCTTTCGGAGAACTTAGGTCTCCATATTCATAGCCTATCTTGGGAGTGTCGGCTTATACCGAAAAGAATGGTCCTTTACAATCTCCAGAAAATGGTCTTTATGAAAGAAAACTTTGAATAAATTTTGCATAAATTACTGCTAAGCTTGACTTAAAATCTCAATGTAAGTCGACACTACCAAGATAGGCTATGAATATGGAGACGTAAGTTCTCCAAAAGCGCTAAGCCTTATAATTCTTTTCTAATAATACTATGCTTCATTTTTTTTGCATAAAGCGCAATTTAAAACTTACCACTCAAAGGTGAAGTAAAAACAAGGACTTTATTTCAATAGACTGATTACTATAAAACTGATATATAGATATGAAGAGCATTTTAAAATTAATATATACAATAATGAAAAAATTAGAAATGATAAAAAATAGCTATCATTACCATATATGGTAAATATTTTAAAATAGGATGTATATTGTAAGGGTTACTTACAATTTTATAAACTTAACTTATTCAAATACAAGATCAAAACATAAAATAAATATAAGTAAACTTATTATATTTTCTATACATACATATTTAACTCAAGCATTAAAATCTTAAGTTAGATAAATAGCTACTTAAATAGTTGCTAATTAAATTAAAATAATTATTTTTCATATATATATAAATGAATTATTTGACTAATATTATTAATCAAGATGTAGACATAGAGATAACCCCAGGTCAATATCGCATCTTAGTAACTAAAACAAAGAAAATAGAATTTAGAATTCAATTATAAATTATAATTATTTCAACAATAGAATATTAAATCACGAAAAGCAAATATTACATGCTACCAGAAGTTGACTTCAGTATAAAAACTAAATCAAATAATTTCAAATTTAATCCTATCTTTTGCTAAGGAACTAACTACTACACTTGTTTATTCTGCTATGTTCGAATTCCGAACATCTCAAAAGATAGATCGATAACTTTAAAGAATTTCTTTGTGATAGAAATTTAATTATAAAAGAATTCCAATTTCATCCAATAAAAGTAAATAAATTACTCCATAATATTATTACTTATATCTTCAAAACGAAATTATCTATGTATTTTCGTTTATTAATTACACCTGGGTCTCGTTTTATGCGATAGATAGGTTCCTCAGAAAACACGCGCAAATGAAATCGCACAAAAATAGATGTAACTTACCTTGAAAAAGTGGGGATATAGACGGTGATTTTTCAAAAATTGCATAAAAGCAAAGCACCAACGTAAAATTACTTTAAAATTCGCACAAAAAAAAAAAATAAGGAAATAAAATGACTAATAAAAAATTTCAAATTTGAAAAAAATTGATACAAGACAAACTTTTTTTAACTATAATATTTAATTTTATTCAAAATAATATGTATTTTTATGCATAATTTACAGTACAGTAATTTGCAAACTTATCAAGCGCTTATGACTATCACCAGCCACTTTTTTTATACACGTTTTAATTATTATCACTATTTGCCTATAAACAGGTTCATTTGCAAACTGGTAAAAAATCAGATTCTTCACAAGAGGAAATACAACTAGCGCCAACTTCACTCTCATGTTGTGTTAATGGTTTTCTGGTGACAACGTAATTAGTAATTAATCTTTGTAATTTTTAAATTGTTAATTACAATTAAAAATCAGATTTTAATTTTTAATTGTCAAATTTAATTGTGCCCACAGCTATTACTCACCTTTTAAAAATAAACTTGTGGACACTAAATGATTAATAATTGATTACGTTCTTTTTTAAAAAGCAAAAACAGAATGTGATTTAAAATGCAAAATTAACACGCACAATGTTTGAACAAATTTACATTATAATCTTGTAAAATTTAATGTTGTATACATAAAATGTGGAAATCATGATTTTAATTTCATTATTGCATAAAATCTTACTATTATAAAGCACTGAAAATATTGAAATTACTAAGATGAAAGTCGAATTCCAATAATGTGTTATTACTTTCAATATGACGTAAGTGTGCGAAATTTATTATTTAAAGTAATGGCGCATTATCGGAGTTCGACTTCCGAAGAAACGTGAATCGCGTAACTTCAAAATTGCATTAAATAAATCCGCGTAAAACAAGACCCAGGTGTATATGAATTTAGAATATCACTATAAACTGAAATTCTAACAAAGAGAAATTTACCCCTTGACTCCGAAGAACCCCTGAACAAAAATTTAGACTTTCAACAGTTTGTGCAGAATCGGTAAGCAGTACACTTATGGTTCTCAGACCATTTGATCCGCCATCTTTTTCCGATTTAAATGAGGTATTACTTTTTTTCTACGATAAAATTTGGATTTTTTATGAAAGTTTTTGTAAAATACAATTTTTAATTTTTTTGTTTTTCTTTTGTTTTTTAGATTTAATGACCGTAAATCATGTTTCATGGTCGATTGCATTCGTTTTACAGCTTGATATTTATGTTTACCCGTTGAAGGGCATTTCTAAGCCCTCTTTTTTTAGAAACTCATTTTTTTAAAAAAATAAATTAAAAGGAGGAAAGTAAAAAAAAAGATTATATCAAAAAGAAAAAAGGATTATTGTCATTTTTAGTCTCCATAGTAATCACATTTGATGCCTTCATAACTGGAATAAATTTGAAACTGATGCTAACATTTAGCAAGGATTCTGTGAGTATTGAATTAGTTTTATTATTATTATTGTTTTCTATAATTAAATGTATATAGAAATAATATATATATATGATAGAATACATTTGAATAATATAAAAACATTTATTTGATATTATTTTTCTGACCTAGTTTTAGAAACTTTTTTTTTATATATACGATAGAATTTTAGATAAAAACACATTTGAATGATATAAAAACTTTTTTTTGAATTAGTTTGGTAACCTAGTTTTTATTACTTTTTTTATATATATATAAATGAGAAATAATATATATATGATAGAATACATTTAAATGATATAAAAATGTTTATTTGAATTTTTTTTCTAACCTAGTTTATAATTCCTTTTTATACATATTATAACGGTCGGGGAGATCAAAGTCTTACCGTATCTGCGCTACAGGGCGCCACCAGGCTATTTGAACCTGAAAAATTTATAGAATAGGCAGATACATGCTGTTAAGATTAATCTTTTACATATATATTTTATTCTGGCTGTCAGCCCATGAAGACGCAGAGATTTAATATAAAACTTGCTTAAAAGAAATATATTATTATTTAAATAGTAATAATAACAAGTCAGATGTCACATGACTTATATATAGCTTGCAATAAGCCACTGCCAGTAATTAACACACAAACATTTATTAACGCACATATAAATAAAATTGAGGAATAAAATTTATTATTTTAGATTGGTTATTAATTTTTAAATTTAAATTTTTATTTTAAACAATCCACACAGATGAATTTAATATTTTATTAATGTGTCGAGTACGAATAAGCTACATAGATTGCATTTGAAAAAAAAAAATTCTATCCCTTATTTAACCTTAGGCCAAAAGTTCGCAGTCAAACCAACACCAATCTATCTGATATACCGATATATTCAATGCAGCATGAATACGACAGCATGGTTATAGAGAAGAAATTGTCTCTCATCCAGTACAGAAATGTTACATGTCTGGCAAGAACAATAAAAAAAGAAAACTCCATAGGAAGGGATTGTGGTCCTTTTTGCCATCTTACTATCCCATTCCATAGGCTAAAGGAGTGATCCAAGGAGCAGGGAATATGTCTGCTTCTGATGGTCATTAAGAAATGGGACTTATTTTGCCCAAGTGCAGCGTATATGTGATCCTGCACGTAGCGGATCTTCATACTACATTTACTAATTACACCAATATATCCAATACATTAACCCAATTTAATCGCGAAGTAACTAACCCAAGATTAACCCTCCCTTAAACTAACAAACTTAACAAATCTATATAGCCGTCCACACCCAACTTAAATTTAAATATAGTCAAAGAATTTAATTAATACATAACAAAAAAAAAGAAAGAAACGGAAATGATTAATTAAATATATGCAGAAAAAAATATTAATAACTGATTTTGAATTCTTTAGGTCAGATGAGAGTTCTTATTTTCAATTACTCATTGTAAATTTAGAAAAAGTTCCTACTAGATAAGCAAAAAGAGTATACTTTCTGGATTCTGCAGATTTAGAGGTTCATCTTCGTGATCATTTAGTAGACTTGTTTGTCCTTTTTTAAAAACAAAGCCGCTACTTGCCATTCCTTTTGGTCCATAACTGCCATAGGGAGGCCTCATCTGGTTGTCAAGAAATTAAATCTATTGCAGACTCCTACATTGCGAAATCTACAATACAGCTACCATTCATATATAGCTTAATAGTCAGCATCTCAGACAACAACTTTTTTAATAATCATATTTTGGCTTTTATATTTTTATTAGCCTCTTATCAGCAAATTTTCGGATTCAACGAGCAAGACGTCACTAATCCTAAGAGTCTCTTTTTTGGTCCGTGCTGTGGCTTGGTGCTTCCCTTGGTCAAGGTAATTCTTTTTATTCTCTTATCTGACCTTTTAAATTATTTTAAGTGCCCCAAGGGCTAGTTTGCTTTAAAACAATCATTTAATTAAAAAAAACCAATCATTTCCATTTTGAGATTACAGGAATTAATTAATACCTGTTTCCATTTTTATTTGTTACTTTAAAAAAAAAATATTTACCTTACTTTTTTTTATTATTATTTATAAAAAAGTACGTTCAAATACCTTTTTTTTTATTTGAAAAAGAAAAAATTCTTTTAAAATTTTCCATCCGTGCGAACTATATATACGTTAAACAACTTTTAATTTTTAGTTTTTAAGTTAAGTTTTTTCTTTTTAATAAATCAATTTTTATGTACAATCTTTTTATTTTAATTTTAAATTAATGTAACAGCATATTATATACCGTTACAATAAACACATACAAAACAATATATACATGATACAATTATATATATATACGATAGAATTTTAGACAATACATTTGAATGTGATATAAAAACATGCACATCCACATTCATCATATACCCTCAGCCATCCACTCATATTTGATCTCCCACACACATATATAATCAATGCTCATAATAAATTTGTTTATTTTGATATTTATTTTTTGAGTACATTTTATTTGCTTGAAAAGAATACATATTTTAGGTTACACACCATTTTTCCTTAATATAATATAATAAAAGTAATATATAATAATAATATACTATACATTACATTACAATTTACTAATGTCCTCAAGATCTTGTAAATTATTCCTGTTATTTTTTTCCCCACTAAAAACCAAACATATTTCTAACAGATACCTGCATGCAAGGACAACCAAACATTTCTAGCATATACCCTGTTATAAAAGTAGAACATGTAGGTCAGTTAGTAAAAATGGAACTTACAAATCGCACTGTTTTTGTAATTTTTGCATAGAACAATTACCTCAGGTAAGACATATTATATATCATTTAACTTTCAAAATTTAGAATTTGTGAACCAATGTAAAAATAAAGACATTTAAAAGTGTTAAAAATCTTTTTTCTTAATTTTTTTTGAAGTAATAATTATTTTATCAGCTTTATTACATTCTTTCATATTTGCTGGTTCTAAAAATGTATATACTTTTATATTTACTGTATTCAAACAGAATATATGTTTTAAATTATATTTGTTGTAATTAATTTTTTAAATTCAAAATGGCTACTTAGGTGTCAAAAAGTTAAAAATTTGTATAAAAATTGAAATTCAAATATTTTAAGACGAATTATTAAAAATGCATCGTGGCTAAATACCACTTGTCATAGAATGAAATGCTAATGTTTTAATCAAAGTTAATGTAATTATTTAATCCTACAAAATGCCTAAAATATATATGTATTTCATAGACATAATTTTCAATGAGGATTCAAATGATAGCAAAGTAACCTGTAGAAGATCCTAACTTCACATGATAGGAGGAATTATAAGCAACAGAATATTTTGATTGCCTCTTTGATAGTTGATAAACAAGGAACTTAGGACTATATCATTGATAAACATTCTTAGCCTCATCACGGAAGGGAATAGGATAATATTCAATTCAAAATTTCAGATTATGTTCATGTGTTATATACTTTGATATCTAAATTTTATTTCCTTTACTTCCAAAATTATTTATGCTGCAAATACTTCATTTAAATTATTTAGATGAAGAGAAATATGATCATTACATAAAACATTTTATTTTTTAAAATAAAATTTAGGTCTTCCATTTAAGAAAAGCAACATTGACCAAGGTAAACATAATGCAAATTCGATATGAAGGTAAGATTTTACTTTCTTCATATTGGACCTAGTTTTGACAAACATAGTTTTATTTATTACTAATTTAAATAATATATTAACATTTGTTTACTTTTCTTTGTGTGTATTACTAACATCCTTGAATGAAAGGTTTTTATTTCACAATATGACCACAAGTAGAGGGGGTTATTTATAAAATTGGAATTGCTTCACAAGGATCTTACAATTTAAACCATTATCGATACATATATTAAATTAACAGTGAGTTAGTTAGAAATATAATTTTGAAATCCTAAAATTTTGATTACGATTTTATAAGTTATGGAAATGTGTTTGTGTTATGATGTATACTACTATTATGGGAAGGAACTATTTAACTTAATGTTATAAATAATAGAAATATATGCAAACACGTTATAATAAAAAAAAAAATTTGTTATATGAAAGTCAGTTATATTGTTATCTTTTAATAAATATGTTAAAAGTTTGTTTAAATTCAAGGTCTCTCATTTGTTTGATTTATTTAGATATTTTGTGAAACAAAATATTGGTGAATCTACATACTCACACGTATATATATCACATCAATTTTACATCTGAATATTGTAAATAAATTATAAAATAATTTATTGAACTAATTACTACTATGGGATATTGATGGTAATGCCTGAAGAGAGTTAAACGTAACATCTGTCCTGAGTTTGAATTCTGAGCATAACAGAACCATCAATGGTGTAGATCGGATGAACCAGTCTAGATTATATCAGTATTGAATAATTTGATTTTAAATTATCTTGTTAATATAGATTCAATTTTAGATTATAAGTACATTGTTTTCATCCATGGCATCCTATATGAAGATCTTAAGTTTGACTATAGTTAGATGAGACCATCTTGATTACCTGAAAAGGATCGCACCATTACAATATATACAACACGGTTGCACCAATTAATCGGCAAGTAATCGGCCATTTTCCCAATTAATCGATATCAACTATTTGGCCAATTAATTGGCTTTGATAATTGGCATTTTTTGTGTTTTTAATATTGTTGTTGGGTATAAGGTTACTAATCAAAAATCAAAGATTTCTGTTATAGTGTTTTCCTGAAGGTTTGTGATGATGGTGTTCTAGTTGTACTTTTATATTGGACTATTTCCATCATCTAATATGTGTATTGAATGTTTTTAGAAAAATTTAACTTCATTTAAATATTCCAAATACATTTAACTGTTAGTAATAGTACATCAAACAGGTTAAAATGAAAATTAACAACAAAAAAAATATTCTTTTTAGTTTATCCTTTTGAAGAGTTATTTCTTTTTTAACCCATTAAAAATTATTTCTTTTATTTTAACATATTCAAAAATTAAAAATTTAAAACCCTTAAATTGTAATGCAGAGAATCTCCACATTTTCAAAGCATAGCCTATTCCTTGTCAGTTCATAAATGTTACTTCCAATGATGAAGATTCTTTCATTTTCAATGGAAGACGCTGGAGCAATTAGATACTTCATAGGTAGTTTACTCAAATTAGGAAAAAGTTCTTTTGAACTTCACCACCAGAAAAATGGATTACTATATTTTGGTATAAGAGATAAATTTAGATAATTTTCCAATTCTTTGTCAAAACGTTTTGTTTGTTCGTTTCTTTTTTTTCTTTCATTTGGAAATCATACCCTTTTTCATTCTTTCGTTAATTCATCAAATAAATTCGAAAAACTTAGAGATTCTCCTATATCTTAATTATCCTCAGAAGTAGAAGCTTCAAAATTTAATTCTTGAGATTTTGAATTATTAACATCTTCTAAGCTATCAAATGTTCATCTTTTTATTTCCTCTACCATGTCCTTTTTTTGAAATTTCATTTTGAATCTTGGATCTAATAAAGATGATAAGCATAAAGACTTGTTTTCTATATATACTGAAAATCTTTTCTTCATTGAAACTTGTAGTTCTACTGTGGTATAAATTCCACTAAAGGAACTACTGTACTTGCTATTTGCTTTTGACAAGAATAAATTGAGAATTTCTATTATGAGAAATATTAAAGAGGAGATGTATTTTCTTACTTGCTGTCTTTCAGAGTAATTTTTTCAAATGGTTTTAAAAGTAGAACAATTTTATCAATAAGAGACCACTGATAAGAGCATAGGGATTTTATTGTCTATAATGTATGTTACAAGGGCTTTTTGCTGTTCAAGTTTCTTTCAACATGTATGTGGAATTCCAGTGAGTAAGAACATCTTGAATTAATTTGTGTTTCTGTTAACCTAACTTATCTTGCAACTTGCTTAAAGTTAAAGCAGAATGATTAAAATGTATGACAATATTTCTATTAGCTGTGATTATAGTTTTCATAGCTTGTTGAGAAAATATGCATTTATTAAGTATTAGCTGCAGTGTATGTAAAAAGCATGATAATGCCTCTAAGTTGCAATTCATGATTCCAGTTATCATATTTGCTCCAAAATCTCTTAGTACTAAGAATAACTTATCAATTATACTATTCAAGAACATTATTTATCTGTTCACTCATTCATGTAGCTGTATGAGAACCTTCAAAGGGAACAATTCTCAAAACAGCTCTTTCTTGCTGAAACTGATCATTCAACCAGTGGCCTAATACACTTAAAAAAAAAAAAGGAGAATTGTTTGTAGTTGCTGTCCAAATATCAGTGGTTAGAGAAATATATGAGTTATCAATAGATTTCTGAATTTTTGACTGAACTTTTTGAAATATATCAGGGATGATATCAGAAAAACATTTTCTGCTGGGAATATTGTAATTAGGACCAATTTTTTTTTAGAAATCTTTGAAATCCTAAAATCAGACTCAACAGAGTATGGTTGTACATCTACAGCTGTCATTTCTTCAATCAAATAATCAACTTCTTTGGATCACTGATTATTTATATCCCATAATTTTTTTTCTAATATTTGAGTTAAAATAGCCTAGCTTAATGTATGTGTTTCCATTGTTACTGATGAACATCCATCTTCTTTGATTTCTCTTTTCATCTTTCCAGTTTCTTTTAAAAAGTTTTCATGATGATATTTTTTGAGATGATTTATCATGTTGTGGTTGTAAAAGTTTTAGCACTTTTTTACCTATCAATATTAAAGCATTACATAAACTGCCCTTTGACAACCTCTTATTTTTGTCTATCTTAAAAAATTTCCATACAATACTGGATGTCATGACAGGTTGGGATTTGGAAAAAGTTTTAAAAAATAATAAATGAATCTAAAAAAGAAAACAACTTGATATTAAAAATAATTTTATTGTTATAGAACTTCATACATAATATTATTTAATTATTGTTGTATTACTATTGGTAGAAAAGAGATTATATCATAAGTATATTTGCTCCATTTGAAACCATAAAAGATTATAAGTTTTTGATAAGCTGTTTTAAAATATAAAAGTTTTAAATAAAATGTTTTGTAAACAATGCATATGCTTTTCAAAGAAAACTAAAAACTGCAGCTAATAGATCTTCCAACCAATTATTATTACAATAAAATAAATATGAGTAATACAACTGCATAATCTTTTAAAAATTCATCTGTAGATCTCATAGATAAGGATGTTTTAAGCTCAGATAAATATAAAAAATTATCAAATATATATTTAATAATACAATTAGGGTTGCCAGATGTCCTGATTTTTCATGATTTTGTCCCGTGTCCTCAAACATATATATATGGAATTATTAAAAAAATTTATGAAGCATCCTAATTTTTTTTTTTATCCTGGATAAAAATCTGACAACCTTGAATACAATAATACCTATAGGCTTACAAACTTTATTCATTCCTAGCAACAGGTCACATTTTGAATCAATTTTCTCGATTGAATTAAATGTATATAGAATTAATTCGTTCTGGTGCTCAGAATATATATTTATTTTTTTATACATATAAAAATGGGAAAAATAAATTGAAATAGTCTTAATTTTATAAATACTTTTATTATGTCTAAATAAAAATGTTTTTTTTGATTCTTGCCACATCAAGAATCTGTCTAAAGACTGTTTAGGATTTTTTGGCTCTCACAACATAATGGCGCTGTGTTGTTGGTGGGAGAGCCTTCCAAAAAATGGCCACCAGGCATTTAACTGTATTTAATAATGGGCTGATAATGCATGGCCTATTAATCGATAATTGGCCATTTTGCTTATCATTACAACCCTAATATAAAAAAATTCAATGTGAGATTTGGGACACTCGTGAATTTGAACAGATTAATCAATAATACAAAAAATAAAAAATAGACATTTTGGATACAGAATTGATATTAACGAGTAAAATAACTGATGAAGAAAATTTTTTTAGAGTTATGCGAATTGAAAAATAAAAATCCAGAAAATAGACATCATAAAAAACCAAGAAGATTGAAGAAAGAAAAACAAATGAAGAAGAATGAGAAGAAAAAGAATAATTATAAGGATAAAATATGTAATATGACAAAGATAGAGTTGACCGAAAATGAAAAATAAATTTTGAGTAAAAGGATTAAATATGTACCTTATGGATATAATTATAATATAATAGAATTAAAAACTAAAAGAAAAAATTTGTAGAAGAAAATTACAAAATTTATTATTATCAAAATATAGATAGTAATAAAATTATAAATAATGAGGATAAAGTATGGATGGAAGAACTTAATAATGAGATAGATAACATGATTTATAAAATAAAAAGAATGGAAATAAAGGAAAATAATAAAAATTGTGATATGATAAAAGCAAAGGATATTAATGAAATAAAAAAATAAATATAAAGATGAAGTAATTTTTACAAAATTAGATAAAGGTAATAAATCAGTAATATTAAATAAAATGGTTTATATAAAGAAAATGAATAATATGTTAGAGGATAATATTTTTGAAAAGATAAAAAAAGAATGTTACTAAATTGTTAAATGAAAAAATACATACATTAGTAAAAAGTTTTTATAGAAAAGGTATAATTGATTATATCACATTTGATTATTTAGGGCTTAGATTTTTTGACAGCTCAGATTTATGGAGCACCTAAAATTTTTAAAGAAATTGCGCCATTAAGACCAATTATTAATGGTACTAATTCTTATTTTGATAAAGTATCTAAGTGGTTAGCAAATAATGTGTTAAAGAAATATATTAATACTAATTGTAAATCATATATTAAAAATAAAATGTTAATAAGTGAAATTAAAAGCATGGAGAATGAATACAATAATTATAATCTAACAATGATAAAAATAGATATTGTATTGATATAAACAAATATTAATGCAGGCAATTAATTTAGTAGTTAACACATTAATATAAAAAATGAATATACCTATAAAACAAAAGAAATAATTGGAATATGCTGTAAAGAAATAATGTTTCAATTTAATGATAGTTTTTATAAACAAAAAGGTTTACTAATAGGAGGAGCATTAAGTTGCATATTGAATACTATTTATATGGAAAATTTAGAAATGATAATGTTAGAAAATAATAATGCACCAATTTTTATGAAAAGATAAGCAGATGATTATTTATTAATATTTAATAAAAAACAAATTTACTGTGGAAAGAGAAAAGAATAATAGGCTGGAATATTTAGATATAGAATTAATTAAATCAAATAAAGAAGGAAAAAATACATCATATAGCTAATTGGTATTCAAATACAAATATAAAATAAATATGCATTCATGAGTTAATAGAGCAGTAAATTATTGTTCAAATAAAGAAGATTATAATAAAAGAATTTATACATAATTTATAAATAATAGTATGGCTAAAACTAATTATACAGGTATAAGCACAGGTAATAATTATGTGGTTAAAAATTTAAATAAAATTAATAAAAATTTAATAATATAAAAGTTAAAATAGTTAATAAAAAATATGATTAATATTTTAAAAAACAAATATATCAAAAATTATAATAAGGATACAGACAATGAAATGCATGGAATATAGGAAATTGTAAACAATATAAAATTAATATAAGAATAAATTGTGTGTGAAACAAAAAATTCAATGTACAGAAGACTATTACAACATAAATATGATAGAAATTTACCTATATATTTGCATACATTAAAAACAGGACATACATTTGAAAAAGATTATATAAAAATGATAAAATTTACAAATAATAGGATAGAAAAATAAGAGGCTATTCTTATTAATAATATTAAACCACTATTAAATAGAGATTTGGATTTAAGAAAGATTTTTACCATAAGTAAAGATAATATTAAAAGGAGGTTAGAATAAGGATAAAAAATAAAAATTAATTTAGTTTATAAAAAATATAAAGGGGGAGCCATTAGAAATTATTAGAAAATTTAAACAGTGGACAGGTAGTTACTTGAGTTAGTTTAGGAGTAAAAGATAACTATAAAATAAAAGTGAATATGTTAAAAATCAAAAATATATTAGAATTAAAAGTGAATATATATATAAAAGGATATATATATAGATGATAAAAAAATAATTATTAAAAATAATATAAATGTAAAAATGATTGAAGTGATTAAGGATATTTATGTATGTATATAAGGGAGTATAAAAAATATATATGTAGGATATATAAGTATGTTGATTAAAAGGAAGAATTTATAATATGAAATATATATAATATGTAGAATTGTGTTTATATATAAATGTTCATGTATTTATCTTTATTATAGATCTGAAGAAGATTGCTGGGGCAATCGAAACTGTTATGATAGTAAAATAAGTAAATAATGCATTGTAAAAAAGTGAATAAAGATAAGTGATTGGCATTAATATTGAAAAAATAAAGTAGATAAAATGGACTTATTTAATGTTTTATATGCTGTGAACTGTAACAAATTGAGCTATACATATAGAAGAGACTAAGGTGAATAACATAGCATCATTTACATACAAAAAAATGAAAAATTAATTTTGCAAATGCAACAATATTTTATAACCATGAAAAAGAACACAATCATGGTTTCCATCAACATAATTTGGGAAGAAATGATAGAAAGAGAAAAATCAAAGAAACTTTTTATTAATAAAAATCATATGATTAGTAATTTAAAGTGATTAATCAAAATCTTCACGTTCTCAGTTCCAAATGCTTCACATTATTCCATACATATAACTTGGGTGAAAAAGATATAGAGTGGATCCATTCTATCTTTTAAAAAGACTATCTTGTGTTTGGAAAAGAGAGTATTCAATTTAAGTGTTCCATCTGTAGCCATGATTTAAGCTACGTTATTTATAATTTATAGAAAAACATCATGCTATGTAAGTAAAATATTTATATATGTTTAAGTTTCTATCTAATAATGACGTATTGTAAATTGTTAAAATTTCACGTCATTAATAAAAATCATGTGATTAGTAATTTAAAGTGATTAATCAAAATCTTCATATTCTCAGTTCCAAACGCTTCAGATTGTCCCATACATATAGCTTGTGTGAAAAAGATAGAGTGGATCCATTTTATCTTTTAAAAAGACTTGTGTTTGGAAAGGAGACTACTCAATTTAAATAGTGTTCCATCTGTAAAGCGTATGTGCTGTGGGTTTAAGCTACGCTATTATTTATAATTTATTGCACAAAATAACTATCAAAGAATGAATTGGAGAGAAAATAGCATTCAAGTAAGTAAAACTTTTTTTTAAATGTTATTTAATGGTGAAATATTGGCAATAACTATGAGTATATGATTTCTAAAATTAAAGTATATATTCTATTATAATGCCTTTATAATATATATAAATTCCTTTCTGTTAATATATTACAGCACCAAAAGAAGTAAATCACTATTTACTTCAGTTACCTATTGTAAACTTGAGTTATTTATGGATATGAGGTGACAATATTCAAATCTTAGTTAGACTAGCTTTCAGCTGTTAACTATTTTCAACAAGGATCAGAAATGCATTTACACATTATACTATCCAAGAAAAGTTAATATGCCAATTTACATAGATATGATAAAAGGCTAGCCACTGTACTTTTTAGTAATTTCAGCTTTATGCTAACTGTAGATAATTTTGATTCCCTAGTAAAGACATATGTATATGAAATAATGCACCACATGATTCTCACTTTTTACTATTGAATCTGCACTAGAAAAAGTACAGTGGAGCTGCTACATCCATTACATTTTATTCCAAATACCGTAATGGAAAAATCAGTGGATAGTAGTTCAAACACTGTTATGAACCTATTCAATAGTTTTCAATATGTATATACACATATTTATACTGGACTATTTCCATCATCTAATATGTGTGTTGTAAACATATATATATATATTATGAAAAAGAATAATATAGTGAACACGGTTAATAAATGTATATATTCATTTTTTTTTTTATTAAGGAAAAAATTCAGGTGACTGAACACGTTAATAAATGTGTATGTATATTCAATCACATTCTCTCAAAAAGTAATAATAAAACATAATTTTTCCCTTTTTATTATTTGATTAAGGAGCAGTTTGTTTTTCTTAAATGTTTGAGTTCACAATGTGATTTTCATTTAAAGTCTCTTAGGCTTGGTCGAATTGGTATGATTACTAGCACCAGACTTTGAATTTATTTCAAATGAAATTTTAAATTTTTGAAGGAAAAAAAACAATACTTTTATTTAGTTTGCAAAAAAAAACATTACCGAGTAAGTAACTTCACACTATTTAGTGAAAGATTAAGATTTTGTGGGAGAATGCAAGAAAAAAAACCAGCGGCTTAGAAAATTTAATATACACTTAAAATTTACAACTTTTTAATTTACAAATTTTAATGTTTTTAGGATTGTTTATCTTTTTGGATAACGTATAAATAAAACTGCAGATATTGAGACAGTGGATACAACAGTTATATTATAATACAGTGAATTCACTTCAATCATCTATTGAATACTTTAGTAATCAATGGATATAGTAATACTAAATTCAAATTTCAGGATTATACAACTATGCAAACAAATTGGGTAATATTCAAAATCTTAAGTTTTTGAATTTCAAATTGTTAAACTTGAGATAGTATCACTGAAAATAGTCGATAACCAGAATGTGGCTTGGGGATTTGGATATAATATGCCCATTACTAAAGATTATCAGATGATTCTGGAATATCCTGCAAAATTTAAAAATAAACAGAAGGTTATCCGCATTAATTTGATATTTTCTATACAAATATATATATAGTATTGAGAGGGATGTTTATATATACAAACACACAAAGAAATGTTCAACAGACTGCTTATAAATCACCATCAAAACAGAAATGATAGTAAATGAACCGGTTAATAAAGATTATATCAAATGATACCACTTTAATTGTTATTATAATTAGTCTCACTTTAAAAACACCAAAGTAGAAAATATTTTTGAAAACAATTATTAAATATCTAATAAATACCCCCTCTCACACTAACATTAAGAAATCAATAACCTTCAAATTAAAAAAAGAAAATTTTGGAGTATTTGCTGAGATGTGTATTTTAAATCATTTTGCATTTAGTGAATCTATATTGTATCACTTCAATAAGATTTTTGTTTTAAATTTCATGAAGTAAATACATTGAATTGTGTGTAATGTACAGTTATTTAGTACTGTCCTATAAAAGCAGACAGCATATATATATATATGAAAACAACTGTATAATAAAAAGGGGCATTTGATAAGAATATATTCAGTTCCAAGTTTTGCTATAGATATCAAAATTCACTGATATTAACAAATTATAAAAAATACAAGGTTTAACATAGAGATACATGTATGCATATTAAAACATGTTCACATTATATACACGTATATATACATATTTAAAAATAATCTATAGACTATGATTTAATTCATGATCAATGCTTAATTAATTCAGTGAAAGATAAACTAATTTTTATATTAGAAAAATTCATTTTCTAAGAGTAGTAGAAGGCGATTAATATTAATGACCAATTAATATTTTTAACTACTAACAGAAATTAGACATTCGTTTAAATTTTTTTTAGGTGCTTTAATTCTTCTTGCCATGAGTTTTGCGTTAGTATATTATCCCCCCCCCCCCAAAAAAAAAAAAACCCTAAATTTATTTTTCACGTGAGTGCGTCAAATTAAATTATTAACGTTCTTTTTAGCTTTTATTATTATTATTATCCTGTTCAGTTTATAGACCATCGGAAATGGGATTGTGAGGTCCCAGGAACGATTCGGGTATTGAACTTCTCATAAACTCCCAAACAATAAAGCCATCAGTATTTTAATTATTAAAAATACCTTTAGAAAAAAAAAAAAAAATTGACAAACATTTTTAATGTTCTGATATAATACTTTTTTTTTTTTAAACATTAAATTGATTTAAAATGCAACACACAAATTTAAGATTAAAAACATAACTTTAAAGTATTTCTGTTTGAATATCGTTCAACAAATTTTTGAAATTAATTTAGTCGATATTTACTCAAATTTAAAGTAGTTTCAGAAATTGAATTTTTGCTCTTAATGACGTAATAAAAACAGCATAAATTCATCCCTAAATAAATGTTTCTGAATCATCAATAAAGTTCTTTAAAATTTGAAAATACTTTAAATCTTAAAAATATTTTAATTACATCTCAAAAGCGTTTATATATAATAATACTCTTTCTATATCCTTTTAAGTTTAAATAATTAAATGATTTGTTGCTCCAAATATGATGTTTGAGCAGCAGAAAGAACCATCAACTCTTAAATCTAAGAATTAAAACTTTCAGGGATTTAAAAAAAGGCGGAAGCAGTATTAAATTAGTCAAAACATTAATTTAGTAAGCTTTTTTGTCCTCTAACAATTTTTCACATTCTTTTTTATGTACATTCAATAAATCTACAATGAAAATGTTACTTGTGTTAAAATTTTTGAGCAAAAATATTTATCGTTATCTACAGTAAATGTAACGTATAAAAAAAAATTTTTTTTTAAAAGAAATATAATTTCGTACTTAAATTAATGTTATTGTATTAGGAAAATGATGTACAGTCTTTATTACTGAGATTGGAAGTCGGGAAAAGCTCAAGATATTTGAATCTTTCAGCATTTTTTTTTTATCGAATAAATTAATGAAGTGACAATTTTATGTGTAACATTAAATCAGGGTTAAGTTAAATTATAACTTATTGTGTTATATAAATGTTCTAGTCTTTAGGAAACTTTCAGTATTATAAATATTCTTCCACACTTATTTTACATTGTTAAGATATAGACATTTATTGTGTTACATAAATGTTCTTTTACATTTCTTCAATGAAAGTTGTTTCAATCTTTTATCAGTTTATTTACTTATTTTATCTTTTGAAAAAATAGTAACAGAAGTGATATTAAAATATATAAATGTATCATGTATTTATTTGTTTATAATTAATGTTATTGTAGCTCTGTATTATTGTCTTAAGATAAATGTTCTAAATTTTATTTCACCAAATGCTGATTTATCTGCTGTAATGCTGGTGTACATTGCACTAAATAATAAAATAGAGAATTTAGTCAATGCCAGTCCCCTAGTAACTAACAATGCTAAAAGAGTGCAGTGGTCATTACTAGTTTTTGAAGGTCTTTTTTTTTTTTGCAGATGATATCTTTTTGTGTGCAGAAAGAAGAGGCGATATGGAAATTATGTTGAGGACATGTTGAGGTGGGGATTAAATTTAGTGAAGAAAAATCAAATATAATGATGGTTAATACTGGGGAAAAAGAAGATGTAGAATTTTTATTGGGGGATATAAAGTTAAGTGTAGTGGATATATATAGGTATTTGGGAATCATCTTATGTAATCAGGAAAATTGCTTGGATGAATGGGAGAAAAAATTGGTAAATGAATCAAAGAAAAGAAAGGGTTTGGTAAAGAAACTAACAGTATTTTCATATAATAAATATGATGTAGCTAGAATAGTATGGAAGGGAGTTGCAGTAGCAGGGTTAACATATGGTAATGATGCATTATGTGTTAGTAAAAGGGTTTTAGATTATTTAGAGAAAGTACAAAGGGAAGTAGGAAGACATGCAGAGATGTGGGCAGCAAAGGAGGCAATTCAAGGAGAAATGGGTTGGTCAAGTTTTTATATGAGAGATGCAAAAAGTAAAATGAAATTGTTTGGTAGGTTGCAGTTTATGGATAGTAAAAGAATAGCAAAAATAGTGTTCAATTGGGTTATGAGTAAAGGGCAGGTAACAAGATGGGTGAGAAAGGTAATGCGGTATGCGAAAGATTTGGATAGTATAAAAGGTGGGATGATTGTGTTAGGAGGATTGTTGAGTGTTATAGTGGTAAGGAATGGGATAAAAGAATAGAAGCATTAATAAAAAATAGGGAGTTGGAGAGATGGAGAAATAGTATGGAGGGTAAGAAGAGTTTAAATATATATAGAAGTAAACGGAATATTGGATGCGAGTTAATTTATGATAATAGTAAGGAAAGTAGTTTATTATTTAAGGCTCGAACAGGATCTTTAGCAACAAGAGAATATACATGTAAATGGAAAACCATGGATAATTTAGTGTGCAAATTATGTAAGGAAGGTATAGAAAATATTAGGCACCTGTTGATTGAATGTAAATGCTTGAAAGCAGAAAGGGTACAGATAATGAAGTTATGGGAGAATAGACATGAACAAAGTGACTATACAGAAAGTGAGTTATTAGTTTTTATATTGAGTTTGCGAAGAGATAAGGGGGATTTAGATGTAAAGGCCATAGAGTTGACAAAGATTATGCTGTGGAAATGGGATGGGGCAGAATATGGGAAGACTTAAGAGTGGGGAATGGAGAATAAAATGGCTAACAGGTTTATCTGGGCATAATTGCTGAGATATTCTTGACTTCGTTTAAGGAGAAGCCAAATACATCACATCACAGTAAATACAAAATGTTAAAATAAAGAGACACCATTTAAGAAAATCAACACTGCTATTGAGCTGAAATCCTACAGATAATAGATGAAATTGATTGTAATGGAATTTTTTTTAAAAATCTAATGTTAAATTAATATCTTAAAATTAATTTATCCATATAAAATTTTATTTTGTTAGAATTTTTTTTTTTTCTACAAATTATTGAAGTTTAAATTTATTCTATGAACAACTTTTTTTATAAATAAATAAATTTCAAAAATAAAATACTCATATTTTGAAGGATAATTGTATTTTATTAAGTAAAGCTTAGTGGTTTAAGATGATGTTAATGATAAACAATAGCTTTCCTATATCCTCAAAATTTGGTTACAAACATTTATACAGTAGTGAATTATATTTCATGTATATACACTAAACTAATCTATCACATTCTGCTTTAAAATATCGAAATTACTTTATAATTTTTAGATCTCAAAAAATCATAATGCAATGTTGATTCTGACAGATGATATTACATGATCAGAGAAAATATGTATGCTCATTTTACTGGTTGTATTTAATTTGTTAACATGATTAAATTTATTAAATTCTATTTTAAAAAATAAAACATACAAATACAATCAAAGTATAAATGTATATTGTTTTGGTTTTAAATAATTATTATGCAATTATTGGATAAAAATAATCATGAATTTTAATAAACTTCACAAAAAATTAAGTTTTTCATTATTCCAAAAATTTTCTCAAAGTAATCTTGCAAATAATGTAAAAATCAATTGCAAAGTACTAAATCCATCAAGGGACATAAAGGCAGGACTAAAATATTTTTTATATTGGCTTCTAGATTGTTTTTTTAAAATTTAAAATACCAATATTAGATCTGTTTTTTAAAAAGACTAAATATCTCAATAGATGACTGTACAAGTGCAATTTAAAAAAAGGTCAATAATGAGTCTGTACAAGTGCAATTTAAAAAAAGGTCAATAATGAGTTCTGCCCAAAGACTAATGTCAATGATAGGAAAGGTTAATTAAATCCAATATACACAAAGTTTTTATACAGTGGAGCTGTAGTATTTGCTATATTTTGTTCTAAGACTTTAGTGAATTTTATGTATAATGGATAATACTTTATGTATGGTTTACAATATTATTTATTTTCTTGTAGGGGGACAAACTAAAATTATAGTATAAGCATCTTTTTTTTTTAAAAAAAAGTTAAATCATTATTTTTAAAAAATAAATAAAATGGACAGAGAAGTATCATATTATGTCTTCTGAAGCCATCAATGCATCAGAACCCAGTTTCATAACAAATATTTATTATGGATAACATCTTTTTTCTCCAATATATTTTTCTAATTTTAGGTAAATCGGCAAGTTTCATTATTGGTAGACATGGATTCCCATTTGTTTTAATGTTTTTAAGTTTAAATTAGAACCTATACAGTAACTCCTTCCTAACTTACAATTACCCATTTCAGATTCTCAGCTAAACTCCTCATAGATACTTAATTTTTCTGATGCAATACAATAATGTTTCACTAGTTCATATCTTCTATCCAAAAATTCAATATCTTATCAAATAAATGCTTTTTAATATGGTTAAAACTTTAGTTGTTTGAGAAGCACAAACGACAATGGTATGAATACCCTTCTTTCTTTATTTCATTTATAGATTATTATTCTTTTTGAACATACAAACCAATTTAGAACATGATTTCTTTTATTATTAAATCAATTTTTGTTTTATCACAAGGAAGTTACTTTATGAATTCTCTTAAATTTTGTAGAGCCTTCAGTTTCATACTTGGAACACATTTTATTAAATGAAAAATACTGTAATATATCAATTGCTTAATTAAAATATAAATGAAATCGCATAATTTTAATGTTTTCAGTTTTTGTTTGTATATATGTTATGTTACCAGCAATTGTGAAAAACATAATGCAAGATATTTTTGGCCAAAGAATGAATAAATTTTTTTATACATATTTCCCTAGATATTGTATAAAATATCTAGGCATTATAAAGAATACCAAATAGTTATTCAGCAAAATATAAAAAAGATTTATTGAAAAGTATGTGAAAATGTAACAAAAACAAAACACAGGATTTTTCTACATAACAAAAAAGACCGATTCAGAATTACTAGTTGCTACAAGATATACTGGAATGGCATTTAGAATTGCACTTAACTGCCTTTTCATACAAAGCACTTTAAATTTTGGCACTTGATCCTGCAAATATACTTCATGAACCCTTGGCCAATATCCATGGACTGAGTGGAAATGATTGACCAGAGAATTATTTCTTTGACAGGAATATCTCCAACTATCAGTAAATCCTTGGGACATCAAGAGAATTGTGATCTGGCCTAGAGTTGATTTAAAATTCCTTCAGCAGTTCCAAGTTGATAAAAACCATCAGGTCATACGTCTAACAACCACTAGCAGATTGCATAAGTCACCCTATCCCTTTGTCAACATTTGGGTTAGAATTCATACGGTGGCTCCCAAAGGTGCAGAACGAAATTTTTTTGATCAGAATTCTTTTTAATTTTTTTGGACTGTATTTCCAGATTCAGTTTAACAGATTGAGTTTTACCTTCAATAGCATTCTCAATATTGAAGCAAGGACTACACAACACATTAATATGATTATATTCTTACTTCCATCATTTTTATGTCCACAGGCAGCATGAATGTCTTGGAGATAGTTTTTGCATGTCTGCACACCAGTGGTTTTCTTCAAACAGATGCAAAAAATAGCAGATTGAACTGGAAAAGTTTCTTCCATTGTGGACTACAAGCTCATTCATGTTTTGTGCTATAGAATTATCTTTGATAAGATGATCTGTTTCTTGTATTGTTTGTATGTTTTCTATTTTTTTTTTCCAGTTGCTCCTCAGTCTGTATGTCTTATAAAACATCTTGGGGTAAGTAAAACATTGTGAGACCCACTTTAGCTTTGCAGCCAGAGAGAGCTTCGTATGGCATTCCTTTAATTACAGAATGGAATACCCAGTTCTCAAGTTATACAAAATGTAGTCCCTCATTCCTTCTGTCAGTATTTTCATCTTATATGCACGTACACAGCATATTTTCAATATCCTTAATTAGCTTTGTGGCATTAAAAGTTATTGCTGAGAGTATTTTATATTTTGCTGATTTTCTTTCCTTTTGGTATTTTATAGAATGGCTAGGAATTCTATATAATTCAGACTTTGTTGGTAACATATATATATATACACTGAATAGCCTATAAAGGAAATGTATATTATTATAGTGCACACTGAGTCTTTATTGTATATATGTAAATTTAGATAATAAAATTAAAGTTTATTTAAATTTTCATCAGAATTTTTAAAAAAGTTTATGATGAGGAAATATATAGTTTTATTAAAATTCGTTAATTCAAAGAAAAAACTGAAAGCAGAAGTCTGAATTAATGCAAGATTATGCCAGCTATTTATTTGTGTTATTTTGTGAACGTGGTATCCAGATATTACATATTAATTTAAAAAAAAAAAAAATTTATTTAAAAAAAAATATTTTTTTTTGAAACACAAACGAGTAAAACAGCAGATACAGTATTAGATAATGACTGTAATTAAGACTTTAATTTCATGTAACTCAGTTAATCAAGATTTCAAATTTAATGGAGCCACAATATCCACTATAATTTGTTCCAAGTTTCCTCACATACATTGCATATAAGAGCTCACCTTTTGTTGTCAAATTTTGATTGCAATAAAATATGAATTATTTTGTTGAAATGCAAATGAACAATACTTTTCATATCTATATAAGTCAGATTTTTTTATGTGTATAATATGCATGTATAAATTAAGATTATAATATAAAATTTAAAAAAATATATAGTTTTTAATAATACATTTACTATGTGTGTTTATTATTTTTTTAAAAACAAACAAATCATTGTATCTATTTTGTTAAATAAAATAAACAGCAAAGCTTAAGTTTTTTATAACATCTCCCCCCCCCCCTGTAGAAATGCTATAATTCTCATTATCAATAGACTACACCCTCTTCAATTATTTTGATGTTTTTAAGGCCGTTCAGTTAAACTTCATGCTTTTTGATACAATTCAAGAATGCTTTATAAATACTTTTCCTGCTGCCACTATTAAACCATTATTTTTCATTTTATCACTTGAGAAATTACAAATTTTCTTAATTTCATAAAACTCAGTTTTACACTCAAAAACATTTTATTTCATGAAATATTATACCATATCAAAATTTGGAAAGAATAAAAAAATGAATTGTAAAATATGTTTTCATGTAGTCTAAACAAGCATTATTAATAAACATTGTGAACTGCATTTCTCAATGGAAAAATGGCTAATATGTTGTAAAATTGATTAAATTTATGAATTTTAATACTTATATTTTTTTGTTTATTTACATTTTTTTGGATAGCATATATAATTGAAGTAGTATACATTGATATAGCATGTGCTGCAATTTCATTGCACTCTAAATATAATTGCTTAACTTCTGCATAGTTTGAACAATGTGGACCATTAATTTTCTGGTTCATCATATTTGCAAATACACACATATAAAGAAACCTTTGCTCACTATGGATGCATATTTTATACCAGACTATAAATAATTACATGCCAATTTTAATATTAAAAAAAGCATAACCATAGTATGTATATTTTTTTTTTTACAGTGACTTGAGTTAAATGTATTAAAAAAATTGTTTTTATATACTGAAAGAAAAAAATAACTGTTAATGTAGATGATTTTTACAATAAATTTAATGGACAAATTTAGGTATATATAGTTTCAGTTTTTATACTTTTTTAAAATCTTTATAATTATACAATTATCATTATGCAAAACTACTTTTAATTATTTTTATTAAAATAATCACATTTATTATATACAATTTTAAATATTAGTTTGTAAAAAAAAATAGGCCAAATAATAATGTGAACAATATATCTATATTTGCTTTCAATGTCTGTATGTATATCACATTTATTATATACAATTTTAAATATCAGTTTGTAAAAAAAAATAGGGCAAATAATAATGTGAACAATATATCTATATTTGCTTTCAATGTCTGGATGTATGTCATTATCATCATCAACTATTATCAATCCACTGCAGGATGAAGGTCTCTCCAAGTTCAGTCCATCTCCGACCTTTAGCTTCTCTTCTCCACATCACTCCTGCACACTTTCTTATTTCATCTACCCATCTCACATGTGGTCTCTTTCTGTGTCTTTTACAATCTCTTGGAATCCAGTTTAAGATTTCAACTGTCCATCTATTATCATCTTTTCTAGCAACATGTCCAGCCTAACTCCACTTCAGTCTTTTAATTTTTTCAGTGAGGTCGGTAACACTTGTTTGTTCTCTTACCCATATATTATGTTTTCAATCTCTTGTTACTTCTAACATGCATCTCTCCATACTTCTTTGAGTGATCTGAAGTCTGTATTGCTTTTCTATTAAGTGTCCAAGTCTCAGATCCATAAGTAAGAACTGGTAAAACACATTTATTAAAAACCTTCCTTTTCAAATACATAGGTATATTTCCTTTTAGTATCAAATTATTTATACCAAAAGCACTCCAACCAAGTTTAATTTTACGATTAATTTCATCCATTATCTTTCCATCTGTATTAATAATCTGACCAAGATATTTATAGCTGTTAACTTCTAACTCATCATAATCAATCTTTATTTTCATATTTTGAGAAAATCCATTGAACATTACTTTAGTCTTTTTAACATTTATCTTTAGTCCTACTTTCATCTGATAACTCCTGCAACATTTCACTATGTTATTTTTGTTTTCTTCTTGAATAATGTTATTACTAAAATAAATATTTGAAAATATATCAAAAATAATATTTATTTTGCTTGGGGTGGAGTCCTCTAAACAAAGTTCTATTTAAGTCTTGGATTCTTATGATTGTTTAAATGACTGATATAATACTTCTATACTTGATTTTTTCCCATAATTCAATATATATTAATTGAAAAACTATTCTAATTTTAAAATAATTTAATTGTTTATTTTTTTTGATAATTATTATATTTTATTAGCTTTACTATTTTTAAATGCATGTTAGTTTTATGAACTTTTTTATGATGCATTACTATGTTATTGTGAAAATTGCATTCTCAATAGATACATAAAAAATTCAGAAGAGAATTGCTAGAAATCAAGAGATTAAAAAAGAATACACAGTATTAGAGACTAAATATTTAAACATAATGCGTTTACAAAAAAAAAAAATACTGGACATCAATCATGAGAAATAATTGTGAGATAATATTAAGTTGTAATATAGAAATTGTCTAATTATCTGTCAAATTAATCCTAAACATTTCAAAAAATTGATTTACCATCCTCTTTCAAAAAAGAGATAAATGCTAATTATGTAATAGAATTGTGGATTGTCAATAATTAATGCAATTATTTTATTTAAATTTAAAATTAAGATCAACAAAGTCAACATCCGACATTTAAAAGATTATTTGTTACACCTTGACATTAGGACTTGTATATCTTTAAAAAACTTTGTAAAAATTATTTTAACTCAAAGTTTTTTATATTCTTTACTTGTGCACACATGTATAATATGGCTGAGATTTAATCATTTTTGAATAATCTTAATTTTGAGTATATATGTACAAATATATGTAATTAATAAATTCTCTCATCACCTTTACATAAACTTTCCTAACTCATTTGCAAAGAAAATGAAGAGAATTATTTTTTAAATATATTTATTTTCTTTCATAAATATTCCTTTCCCATCTTTATATAAGTAATATAAATGAATAATTAGTTGTTCTGGAAGAATCATCAAAGTGACAGATTGAACGATGATTTAGGAACTTTACCACATCACTTTATTACTATGCTGGTCAGAAGATTATTAGAGAATGTGTAGGCTGGATCAACTTTTGATGAAGAGTTTTCTTTTTTTATTGTGATTAAAAACTACCAATCAATACATTTTCAAATTTTGTAATTTACTCTTTAAAAATGTCAATAAGTGATAAATTATTCTATGGAATGACTAATATAAGAAAATTTAACAAAAAGTAGAAATCAATTTAAAATACATATATATAAACAGTTAAAGAATATTGAATACAGAAATGATACAAAAAAAAAACCCTGAAAGATTCTCAGTTTTTGTTTCAAAATTTTAAATGCTAAAATAGTTTAACTTTTCAGAAAATATCTGGTCTATTACATTGTCTATAAATGCATCACCACACTTCCAATTGTGGAGTCAAATATGCATATTCTAAAAAGTACTTTAATGCTAAAAATAATAATAATTATTTTTTCTGTAAAAAATATATTTTTAAAAAATCATACTGTAATTTCTTCAACTGTAATAATCAGTTATTAACTGCAATTAGTAATAAATCATTTTACTATCGGTAATAATTCTATTTTACAAACCATGCATTTGTGATAACTTTTTTTTCCAAAAGCAACTGGAGTAACTAAATAAGGTAGTACAGACTAAGCAATAATTAACATGGTAGTTTAATAACATTGTTATTAAATACATTTAATAATAATAAATAGTAAAACATTATATAAAAATAATAAACAAATTTTTTCTTGAAAGAAATTAAAATTACTTCTTATAAATATTTAGAATTTCTTAACCATTTTTATAAGTAATATCAATAACATAAAGTATATTGTTAATATTAATGATATAGGTTATGCATATCTATATTGTGCACAGTTAAAATTTTTCTACTTATTTTTCAAATACTTTATTATTGATATTAAAAATCAATCTTAATTACAGAACATTATTACAAACTGAACAAACTTATGCTTTTTTTTTTTTTCCAAAAAATATATATAAATAATACAAACATTTTCCAGAAAAAAAAATCACTTTAATAATGAGATTTTTTTGAAACAATTACATTTGTAAATAGGAATAAAATAATTCCCCCCACCCACTCACTATTTTAATCATAATTATAATCGACTTTATTAAACTAGAACAGCTTGTTAATAGGGTGGAAACATTAGAACTGTTTGAAAAAGCAAATAGCCTCCATCCCACTGTAAATTATTATTATTTTAACGACTAAATAACATTTGAAGAATTTTTTTTTTATAAAAAATATTTAAATAAAAGAACAGTTTAATAGTTTTGCACCTTTGCTCATATTTATGGAAAGAATGTTTATATATTTATTACAAAATTGTTAAATCTTTATATAAGTGATGTTAATAACAAACAGGTTTGACATTTTTTTATATGCTTTTATTTAACTTGGAATGTTTTTAGTCTATCTGGATAAAATCTTGTACCTCAACCATTACCTATTTCCCAATTGCTAAACTAGTTCAAACTTTGTATACATAGTAATCCCAATGATAATACTTTTTTTTTCTTCAAGAATTTGCAAACAATTTTAACAAAAAATTAGTGCAAGATTTAATTTTTTTAAATTTGTAACATTGATGTTAGTACCAAGCTTTGTAATTTAAAGATTGAATGCTTAATTGAAAACATATAATTTCATTTAACATTTTCAAAATATAATTTAAATAAATTAATTTTCCTGGTATGTCAACACATGATTTAAATCACAATTACTTTCTGGACTCAAAATTGAAATATGCAATAATACAATTAAAATTAAATTGAAGTGAGGATGTAGACTGTTATTTGTTGCAACCCTTGTGAGAATGAAAATCAAAATAATCAAAAATCAGCAAACTGGAACCAAGCCAAAAATCATATATAAAACTAAAAAGTAGAAATTAAAAAACAAATGCTTTTATTCACATATTTCAGCTTTCACAGTATTTTTGATAATTATGTGATCAAAAGTAAAAGCATGAGATGTCAATGTTTAGAATAATCTAAGAATTAACAGCATAATATCAAGAACACAATATAAAAACTGAAGAAAATTTATGTTTTACTTTTTAATGCCCTTATTTTTTTAATATTTTTTTTATAAATAAATAATCACTCAAAATAAGATTGAAATAAACAACTATTAATGGAATCAGTTTTCATCTTCATTGAGACCTCAAGATATATTATACAATTCACATTACACATTTGTCCAAATTTTCTTGAATATCAAATGTTTTATAATATATTCTTTTACGATAAACCCTTTACATACAACACATATTTTCTTCACTTTTCATTTTATACCCTGCATCCAAATAATGCAAATATGCTCATGACCTCATATCTTTACTATTATTGGCTCAATCATATTCCTTACCTCTCTCAATTGCCGTTCTTTCCATGTCATATATTTATTGCATTTTTCACAATTTTATAAACTAGCATCACCTTACTACTAACATTATTTAACTTTTTTGCATTATTTAACCATTTACCTAAAGACTTATTATTTTTACATTATTCAGCAATTTTTCTTTCATTAATCTTTTGTATATCTTTTCTGAATATGGAATAAACATCCATTTACTATCACTATACTTATTATTTTATTATCAAAAATCCTTCTAATTGCTTTCCCTTTATAACCTAATTTTACACAATTATTTTCCATCTTTAATTTCTGTTTATATGCCTCTTTTTTATCTAACATCCTATCATTCTTTAATTTAAATCCCCTTAAAGCTCCCATTTTCTGGCGCCATGGCTGATAGGACTTTGGATCAATCAACCCTCTAATCTTTTCATCTTTAATATAATGTTCAACAACTATCTCACTCATCAACCCTTTTCTTAAAAAAATATCTAAATACTTTAGTCCATTTTCTTCTTTCTCCATTGTAAATCTAATATTATACTTATTCTTATTTAACTTATTAAAAACTTTCATATCTTTAATATTCTTTAATCTCATTATTACTTATAACTCTATCAATTATACTCCCCTCAATACTATTTACCACTACCTATGATAAAATTTCACTAACTGAACATCCCATTACCCATCCTTTGCCTATACTCCAAAATTCTTCCTTATATTTAAAATACAATGGCTTATATATTATTAATAATGCTTCATAAATAGTAAGTAGCCATTCTTCTGTTACAGTATTTTTAATTTTTCCATAACAATATCGTTATTATAATTTCTAGGCACACTTTGATACATCTTTTCGATATCAAATGATGCTATTATTCCATTTCTATTTAATTTGATATTATTTAACTTATTAACAATTTCTTCAGAATTTTTAATATATTTTCCAAATCCTATTTTCACTATAGTTTTTCTATATACTATTTCACATAAATCTTCAAATATATAATTACTCAAATCTAAAATTACTCTTATTGGCATACTTTTTTTAAGAGTCTTTATTTTTCCAAATGTACAAATACTGGTGAGTATAAATTCTTATGTCCCATTTCATTAATTAATCCTTTCATTTTCATATAATTTAATAACAATTTATATGCTGTTTTAATTCCTTTACTAGGATCCTTGCTTAACTTTTTATACCATTGTTTATCCATATCCTCATATATTTTCCTTTCATAGTCTGATTTATTTAAAATTACAAATCTTGAACCTTTATCCTTACTTATTATTAATTTTTCCATTCTTGTTTTGTCAATAATTTTTTTTATAACACACTTTTCCTTCCATTCTTTTTTATTATACTTAATATTTTTATTTATAATACTATTAATTTTTGATTGTAATTCAATCTTTAAACTATTTTTTACATTTGCTGCTTCCACACATACAATCATTTCTTGTTGAACATCTTTATTTACAAACAGAATATATTTAACTCCTTTATTTCAACTTCTTGATTGTTCTTTATCAAAATCACTATTTGATAAATTTATGAAATTATAATCTTTTTCTTCATTCCCATAACCTTCTTCTTCATTCCAATTTTACATTATTAATAATATCCTTTTCTTCATTCAATTATACTTCCTCATAACACAATCATTTCCATTTATTATCATATTTTTCCAAAAGTTTATTCTTTAAATTATTATTACAAATCATTAACACATTCATTATATATATATATATAAACATACTCTCCTATATATTCTTGAATATATACTTTTTTCTATTATATTTCTTAATACAATAATTTATTTCATCATATTTTTCATTCAAAAACCAATTTAAAACTGTCATTCAAAGTTTATTGCACAATCCTTTGTTATTGATTTTTACATTATTAATTTTAAGCTTACACAACATAAGGATTTAAATTAAAGAATGATAGGATAATGTTAGATTAAAAAAAGGCATATAAGCAGAAATTAAAAATGGAAAATAATTATGTAAAAATAGGCTACAAAAGGAAAGTAATTAGAAAGAGTTTTGATAATAAAATAGATAGAATAAATGAGAATAATAGGAATAAGTGTAGAGATAGTAAATGGATATCTATTCCATATTCAGAAAAGGTATATAAAAGATTAATGAAAGAAAAATTTAGAATAATGTAAAAATAACTTGGAAAAATACTAAACCTTTAGATAAATGGTTCAATAATGCAAAAGAGTTAAATGATGTTAATATTAACGTAGGTCTAGTTTATAAAATTAGCTGTAGAAAATGCAATAATATATATATATATAGAACAGATGGGAAGACTGACAATTGAGAGAGGTAAGGAACATGATCAAGCCATTTAATAGAAAAGATATGAGGTCAGGACCATTATTTGAATACAGAGCATAAATTGAAACTTGAAGAAAGTATAAGTGTTATAAAGTATGTGAAGGATTACCATAAGAGAATATATTATGAAACATTCAAGAAAACTTGGACAAATGTGTAAATATAGTAAAAGATCCAGCAAAATTAGGAGGCAAATGGGCTTTATTAAATAGTTGGAAAATGTAGGAAATGATTGTAAATATGTAGATAACATTTTTAAAAGATATAAAATATGTATTTAATTATTATTATTTTGAAAAAATACTGAATATCATAAATTGAATATATATGTAAGATGTAAAATGTGTTAAATTTATTTATTTATTTGATTATAATATATAAGTATATGATTAAAAAAAGTGCAATTTAATGTAAATAATGTCCAGTAGATGGAGTTGATATAGTTAATTGGTTATGCGAAAAGCAAAATGAAAATGTTCAATAGATTGCAGTTTGTGGATAATAAGAGAATAGTCAAAATAGTATTTAATTGGGTTGTGAAATATGAGTGAGAAAGAAAGTACAGAATGCAAAAGATTGGATAAAGAATTTATATCAGTATACTTATACAAAAGGTGGCATGATTGTGTTAGGAGAATTGTTGAGTGTTATACTGGCAAGGAATGGAATAGAAGAATAGATGCATTAATAAACAATAGGGAGTTGAAGAGATGGCGAACTTGTATGAAGAGCAAAAAGAGTTTAAATATATATAAAGGTACGCAAGTTAATTTATGATAATAGCAATGAAAGTAGTTTACTGATAAGGCTCAAACAGGATCTTTAGCAACAAGGGAAAATGAAAAATGTGAGCGATTTAGTCTGCAAGTTCTGTAAGGAAGGTATTGAAAATATTAGGCATCTGTTAATTGAATATAAATGTCTGCAAGCAGAAAGGGTACACAAAATGAAGTTGTGGAAGAATAAATATAAACAAAGTGATTATACAGAAAGTGGGTTCTTGGTTTTTATGCTGGGTTTGGGAAAAGATAAGGGGGATTTAGATATAAAGGCCATGGAGTTGACAAAGATTATGTTGTGGAAATGGAATGGAGCAGAATAAAGAATATGGGAAAAACTTAGGGCGGGGAATGGAAAGGGAAGGTAAAGTGGCTAACAGATTTCTCGGGGCACAGTGGCTGAGGGTTTCCTGAATCCGAAAATGGGCAAGTCACAGTGCATCGCATGTGAATTCTATAATATAATATTTTGAGATGTCTCAATGAAGATGCATGCCAGTTCGATAAATATAATATTGTTATTAACAGTTGTTTATTTCAATCTTATTTTGATTGAGTATTTATTCATGTATTTGTGACAACATTAAATTGGATATTTGACCATCATTTTGAATTTCCTTAATTTAAAATCAGATACCACCTTTCCCTCAATCAAAATATTATATGTTCCATTGACAACTTTCAATATAAAAATAAATTTATGATTTGTATCAGGAAAGTGATAGTCTTCATTGATTTTTCTCAAAAATTAATATAATTAAAGGCTGTAAAATGTTAAAAAAATAAAATACACAAACTAATTCAACAATCAAATTCATCAAGAATTAATTTTGTTATATATGACTAGTACTATATAAGTGTAGCAATGTATATAACACTAATACAAGACATATTATTTAAACAATATTTATTGACAACAGATATGCTTTGGCAAAAAAAATTCAACAAGAATTATCTGTTGATCTAATTTAGACTGCATTAATAGCAAATTAAAAGCCATTTTCTCAACTGGCAAGACAACTTGAAGACCTACTGGCAATAGGAACAAAAAAAAAAAAAAACAAATAAGACCAGCAGGCGATATTTTGGCACATAGTCAAAATATTGGTAAGGCACAATAGAAATCTGCAAGACAAAAAAAAAAAACCCATCACCAATTTTTTTTTTCTCCCAGAAAGATTACTTTAAAAAAAAAAAAAAGTCAAAAATGCAGTATATAAATTTTTGACTTTGGCAAAAACTACAAAAAATAAAAAAAGTTATTTTTTTTAAAAAACTAATCTGTAATAATAGAGTCTTAATTGTTTCTAGAAATATATCTCCAATAAGCACCAGTAGGCACTTGTAGATTGGGTTTTGAAGGTGTAGGGTAACGAAGATTACACACCTGATAATCTGGCTGAACAGTTGTATTTGTTGTAGTCTGTGGAGGCACCATTCTCACTCGTTTAGCCGGAGGCGCATGAGCAGCATTATCTTGATTAGCTTGGGTACCTGTAGTCTGAAACAAAACAATTGCATAATATATTTGATTAAATGCAATAATTAATAACTGAACATTTATATCATGAAAAAAAGTTAAATTAACATTTTACATTCCATCCCACATTCATACTGATAATCTCAATTGTAGCTATTTTACAGCCTACAGGAACACTAATATCTGTATATACATATCAAATTGTCAAATATAGATTTCAAATAACTTTAAAGCAGTTCTTTATGCCTCTCTTATTTAAATAAACATATTTATTCATTTAATATATTTTGCCATATATTATTAATCATTTTAATATGGCTCTTTTATCATTAAATCACAAAGTTTTTTTTTAAACAAAATCACCTATTCATTTCTGTGTTTCTACTAAATTTAATCTTTCCATATTTCTTCATAATGATATTTTCCAGATATTTTATTCTTATTTTTCATAAATATCACAACTGAGACAAACATTTGAAATCTTTTCATTAAAGTTTAAGTCCATTTTTCTTAAAAGTTTGTTTACCTAGTGTTTTAATTTTCATTTTGTTATTCACTTATCATTTAGCTAACTTCCTAATAATGATATATTGTATTATATTTATTATTAACTTTTGCAAATTTGATTTTGCTGAAGGCTTCAGTCAGCAATTACTGCTTGCCATATATTCAACAAAATGAATATTCTGAATCTTTTTTTACACTCATGTTAACCTTTTTTTTCCCTTTAAAATATTAAACTAGAAAATAGCTGTGAAACAAATACTAGCTTATATTTCATAAATGTTCACACTTTTTTCATATAATTTGTTCAAAATCTCTTAAATTTTTTACTAACTTCCTATAGTTTTACAAAAAAAAAATTATATTCCACATGGTTATATTTAAAAAAGATAAACTTATCAGATATATGAAAGCTATTAATTAAGGTTAATCTAATCATTTTACAATTTTCATATTAAAACTTTTCTCCATTGAAATCATAACTATTGAAAGAAAATCTAAATGTTATAGTCTTGCTGATATATTATTTAATAAATATTTCATTTTTCAAATCCCTTTGTTTCATAACTGGGAATATCGACTTTTGTGCTTTGCTATTTTAAATTTAATTAAAGCTTTTGCAATGTCTTCCATTTACTGTATAATCTATTTCATTTGTATCTATCTCAATTTCTTTTTCAATTAAAATATTTGAAGTGACTTATTATTTCTATCATAAAAATCACATATTTTTTCCGAACTTTTTAAGCATCCTATTCCTGTGACCACACTTTTCTGTCCAAACTATTTTATTGCATTATATACTAAATCAAACTTTTATTTTGTGTAACATTCTTAATTCCTTAAATTTAATTTCTTCTCCCTTAATTGTCTGTTTCATGCCTTTATAGCATTTTCTTTGCTAAAAAGGATTTTTATGCGTTTATACTAGTATTTTCATTCAAGAAGACTGTCACATCAGCTCAAGAAGAAGTTCAAAGTATTGTAAGGAAAATTTTAAAAGATTTCATTTCAATTATTCTAGGACCCAAGATTAAGTCACAATCTTGTAGCAGAGTGTTTTCTATTTCTTAATTTTGTTTATTAAGTGTCCAAAATTGATAAAGTGCAACGGGGAAAGTTTTATAACCTTCCCAAGATGGATGCTGACTGTCAATGTCAGAATAAGCAAGCATTCAGTAGTATTAAACTTAATGATATATTGAGAAGTGATCAAGTAATTCTGGAGGTATTTAAACAACCTAAATCAGTTAAAAATAGTTCAGAAAGATGTTTAGAGGTGAAAGAACTAAAGGAAGTTCAGAAAAAAATGAAATTTGAGGGAAATAAAAAAACTTCTAAAGGAAAATTCAAACGGTACCGAAAATTCAGTAGATATTGGGCTAAAAAAAGATCAATGAAAACATTAAGATACAGCAAATTAAAGTTGCTACAATGAAACACGCTAAATCTTAATGATACTGCCAAGTTTCATGAAAATCTGTTAGAAAATAAAGTGGGGAGAGGTTCCGTCACAAAACTACTAAAATCCAAAATGATAAAAATTAAAAATCATGGGAATTTTGTCACAAAAGAGGGCAAAGTGCCTCAAATTCACAATATAGAAGCAGAACTGGACCGAAACAAAGACAAATATCATCAAAGAGACTCTACATTAATCAATACAAGAATAAATATCGAAGGACAAACTAAAAACAAGCTCAGGAAAAGTACACAAAGTAATTATCTAGACAAAATCATGACAATTAAAGCCAAAACTTGGAAAAAAAAATAGGGAAAAAATTACAGAAGTAAAACTTGCTGGTGAGAACAATAATGTAGAACTAACACTTCTAACATTTGCAGAAAAGTTAAAGGATACAAAGATTTCCGAATGGCAAGGTTTCAAGATCCCATGTGACAATGGCTTTAAAATGGAGCAGGGGTTATGGGCCTTGAGATAAAGCTAGAGCTAGTGGTCAGAGCTCATGAAATCAATCTGAACAATGCAAAGTATGGGAAACTAATCATGCTGGCTTCTCCCATGAGAATAAGTTTGAGAATGGCTTAATATATGAATGTTGTGTTAAGTATGAACAACTTTGATCAGGATAGAAATAATTTAATTCCAGGAGACTTTTAATCAGTCAACAATGAATTTAATAGTAGAATTCCTCAAACATTATTTAATTCCTTTCTCAGCTTCCAGAATCCGTATACTTCAACATAGAGCACAACGAATAAAAAATGTGAATTTTTCATATTTCCAATAAATGAGATATTTGTCTTAATCAAGCACTTAAGTACCATTGATTCAATAAGAACCACTGATTCAATAAGAAGGGTCTACTATCATCCTAACAAAAAATATAGCACAATAGAATTTGAGAACATTTTAGCCAAAGAAAGATTCAAAAGATTTCAAATGTTTCTAGATGGAAAATATTTAGTGAAAATTGACCTGGAAAGACCAAGATTGATAACAGGTATGGTGCGGAATTGTCATATGGCATTTGGAAAAAGATGAATTGCAAGGACTATTAGTACAGTTTGGCTCTATTCAACGGTTCACTTTCCTAATGGAAAGGAGATTGGCTCTATTCAACGGTTCACTTTCCTAATGGAAAGGAGAGCAGGGATTTGGCTGCCACCCAACAATGCAATATTTATAATGACGTTGACTAAAGGTATCAGTCCGCTGGATATATCATCTGTTCTTGAGCAGAATAAAAGCCCAATATATATAGTAATTCGAGGAATTCAACCTCAATGTTATGGATGCAGGGACATTGGCCATTTAATTAGGGCATGTCCAAAAAGATTATGCACAGAATGTGTGAAAAGCTATAGTGGATTCCACAAATGTACAATAACATCAAGCAATCCTTCATTAATAAATCAGCAATCACAACTGGAATTACAAGAATCTCATTTAAAAGATAACAAAGTGAAACCAAATAATCTACATTATAAGGAAAATCAAGAAACCTTGTACAGTAGATTTGAAGATGTGACAAATGCAGGTTGAGCTAGAGACGCGGCAAAGAGATAAAGGAACAATCAGCACAGGCAGAAGTGACCAGCTTCAAATCAATATAATCTGAAGAGTCTGAAGGCACATTAGAAGAAATTGGTCAATTAAAAGAAGCTAATATGTTCAGTGATACTGAACTAAGTGAGAACGGTTCAACTCAAATGGGTAAAGTGACACAAGGTTCAAGTTTCAAAAGGAAAAATCAGAATGGCTCTGGCTCACAAACTGACGAGCATAGTGTTGTGGGCTCAAACATTGAGCTGTGTGGTAAGCAAGAGAAGAAAATTGAGGGTCTCTTGAGGAGAAAGAGAAAAAGAAGACGAAAAAAGAAGCTGGCTCAACACGAGTCAGGGGATGAGATGGAAACTGAATCAGAAGATCAGATAATCAATGACCCAGAGGTAATGGAACATTATATTTTAACTCATCCCATGATCTTCAAATGTACTGTTGAATCTAAAGGGACATGTATGTAGCAAGAGTGAAATAGGGCAGGTAATCTCAGAAGAGGCAGATAATCCAGAGGAAGAAATCGATAACATAGAAAAGCAATGGAACGATGAGGCTCATAGTAACAGGTCTGGAAGCAGGCAAGGTGAAGTAGAGCAGGTTATCATAGAAGAGTCTGATAATCCAGTGGAAGAACTTGATAACATAGAAGAGCAATGGAGCAATGAGGCTTGTAGTGACAGTTCTGGAAGCGAGGAAGTAGATTGCTGGCCAAAGGAAATGCAGCAACAAATTAGTATGAGCCCTGTGTGTACTGGTGAAAGGGAAGAAATCACAGATGATGAAGAAATAAGCTCACAAGAGGAAAATTTTGAAAAAGACTTGGAACAGGAAGGCGATGGAAATTCGGAAACGGTTTAAAGTATGAATATGGTTTATACAAAGATATGGCAACATGGATGAAGTTCTAAGGATCTGTGAATTAAAGGACTAGGCAATTCAAAGAGTCTTAGGCATCAATGGAGAAGACTAGGGTTATTGACTTGTGGTATGATCTCAAGATTTCTTTAAACAAATGTATTTACATCATGTAGTGGGTGATCAGTCACCTGCATTTTTTTCCTTAATACAAAAAAAAAGGGGGGGGGGTTTACAATATACTATCTTTGATACAGTATATTAAATTTGCATGAATAATTCCCATTTTATTTAGAAAATCTGCTAACATCAAATCATGTTCTGAATAGAATATAAATTTTTTTAGTGCAGAATATCTGGAATGATGTAAGACATTAATAAACTGAAGGAAAAATATTGTGAAAAAAAAAAAACAAACAAGTTTCTACATGTAAAAATATGAACTATGAAAACATGTAATACCTAGATTTTCACTCAGAAATAACAATGAAATAGTCCAATAATCTAATTATTTATGAATCTAAATTTTTTACTTATTATAAAAAATAAAATTTGCTGTATTTTTCATGAGAAACCAAGTTTAAAACTATACTATCCATATAGTAACCTTAGAAAAAAAAGTTGAAACTGTGAATAATTTTACTTTGGTTTGTACTTACCATTTTTTTTGTTTTTGTTTTTTTGTTCAATTTTATTGAATTATAATTTATAATACATGAGTTAATATTGATTGTAACTGGAACTACAATATTATATAAGTTAGTAAATCATTACTATTGTGAAGAATTTAATTTATGTACTGTATAAATTGAAAACATTTCTCTGATGTTTTGCAAATATCTAAAGAAAGCTATTTAAAAAACACCTATCAAAAAACAATAAGTAGAATTTCATCTCATTCAATTTAGAGATAGAATAATTAGAAAGTAAATCTTGACTTTAAATATTTTTAATCCCAGGAATAACGAAGCTTAATAACATCAATCCTAAGAATCTATACTTCTACTACAATAGTTTTACAAAATTACTTTCTCCAGCCATCTTGATCCACTTTTACCACAAAAAAAAAAATCCAATAATATTAAAAATAAAAAAATAATGTGATTATATATACAAATTTAAAGGTTAAAATAACCCAATACTAAAAAAACATGTTTATGTGTCTAGGGAAATTTTTTAAAAATAAATCTTATCACTAGTCACATGTGGATTTGTGGCTTGGAAACTTTAATAAACATGTTTATTAGCACAAAAAAGATTCAAAACCAAAATAAATAATTGGAAAATAAAAGTGTATCATATCATTTAGAATTAAGAGAATAAACTGGAGCTAGACAAACACAAAGATAATAAATGAATAATTAAAGTTTTAAACTGGGTCCTGAAAATTTTTAAAAAATTTACAAAAGATCACACTGGTCAGATAACAAAATGATTTGGAGCAGATTAGCTATGGATTTTAAATATTGGGATAAGCTCAAAGTTCTTTATCCTGTAATAGATTGATAATGTTTAAGATTTATTTATTTTACCATATAATTTTTCTACTTATTATTCTTAGCTTTTTATATTTACATCTTTTAACAAGTTTTCATAACTGAACTACTTATTCCTCAAATTAAAATCAAAGTAAATCATTTTCTCTCATTTTATTATCTTTAAAATTCATTGTTAAATTTCTTGGAGAGTGATTAAATTCTTCTATTTTTTTTCTAAGCTCTTCCTAAATCTCTGACTAGTAAGCCATGACTTATTTTAATAATCAGTTCCTTTCACAAAATTTCTAATATTGTTTATTTAAAAAATTTTTATACTTGCCAATAAAAATGTTGTCCATTATCTATTAGAATTGAAATTAATTCTCTACTCTGAAACTCTTTTCTGAGTTAATTTTTTCATCTTTTTTTTTTTCATTTCTATCTTCACCTCTAGAATTATAAGCTTATATTATATCCATGTCTGCATCAAGATGAATATAGGTACTTATATATATATATATATAATGTTTATATAATTCAGATGACATTTATTTCTATTTTAAATAACCAAAATCTCCATTCTTTCCCTCTCTATTTTAACTAAATAATTACAAGATTCCAATCTTTCATTACTATTTCTCAACTTTTGTTACTTTTTTTTCTTATATAACTATTATCAATAACAGCATTCACAACTATAATATGTTTGGTACAAGTTCTGTCTCTTATTTGTTTATGAACTGCCTACTTATTTTATTGTTACAATATGTTTCAATAAATAAATGGTCATAATGTATATTAAAGTTTGATTTTTTTGTTATATAGATTAAAATTTGAGTGCCATTAAAACATGTGTGATCTATTCAACAAATAGCGCCACATAGTAATGATAAATAAAAAATATTATTATTGAATGTTCAGCAATAACTGTATTAAGCATTAGACTTTTTTTAAATAAATAATCTTTTTTTTCCCCCGTATGTCAAAGCAACAAAGCATCGGCCGGGAAGCAAACCCGCAGACAACTGTCTGCAAGCAACTGCTTGCTTGCAAGGTGGCTGTGCTTACCTCTAGGCTACCAACGCCATCATTAATTTATTACAAAAACAAAACAAAACAAAAACAGGCATTTATTTGCTAATGACAAATTTTACCACTTGTTTATCTCAAACATGTTAAGACTTTCTGTAATAATTTACAAATAAAATAAAAATCTCTTTTTAAACTTGTAGTAAAAAAAACAAACAAAAAACCATCAAAAAGCAGTTATTATATCTCTGAATAATAAGAATTGAAAGAGATAGTAAAGATGTGATTATTAGTTTTTTTTAAAAAAATAAAAATGTCAATTCAAATTAAAAATCTATATCATGTTCATTTTACTATAAATGTACTACTCTTTGAAATTTCATTTTTATGGATTTGCATTAAGTCTCACATCTATTTATTTCATTTTTATTTAATGCACTTAATAATAAATATTTGCATTTTCTTTGCAAAATAAATTATTTTCATGCATTTTTTAAATACACTTTTTGTTGTAAATTCAATAATAAAATACATACATTTTATTTCTTATTGATTAGTTTTTTCTTTGATTGTTGATGTGTGTTCTGTACTCCATTTAGGGAGATAAATCACATACACTCTAGTAGCACTCATATTTATTTATCATAGTTATCAGTCTTTATATAGTACAAAAGAAGACATTATTTTAAAAAAATTGTTTCTAATAATAGAATATTGTACTAAAATAATAACAGAACTGCACATAAATTCTAAAAGGCTTAATTAAAATGTCATATATGTAGAAAAAAAATTCTGCATAGAACACTTATTAAAAAATTCATCAAATAGAAAGGAAAAAATCTCAACAGATATATTCCCATATGAATAATAAAAAAAAAGAGTAATACCTTACTAGTATCTGCTTTATCTTCTTGTTCTTCATCTGAAAGGAATTCTCTTTTAGGATAAGGAATTGGACAGCCAGCAAACACACTATTTGAAAGAGAAATGATAAAGTATAAGCAAATATTTTGATGTAATAAATTAATGATTATAATTCAATGTAACAGATTTTTATTTAAAAAAAAAAATTAGGGGAAGAAAATGAAAACCAAGAGTAGAATATTCTGCAAGTTGAATATATATATATATATAATAATAATAAAAAGCATAAAACAAAAATAAACAATATAATTAACAGATGGTTGTAAAACTACACAAGGAATAAGCATCACAAAATAACAATTTTAGAAATAGCACAATAAATGCATAAAGAATTAGGATAACAAAATAGGTAAATATAGAACAGTATAAAAATGCATTTTCTAAATTCCAAAATATAAACTTGTAATTAATGTATTCTTTCAGTTTAAAGATTTGAACTTAGGATTTCAGTCTATATTAATTTTTCACTCAAACAACTGATACACATGACCACACACATGTGAAAAAGATAAATGATCCTCAATATACATATTTTAAACACTGATTTTATGTATGCATAGGAGATTATGATCTGGCCCAACTAATGAGTGCTGGTTCTGCATGAAATATGTATTTGGGGATCATTTATCTTTTTCACATGTGTATAGATTGTTTGAGATGGAGTGGATGATGTGTATAGACTGAAAATCCTAACTCCAAATCCCTCTATTTAATAAATTTATACACCGTCACTATTAATCTTGTCATTCCATTCATCTCATTTAAAAGTTTCTAAAGTTCACAATAATTTTTCTATTTCTTGCATAAATTCTTTTTTGAATTGTTCACCTTTGTATTTTTTTGCTGGCATCCATTCCAATTCCTGACTTGTAATCAAATGCTATCCATTCTTTACATAACTATATCAGTTTGTGGAAATATTATACAACAAACTTTCAGTATTAATGTCATTTAATTCAAGACATTACCTAGATAAAAATTCTATGGACAGCAGTGCATACTATTAATATACATAAACTTATGATAGAATTTACCTAACAAAAGTAATTAATAAAAAAAACTTTAAACATCTATTTACAATATATCCATTAAGATAAGAATAAAAAAAATAATACAAAAAAAGAATATGTTAATGTAGTTATAATAAAATAGTAGAAATAATGAAGTTTATGCATTTGATATCTTAAAAAAGAAATAAATTTACTATCCTGATTTTTTATTCATTTATAATGAAATGTGAAAAATAAATGATGTTAAATTCATAAATTTCAAACATGCTTGCCTGAATAGATAGTAACAGCCATTTTTCTTGTGATATTGTAATCTAAATGCTATCATTTGCATTGTGAATTAAAATTTAGAATATTATAATTTCAGATTTTACTATTTTAGTAATTCACAACAAGTTTCACAACTGCAAATAATGCCAATTTGATAACATAATTAAGTACATGAAATAGAATATATGATACAAGAAAATGACTGGTGCTATATTATCTAAAGAAGTGCATATAAAACTGTTTATTTTTATTTAATATTTTTTTTCAAATTATAAATTATTAAATCAGCAGGTTTTGAGATCCCTGTATCTCTCTCCCCTTAATATTCTCATACATCTTTTTAAAACTTATATAGTCTCCAACTTTCTTTTATTCTTTGAATCTGTTCCTGTATTTCAGATTATTCTCATAAAATACGCATTCAATTAAGTTGTATTTTCTCTTTTTATTTTATTTATTATTTCTCTATTATCAACGATTCCATTTATACAAATTGTTATCACCATTGTAGTTGTCTGTTTATGACATGATTATTAGTGACTTTTTGATTACATAATACATCTTATAATAAGATTGTTGCTGCCAACACATTTTTTTCTTCTTTTCTATATCATGGCTCAACCTCAATCCTACTAATTCTGTACCAATTTTACTGTTATATTTTTCATATCATCCTTATCATTTGTTACTAGTAACATAGCATCTGCAAATTATATTATGTAAACATATATCATTCAATCATATTTCCAAATTATATATCTAAAAAAATTTGGCAAAATAAGAATACAGCAATACCATCGAAAACCATGGATATAGTACATACTCGATTTTGACAAACTTAAAGAGTCTTCAGAGAGACATAGAAGATTTTTTATTAATATGGAAAATGTAGACATGTATTGTCCATTTAATGTTAAATTTCTATAATTTTTTAAAACTGTTATTTGCTTTTTGCAGAAAAAATGGATGTCAAAAAGAGATAAAGAATATTGATAAACTAATTTTTTTCTTTTTATTAAACAAGCAGGAATAGAAAATATGAATTAATAAAGAGTTAATGATGAAAAGATGAAAAATAAATTTTATCAATAATTAGTAAGAAATCATATCATTTAGAAATCAAAGGCAGTTACGTTTGATCTAAATGCACTTGAATTCTTATCTCCAGATTTGGGATTCAAAGCTGAAAGTAATGCAATATGCATCTAACAGCCAACTTATAAAACTAAAAAATTGATATTCAAAACAACTTAGACTTTGAACTCACACCAATCTGATATACAGTTATATAGATCTGATTCCATGTCAGTAAATATGTATTTTACTATCATCAATTCTCAATTATAGACACTTTCTTCACTTGGTTAGAAATACTAATAATGAGAAATTATTCATCTCTCAGATCACAAAATATACGATAAAAAAAAGAGCATCTTCTACTCTAATCCCATCTGTTAGTATATCATTAATATTTTAAATACAAGTATAATTTATATACCTAGAGTCTAGATGCAATATAGAGGATTTGAACACAGACTTTCAAGCTCTCTTCAGTCATCAAGCTACAAAAACTTATTACTTTTTAAAATTCCAATATAGCAATAGACTAAAATTTGGGTTGTATTAGGATTGACAACTTTGGCAATATCTCAGATGAAGATTTTTATATCGTTTTGATAGATGGATCAAAATTTCATGCTTGTGCAACGTTTATGTTGCTTTTAATATAAGCTTCAAACCTGAATCTCAGATGCAATTAAAAATATTTCTGAAAATTGAGAAGCAATTGTTTACTGACAGTTGCATAACATAAAAGCTTTCAGGCAAGGAGAAAAAATGCTAAATTGCAGCAAATTTTCATTGATTTTTCAACCATCATTTTTTTTATTTTTATGTTTAATTCTACATAAGATGTCATTCATACAAAGTTTATAATAAGAAATCTCCAATATGTAAAATTTAAGTTTTCTGAATAAAGATAATTTATTTTTATATCGTTTAGATGTCATTCATGTTAAATAATTTTAATCTGAAATAATGTAAGACAATAAAATTCCAATGAATGACTTATTTTTTGCTTTAATACATTTATATTGTTTTAATTATTTATAAGACAAATATTATATTTCAAAAGTTTGATAAAGTACTAAATTTTTTTTAGAATTAACAGATGAGGATAAGAATAAATTTAGATTAATCCATATCTGCCTTTTCTAAAAGTGAATAAGATGTGCACAACAATGGAAAATAGTAAATAAATGTTTAATATAGTTACTTGTTCAATTAATGGCTTTAAGATTAATAACATTTCCTGAAACTTTCAGCAACATATTAAACTCTTCATTAGAATTAGTTTCTTATTACTGAGAAAGTGAATATAAAATAAAGCTTCATTAATTCTAGATAAACTGGTATTTTGCAGTGATAATTACCATATTTCATATTTAAATGTGAATTTTTGAATCAAGTAGTTGAAACAGTAATACACACACACACACAAGCTTTCTTATTTTAATATATATTATCCTTTAAGATATTTCAAATCCTTAGAAAAACTATTTTTAATTTAAAATAAGACAGTGTTGTAAGTTATTATTTCGATTTTATAAAAAATCAAGCAAAGCTCAATAAAGTGGCAAAGCTTAGACTTAGTTCACATTTCCTTTGACATACTGACTTAACTTTATTTCTACTAATGCTTTAGATGAGACTGCAAATGTGTTAACATTCAATGTCTATCAAGTCATAAAAGTCCCTGTTTGATAATACAAACATTTATGTAATGGTATAGTAGTATAATATTTACTGATTTTGTTTATAATTCATAAAGTTGTAAGCAAAAACTTTATACTTGTTTTATATATTTCTGAATGTACACAGGTGTTTGTTTATAATCATTATTTTTAATCATTATAAAGTATAGCCTTTCCAAGTTTGTTCAATTTCTCCAATCCCCAGCCTTTCTTTTCCATATCACATTAGAAAACTTAAATTTATTTTCATTCAACCATAACATGCAATCTTTTTCTAGATAATTTACAATCTCTTAACATCCAATTTAAGATTTCTATTATTCATCCATTATCATCCCCTAAAGCAATATTTCCAGCTAAGTTTCAATTCAATCTCTTCTTTCAATGACACATGCTTGTTCTACATATCAATTCTTTCTTGTTACTCCCAACAAATCATTTCCCCATGTTTGATTGTCTGATCTGAAATATTTAAGTCTTAAATCCATAAAAATATATACCTATAAATTTATTTATAATAAAAATAAATTATCTGTTTAATAACTGAGTAAATTTAAAGAAAACGGATGTCACAATATGAAAACTAAAGAATACTGAACAATTTTAGGCATTTCTATTTCGCAAAGAAATTATATACAGCATACATTTCTTTTTCAAAATTTATTTATTGATCATACAGATAAGAAATCACTGAAAACAGTGTAAGGCTATAACAAATAATCATAATCCAATAATATTTAATTAATGATGGTATATAAAACAATTATGAAGCACTAATAAAATATTACAAAATCTAAATAAAAGAGCAAAATAAAACAATTAAACTTTTGTTTTTTCTAATCAACTTACAGAAATTCATATCAATTAAGACGCTTTTTTTAAATAAAAAAAATTACCAAAAAGGAGTTTTGATATTTGCACTCACATTTTAATATTAAAAAAATAAAAATTGGAAAGCTAAACTTAATATAACATTATCTAATTACTTATTGAAATCATAAAGTTATAAGATTTGTATTTAAAGATAAAGCTAGAAATCAAATTTAAATATTGAGAATATCCTACCTAAACAAAAAAATTGGCATACATAGATAATAAAAAAAAAAAAAAGTATGTATACATTTTGAGCTATTCAGTTAAAAAAAAATTATAGGGAAAATAAAAATTGTGAAAGGTGTTTTCGAAAGAAGTCTACAAAAAAAAAAAAATACAATAAATATTTAATCATTTTTAAAAAAGTAATGAGTTTTAAAATGTAATTCAAAAATAGACAAAATTAAAAAAAGGTTAAATATTAAGAACTCATGAAACTTCTTATGGACATTTTGATAATTTTATCCTATGTGACCAGATACTAACAACACCATCACAAAGCAGTTATACAATGACTATAAAAATGGAATGCATTAAAAGTAATGAGGACACTAGATTAAATGATGATGAGCCAAATAAAACAGCTCAAAGTCTACAGAAAGCACAATGAGGAAGCAAGAAGATAACACAGATGTTCATCAATCTACATCAAAGATTGTAATTCTTAAAAGGTTATCTGTCATCTTTTTGCATATATATATAAAATTTGAGATTAAGACTCATATTACTGCGCCATAAATATTTTAAAATACTCTCTAAACCTAACAAGACTAGAGCAATAATCTATTCTTGTGACTCATTTATTAATGTAGAGGTTTGGCTAAAACATTTTGGATATTTCTTTCTATAGATGACAAGCATATATATATATATATTTTAAAGATTTCAAAGCACATAAATATATGATAAAAAAAAAAAAATTCAAATAACAATGTTTTATCATATATTATACTGAGAAAGAATGTTTGACAATTGAAACACAGAAAAAAAAAAGCATTAATAAAAAAAGAAAGAATAATATTGGTCATAGTTTAAAATTGAGCTAATATCAAAATATTTATGCAAATACAAAAACTATGATAAAACAATTGCAATATATATTGCAGTGAATACTTCATAAAATGTGCAGAGATAAAGAGTAGCAGATAGCATATCTAAAATGAGTTAGTAAGAAATCAAGCAAATAAGTTATTTAATTATAATCAGACATTATTTAAAAGTAACACACATTTGAAGCTCAAACATCACATATATGCACATACATATTAAATTATGTGTAGAAATGTTTGAAAGTGTATATATTGTAACAGTACAAAATGATTAGGATGAATAAAAAGAGAATATGGGATTACATGATCCCACAACTGGGTTGCTATTTGTAACAGTACACAACATATTAGGACTAAATTATGAGAATAGGAAACCATCCCCATAAAATACATCAATCTAAATATACAATTAAATATAAAAGAGATGAGCATGAGACATCAGCAAAAAATAAGACTAACTGTAAGTTCATTAGCATGACAGAGAACAATAATCATTCACCATCATAAACAATCAAAATATAAAATCAACAGTCAATCTTGTGACTAAATTTGAAATGGGTCTACTATAGATGAGGCTAATTATTTAGTCATTGCCAAACTTAAGGCAACAATACAACACAATAATTTGGATGCACAGATTCAGGTGCAAATCCAACAGAATATATAAAAAAATAAAATAATACCAAGATATTGAAACATCCTGATCATCATTAATACTTTGGCCACTCAGTATTATTAATGTACTGGACAACTATAAACTTAATTGTTAATAATAAAAACTATGAATAAAATATAGTGCATGAACTTTAAAGGATATATATCCCTTTGTGCCAACCAGAATCATCTGAATGTCCATAACATTAAATAAACCCCAATCTATATAACTGACTATTATGTACAATCCAGTTCAGGAAGCAAGAGCTCAATAACTGTTACTGTAAGAGATAAATAAATAAAGCAGCATATTCTAAATCACTTTAAATAATTCATAGGTTTATCCTATAATTAAATAGTTTTATTGGGATAATTTAAAAATCCCAGAACACTAAATTGTCTTTGAAATATAGTCACACACATTGCCAATTCATGTAAATATTGGAAGGAATAAAGATATTAAGACTACAAAAATATTTTTAAAACAAACAATTAATTAAATAAACACTAAATAAAAGAAAATTGTATGACAGTATGAAATTTTAAACATTTATTTTATCAAAAAATAAAATTTAGTTTCACAAAAATTATAATTAACTAGTTAATTGCTATTCATTAAATTAACTTTTAATTCATTATGTTATTTCTTTAAATAACTAAGAGTTTGAAAAACAACATTTTCAAAATCAAAGAAAATATTTGACTTAGCTTAATTAACCCTTTGTTCAGTTTTAGGAGAGAAAAATGAAAAAAAAAAAACATTTCACAAAAAAAAAAAAAGTTTTTAAAAAATTAAATTTTATATATAAAAATTTTTTTTTTTTTTTCTCATGTGTCATAGCATCAGCCGGGAAGTGAACCCGCTATCCCCGGGACAACCACTTGTACAAGAAGCTGTCACTGACATTTTGACCACCAATGCTTGATAAAAAAAAAACCCAATTTTAAAAGAAAATTGAATGAATTAACAAAAAAAAAAAATGTTTCACAATTTGAAAACATTAACTTAATGAAAATACACCTGTCTCTTTTTACGCGGACTTATTTAACACGATTTTGAAGTTATGCGATTCATGTTTAACCGGAAGTCGATTTCTGATAATGCGCTATTACTTTAAATAATAAATTTCGCACACTTACGTTATACTGAAAATAATAGCACATTATTGGAATTCGACTTTCATCTTAGTAATTTCAATATTTTCAGTGCTTTATAATAGTAAGATTTTATGCAATAATGAAATTAAAATCATGATTTCCACATTTTATGTATACACATATTAAATTTTACAAGATTATAATGTAAATTTGTTCAAACATTGTGCGTGTTAATTTTGCATTTTAAATCACATTCTGTTTTTTGCTTTTTAAAAAAGAACGTAATCAATTATTATTTTCTTATTAATGACACTAATCATTAACATGCTCTTAATTTCCAACGAGAGCTAAATGGTTGTATGTCTGGATATCGCGAGCTTTGTAAACAATTAATAATAAAAAAAAAGATTTTATGCAATAATGAAATTTAAATCATGATTTCCACATTTTATGTATACACATATTAAATTTTACAAGATTATAATGTAAATTTGTTCAAACATTGTGCGTGTTAATTTTGCATTTTAAATCACATTCTGTTTTTGCTTTTTAAAAAAGAACATAATCAATTATTATTTTCTTATTAATGACACTAATCATTAATGTGCTCTTAAATTCCAATGAGAGCTAAATGGTTGTATATCTGGATATCGCGAGCTTCGTAAACAATTAATAAAATCATTGTCTCAAAGATTAATTACTAATTACGTTGTCACAAGAAAATCATAATAATTAAAACGTGTATAAAAAAATGTAAATTACTGTACTGTAAATTATGCATAAAAATATATTATTTTGAACAAAATTAAATATTATAGTTAAAAAAAGTTTGTCCTGTATCAATTTTTTTCAAATTTGAAATTTTTTATTAGTCATATTTTATTTCCTTATTTTTTTTTTTTTGCACGAATTTTAAAGTAATTTTACGTTGGTGCTTTTATGCGAATTTTGAAAAATCACAGACTGCACCCCCCCTTTTTCAATGTAAGTTACATCTATTTTTGCACAATTTCGTTTGCGCGTGTTTTCTGAGGAACCTATCTATCGCGTAAAATGAGACCCAGGTGTATTTAAAATTACCAATTCTTACAAACAACAACAAAAAAATATTACTTTTATATAAAAAAAAACTTTTTTTTTACTATAAATGAAAATAACAGTGTGCACACAAAAAATAGTTTTAACATTGGTTTTATTTTTTTGTGGAGTCCTTTTTTCCAATTATAATTTCCAGTTTTTCTAGTTGTGGTTTTTTCTTGAAGGCTTCTACACATGGACATGATTAATTTGTCCTTTTTCTGGTGCACAGTATTTCCAAGTTAAAAAAATAGCAAATTTTATTCATTTCTTTCCATTAAAATTTCCAGGTGAAACTAACACATACAGAGACTCATGCTGTTGGTTGAAAACAAATTTGCAGATTACTTTAGGGGTTAACCTCTCTACATTTTATTCCAGTGAAGGCAGGTCACACAGGAAGATAATGTCTAGCTTTTAACTAATTTAGCACATAGTTTTCTTTATAGAAACCACTTTTATAATTAAACTGAGTTTGCTTAAGAGCTTGTTCAAAACTTCTGGTGACCTATGCAATTTTTTGCTGAAGACATCTGCTTCTTTTCTTCTTTAGCAGCTACATTAAGATAACTGTCCTCTTCAACAACTAGATTATAATGCTTTCTTACCAAACATTTAGGTCTTCTGACTTATTTACACTCCTATTTTTTTCCTAAAACAATCATGCCTACAAGCCAATTATAATTCTGTCTCTTACTTGGCACAATTAGTAAAAACCAAGTAGATCAAATTTTGTAAATATAATTGTTCAGCTATTTCTCTCCTTAAACATTAACATCGAAAAACAAGTCAATAACTTAAATCAGTGGTCTTCAACCTTTTCACACCTGCGGACCGGCAAAAATAAGGATAAGATTTCACAGACCACAGAAGTTTACAGATAAATTTTCTTAAAGATGTAACCTGATTAGTCTTAGATAAGCATAATTGTTATAACTGACCAAAACAGCACACTAGATATTGTGTATTGTAATGGTGTTGTTTACCTTCACATGCTGAACATTCTTTTTCGAATTGTGCAGTCATACTGCTACAGAAAACAGTACAATAACAATTGTTCTCATTAATGTGCTTGCATTTCTATGTTTATTATTTCATTGTTAAAACATGCAAGAATAAAATGGTATTCACCTGAATGTTGGGAAATATCACAGCTAGTGTAATTACATGACAATGATGATGATAAATGTAATATCTGTATTTAATGTTAAATATACAAGATGAAATTATATATATGGAGGTTGTCTTTTGATAGTAATAAGGGCAAAATAGAAATCGTGTAATTAAAATCACCGTACAGCCAAAAAAAAAGTCGCCGTAGTTTAAATCTGAAAAAATAAAACGAAACGTGTAAAAGTCTGAAGTTTTGATGTTATTGTAATTTTTTTTTGTGCTGGTGTGTTGAAAGGATCAAAAAATGTAATTAATAAGAAAAGTTTTTTTTAAAAATGGCAAAATAGATATCGCGTAATAAAAATAAAGCCAAAAAAAAAATCGGTGTATAGTCACCACCTTTTTTTAACAAAAGACAACAAAAGTTGAAAAAGTTAAAAGTTTTGATCTTATTTTAATTAAAATTTGGGGGGGGGGGTGAGAAATACTTTGTCTTCATTGAGACAAAAGATAGAGACCAAAGTTATTTTTTGTTTGTTTTTATTTTTAAAAAAAGGTAACAGAAATTGGTTTTAAAAATAAAGTTTTAGTATATTAGCGGTATACAAATAAGCCAAAAAAAATATTGCCTTATAGGCCAAAAAAAAGTGGGCGTATTTTTAAACAAAAAAAAAAAAACGAAACTTGAAAAAGTCAAAAGTTTTGATCTTATTTTAATTTGGGATTGGGAGGGGGGGGTGGATTGAGAAATACTTTGTAAAAGTTAAAGACAGAAATTTTTTGGTTGTTTTTCTTTTTTAAAAAAGGTGATAAAAATTGATTTCTAAAATAAAGTTAAAGCCAAAAAAGATATTTTAATTTTTTTTTTTTGGGGGGGGGTGTTGAGAAATGCTTTGTCTTCACTGAGACAAAAGTTATTTTTGGTTTGTTTTTATTTTTAAAAAAAGGTAATAAAAATTGGTTTTAAAAATAAAGTTGTAGTATATCAGCGGTATACAAATAACGGCAAAAAAAATATTGCCTTATAGGCCAAAAAAAGAGGTGGTACTTTTTAAACAAAAAAACCCCTGAAACTTGAAAAAGTCAAAAGTTTTGATCTTACTTTATTTTGGGGTGGGGTGGGGGTGTATTGAGAAATACTTTGTAAAAGTTAGAGACAGAAGTTACTTTTTGGTTTTTATTTTTAAAAAAAGGTAATAAAAATTGATTTAAAAAATAAAAGTTAAAGGCAAAAAAAAAAAAACCAGCGTATAGCCAAAAAAACAACAACACTAAAAATGAAATATTAAAAGTGAGAGTAGAAAAAATTTAAGAGATCAAAAAAAGTCACTGTATTTTTAAAATCACGGTCCAGTAATATTACATTTTATTGTTTTAACACATAAACAATGCCGACAAGTGGATGTGATTGGCTATCAAAAGACAACTAGAGTTTGTATAATAAAAAACTTTTTTTTAATTTTGATATTTTTTTAGAAAAATAATAAAAAATTTAATTCTATCCCCCCATAAACATCTGAGATAAATAGAAAAACAAATTAATTTATGTATGATTAATTAGATTTTTTTTTTTGGACTGTTTCTTTTTTTTAATCGGGTAAAAATACGATAAAAAAAACTTTATATTAATTAAAAGTTTAAAATTTTATTATTTTGTTATTACAAACTTTCTTGCCAGTCTAGCACAAACCGACAGAAAACTTCTGTGACCCGGTGCCGGTCCGTAGACTGGAGGTTGAAGACCACTGACTTAAATTAATATCATAAAATTCTTGACATTCCTTTCTAATTAAAAAAATTTTCTTGCAAAAGGAAAACAAGATAATCAATTAACTGCACTGATTTAATTTTTGTATTGAAGAGAGATAAAGAGAAAATAAAAAATATCAACTCTAATTAAAAATAAAATTTACCAAAAATATTAAAAGCTTATATTTTTTCTTTTTAAATATAAAACTTTACCACTCTTAAAAGATTAAAATTAAATATTATTAAACAATTTACTAAAAAAAGGACGTTATTTTCTATTAGTTCATTTTCACAGTAAATTAAAGCTACTAATTAATTATAATTACTGAAGAGAGAGAGAGAGATTAAAAAAACTTGTTTACATTATTTTACAATTTTCTCCCCCTTCTACAATCATTTATAATTCTTATTAAAATATTATTTAACAAATTGAATGTTTGAGAACCATTTTGGGACTTAAAATATTTAGTTAATTGAAGATCCATTATTATTATTTTAAATATAGCAATGTAACCAAATAGCTACAATATGAAAGTTTAAATTTTCAAGCATTACTTCAAAAAATATCTATTTTAAAATCATTCTTTTAAATATTTTTTTTTGATATTAAAACACAAGTATAGTATATATACTTAAACTAGATATAATTAGAGGGAATTTAAATCCAGACTTCCAAGCTCCCTTCAGTCATTTATTCCATCTTATACAATCAATACACATGACCACATACATGTAAAAAAGATAAATGATCTCCAATGTATGTATTTTGCACTGAACCAGCATTTAATTGGTTCGAACCATCATCTCCCACACACACGCACACACATATAATCAGTGCTTAGTTTATATTACGATAGCAAATCTTCAAAATCTAATGGATAGGCTTTAATCTTCTCTTCTAAAATTCTTCAACCATCTATATCATTGAAAATCTAATAAAGACATGTTTAAAACACTTGTTTGCCATTTTTATTGTCATACCTATGTTGATAGATGAGTCATTATGATTCTCATATATAGGACCTTAAAACCATTTAACTTACACCGAAGAGGGATGGGCAAAATACAGGCTGAATCTGTGACATTAAATACAAGTATAGTTCAGCACAAAATACATATATTGGAGGTCATTTATCTTTTTCACATGTATGTGGTCATGTGTTTCGGTTGTATAAGATGGAATAGATGATGGAAGGGAGCTTAAAATTCTGAGTTCAAATCCCCTAATTTTCTTTTAATTAAATAAAATTGATTTTCTTTGTCAAATTAAAAATGTTTTTGAAAACAAAAGATTAATAATGATTTGAAATCTGTAAATGAAAAATAATCTAAAATTTTTTGATTTGACTTATAAATAAAAAATAATAATAATAAAAGCATGTAGAGTATATTGTTATTTGTTTGTTATTTAATCAAATGTTTCATCAAAATTTTTTTTTTTTTAGTATGTATGATCAATTATTGATAATTTGAAGTATGTTTGTGACAAGTTACTGTTTGGTAGAAAATGATGCAGCAATTATTTAGAAAAAAACTAACTTTGCATTGGATTCAAAGTCATGGTAAAGGACCAAATTGTGGAAAAACTTATAGAAATTGAAATACTAGCTGATTAAAATAAGTCATGAATAAATAATTAAAAAATTCTTGAATCTCTCTTTCTTTGATTATATGCTCCTAGCTCTGGAATATTTCTGATTTTATGGCATAAAACAAAGTTTACCGTAAGTTTGTTTAAGTTGAATTTATTATTTTTTAATAACAACCTGAAATTGTTAATCAAAGTTTCCAGAAAATTCCTAAAAAGATTTTAATTTACGTAACCAGTATTACTACATACTAGAAAAACTGTTGACAAAAACTTATTATTTTCATAGTTCAGAAAGAATGGTCCATATTACTATTTTAAACATCATCTGAACAATTTATACATAATTAATTTACTAAAAGACTATTTTACTATAAAAAAAAGAAAAAATCAATCAAATATTTAATTATATATCACAAGTATAATTTTCATAATTATTCTCTTTGTTATAGTTTAATGTATTATTTGTAATGAAAATATTTACATTAGTACAAAATGATATTCTATATTATACATACATATATTTATGTATTGTTTAAGAATCAAAATATTCAAATAGGGAAAAATCTAATGCTGGAGAGTAATTTAAATCCTATTAATATTATTCATCTTAACTTAATACATTACTCTTGGTTTAGATATAAAGATTTTAAATGTATTATTATCTAATTAATATAAATTTATTATATTTCAATATTATGTTTGTTTGAAAAGATGAAACAGTATATTTTCTTTTATATATTAGATCTTAATGTGTAATTTTAAAATGTTATGATATTATTTTAAAATGAATAAAAACAAAATAGAAAAAAGTTTATTATTTTTTAAGAAATTTAAATGATTAATGAAAAAGTATGCTTTATTAAGATTTGCATCCTAAATAATAAATAATCTGATAAATAATAAAAGATTTACATCAGAAATTAAAAGAAAATATTTAAATTAAATAGACTTGTTAATTATTGAAATAAATAAAAATTATTCAAACTTAGTGCCTAAATGTGTATGGATGTACATGTTGTTGCTATGATGTATATATCTTTAAATAAATACCATTATTATTAAGATATGAGATAAAGGTTAACAGTTATTAATGTTTGAAAAATTCCATATAGAGTTATTTAAAATACATATCACTAATACAATGCTGTCACATCTAAATGCAGTCTAATGAGAAATAAAGAACATACAGAGTAATAAAAATTTATTTTAATTAATGTATGGAATGGAGAAATAATTTCAGCTTTATTGCCAATATTGTATATAAAAAGATATAATCAGTATTGGATGCTCATGGAGTTATTTAAAAGATGAAGTGCAGAATTGTATATATGTTCGTTTTATAGAAGTTTATTGACTATAATTTAGCATTTGAAGTTATTAAATACATCTATTATTAATCATATCAGCTTATATGAATTAAAAGGATAATTTATCATGGATTTATTTATATTTTTGTCAGGATAGTTAATGTGCCCTGTACCATGAGTCATATTGAAATATATGAGACAATGAATATAGAAGTATTTGGAAAGATAATTTATTAATATTTTTCTCTATGCAGCTTAGTAATCCTGTTACATGTAACCTTGAAAATGTTTTTTTATTTATTTACTGAGATGTTATTTAATATATGATGACATAAATATGAAATGAAGTTTGGTTTTATTTAATAGATGTTGTTTGATTATATAATTGCATTTGCTTCTTAGCAATTTTATTAATTCTGTTATTTCAAGTCTGACATATTTATATTTGGTAGTGTAAACAATTATATAGTTCCCAAAAATGATGTTAAATATTTGATTGTTAGTATTAAGAAGATTTAAGATCATAAATTATGAGAATTATAAAGTATTATTGAAATTAATTTCCTAAACATTGCATTCCATCTTACAAAAGTATATCCTTGACACACTGATTGTGTTACATTAGATTTAATAGAATCATTATTGTTGTAGTGAATGAAAAGCTATGCATTTATTAAGGTGTAATTGATGTAGTTATTTATGAGATCACAACTGAGTAACAGAATGATTAAATACTATTAAAGATAAAATAATTAGGTTTTGAAAGTTTGAGTTATTATATAGTTAAATTAATATTTTTTTATGTGATCTCCTAGAAATAGTTTCATTTAATATACAATTCAGACAGACTCATGACTTACTGAACTATGTTGATAATAACTTGTTGAAAGTAATGGCCATGAAAGAAAATGGACAGAAATATAAACAAAGAAGAATGGAGGAAGGAAAGTAAAAGTTCAAGACAATTATGATAAATAATAAATATTATTGAATTGATCTTTTAGGTTGCATTTTATTCACCCAAACATAAGAATACATTTTAGGGAAGATTAGGGTTTAAACTCAGTCCAAATTATCTTCCAGGTTCTGGAAAACCTGATGAACAACTAAATCAAATAGCTAATGAACAAATAAATGAATTAATACTTCTTCCAACTTTATTACAGCCATATATTCAAGTTTTCATATAGAATCTTACAATATATAAGTCATGATTATTGTGTACCATACCATAAATGCATTTGTCTAAAATAATAACACCTAAATTTATTGATTTTTTTTTTTGTCATGCACACATATACTTTGTACGTGATTAACCACACACACATATATAGATATATGTGAGTGTGTGTAAGAAATATTAATCATTCAAAGTAAAAGAAAATAATAATAATTATGAAAATGATAGCATACTCAGCTGTAGGTAAAGGTTCTTCTTGAAAGTATGCATCATGCATTGCTTGTTCAGAAGTAATTCGCTTTGTGGGATCCATTAAAAGTAACTTCTGCAACTGGAAAAAAAATCACACACAATTTTAAAATATATTGCCAAATAATTAGATCTATCTAAATATTATAAAGAAATCTATAAACCAATGACTTATTTCAAGTTTGAATTTGTAAAATTATTTAGGCTGCTTTTAAGAAGTACTGAATAAACATATTAGTAAATACATCTAAACAGCATACATGAGTAATAATGCTATATGATTAACAACTTAAAGTATACAATAGGAACAAAGTACAGTAGTTGTAAAATTCTATACTTTGCTTAAAACAAACTAATGTTAATATGATAAATTATTTAAATCTCTAAAGCTTGGTTCTTCTTTCTATTGAATTATTTCTGTAAAAAAAATTAAGAATAAATAAATAGATATAAATACTAAACCAAGTGCAGTATTACTACCTTCTACTAGACAATTATGTAAGCACTGACTTGAACTTAAAATTACAGATTGGTCTTGCAAATAGAAATCTACATATGGCTTCTGGTTAAATAATTATTCCGACAAGAAAAAGAATTATACTGAATACATTTAGTGATCACTATAGATAAATTATCTTATTTAAGATAGTGGTTTGTATCTTATGATTCATAATGAAGCAGTCAATCTTAGCTTAAGATTGAGCTTCGTAGTTCCATCTACTAACCTGTATTCAAACCCTATATCCCATCCTGCTCCTTTTGTCATGTATATATTTTATGTATATATTTGAGATGCGCATCTAAGTTATAAAATTTTAACGATTCAATAACATTTTTTTTAATTATTATTAATTCTTTTTATTAATTATTAGTTCTTTTTTATTAAAGTACATAGGTGCGGTTCAAATATATATATATAGGAGCAAAATACTAACAAAATATTGATTTTTTTGTAAATATTTTATTATATGTCATTTTTAAACTTTTTCTTTTTAAAGTACTTTTTTTCCTATTAAAATGTATATTTTATAAAATCCAAGATGGAAGATGCAACTGTTAATTGTCCAAAAATAATTAAAGGGTTGAAAACACTATTGTTTTAATCTGGGGGAGATATTTTTAATTAAAGTTTTTACTTAAAATGGGATTAAGATTAAAGATTTTCTTTTGTTATAAACATTTTTGCCAAATCTATTTCTAATCTGGAAATAGATTTGAATTTATTTTTGGACATCATTGCATCTTTCAAAAACAATGGACAAAGAAATGTAAAATTTCTGCTAGATCAGAGATTAGATTTTAATGCTAAAACTAAGTAATTAAAAGCATTCCAGAAATATCTGAGCAGAGTATAAAATAGCCAGATTTTAAATCACCAACAGATAGATTAGCTACTATTGAGAGAACTGTATTAACATATTACACGTCGCTTGAAACTTAAAAAAATGTAGTAGTAAATCTACCACCTTTCTGACCCTGGTGGGTCATTTTCCTGCTCATGTACAATCTAACTGCTGCCCTGAAAGAAAGTAAAAGCCTACAGAAGGAACTCTGGAGTGCTAAATAGAAGCTTGCTGTCATCAAAAAGAATTCATGTGGATTCTCAATTTGCCATGCATGAGCTGTACTTTGAAAATAGACTCTTATTAAATTTGCGCAAGGTAACTCTTATGCTATTATTTGAAAATAAATCTAGCCTAACTAATCTCAAATCCTGCTATCAAGATTTCTAACGTATTGTTCAATTTTCTCTCTTTTTAATAAATATGTAAAATGTAATTTGCTCTTAAATAATTTCTACATATTTAATTTTCTTTCATATGCTCTCACCTTCTTTAATTTTGGTGCGGTCATTTACTTATAGTTATTTATTACTTGATTTTATATGTCTATTTTATTTATTAATATGCCAATCTCATGCAATCTGATGAATTGAATTTCTAAAATCTTTTCTTTCTTTTTAATTAAACCTCCGTGAATTAACGTGACCTTACAATATAATGCATTATTAATTAACACACTCGCCAGATTGTTTTGCGAGTGAACATTTTATTTATATTTTAATATAAAAAATATATTTGTTTAACTCTGGATTTTCTACTTGGGGTGAATCCAGAACTCAAGCTAATTAATGCTTTGAAACCTTATTTATTTTATAAATATTATTCAATTCTGAAAAGGTGACCGATTATTTGTTTTCTGTATAACTGCTAGTCTTTTTTTATTTATTCTTAAAATATCAAATACAATACACCTGGGCCTCTTTTTACGTGGACTTATTTTAACACGATTTTGAAGTTACGCGATTTTGAAGTTCACCGGAAGTCGAACTCCGATAATGCGCTATTACTTTAAATAATAAATTTCGTGCACTTACGTTATATTGAAAGTAATAGCACATTATTGGAATTCGACTTTCATCTTAGTAATTTCAATATTTTCAGTGCTCTATAATAGTAAGATTTTATGCAATAATAAAATTAAAATCATGATTTCCACATTTTATGTATACACATATTAAATTTTACAAGATTATGATGTAAATTTGTTCAAACATTGTGTGTGTTAATTTTGCATTTTAAATCACATTCTGTTTTTGCTTTTTAAAAAAGAACATAATCAATTATTAATCATTTAGTGTCCACAAGTTTATTTTTAAAAGGTCAGTAATAGCAGTGGGCACAATTAAAAATTAAAATCTGATTTTTAATTGTAATTAACAATTTAAAAATTACTTACGGGCGACTTGAAATTAATGTGATGTAAAACGAAATTTGATTTTTAAACGGAATTGAAAATTAAAGACAAAATAAGAATTTAATTTTTAGTTGTTAGTTTTAATTAATTTTTTCCCAGCAGTGGTGAATAAATGTCTTTTTATTATCGTAAGTCTAAGTTCATAAACAATTAATAAAATCGTCTCAAAGATTAATTACTAATTACGTTGTCACCAGAAATCCATTGACCTAACATGAGTGTGAAGTTAGCACTAGTTGTATTTCCTCAGTTTGCAAACGAACGTGTTTTCGGAAAATATCGATAATAATTAAAACATGTATAAAAAAATGTAAATTATGCATAAAAATATATTATTTTGAATAAAATTAAATATTATAGTTAAAAAAAGTTTGTCTTGTATCAATTTTTTTCAAATTTGAAATTTTTTATTAGTCATATTTTATTTTCTTATTTTTTTTTTGCGCAAATTTTAAAGTAATTTTACGTTGGTGCTTTGCTTTTACACGAATTTTGAAAAATCACAGACCGCACCCCCCCTTTTTCAATGCAAGTTACGTCTATTTTTGCGCGATTTCATTTGCACGTGTTTTCTGAGGAACCTATCTATCGCGTAAAATGTACTTAAATATTCCAGTTATTATAAAATCAGTGGTGGGATTTATTTATTTTAAATAGCAGAAAAGGAGGGGGTGAAATCTTAGTGTATATTTTATTAAATGAAATCTAAATCTTTCTATATATATTCTAGTGGCATAGCAAATTAATTATATAAATTATGGCATTCAAACTAGGGTCCTTTATTTTTAAAGCAGTAAAATTATTCAATGTCGTTAGTGACATTTATCATTACTGCGTTACTGACATTTGGCCTTATCTTCGTGTTTATTTTACGTGCTTCTAATCTTCTAATCTGGGGTTGTGACAAGTTCGAACCCATAGATTTATTTCTCAAGCCTTGTCCTGAGGATAGTTGATATACCCAGGACCATTTATTTCATATAAAAAGGCCTCTGGCGGTGATTCCCTAAGTCTGGCACATGCTATGCCTATCCATTTATTTTGTATAAAAAGGCCTTTCATGTCGGTTATACCAGTAAAAGTCTGGGCCATGCCATCTCTATCCACTTTTCTCTAAGCACTGCCCTAGAAAAGGGGGTGTTAGACTTCGTTTTCGTCCAGAAGCACAACCTTTTTCATCTTAGTTATTTACTATTATGTCAGTACCGCCCAAACTTTGTATTATTATTTCTTTTGCTTATGACCTAATTTTAGTGCTGTAATAATATTAAAATTGCGCTCTGCTCAATATATATATAAATGCCGAATATTATTGTTATTAATTTATTATGTTATTTCAATCTTATTATACAGTCCCACCATCGTAATGTATTTCTGTATGTAAGAGTATTTGCCTTGGGGGTAAATAAAGCGTTCTTCTACCAGCGCTAATTAAAAGAATTTTCATTAAGTATTTTATCATATAATCAAATATGTTTTCAAATGTATTTTATTTATTTTCACAACTATAATGGCATGAAAATGGATTATATTATATCTTATGAATTTCGGAACTCTCCCCGAAGTAATATGTTAGTCACCATGTTTCAGAACTATAAATCAAAGCGTTAATGGCAATATTATGTAATCCTTTTTAATAAACGATTGGCATCTTAATATTAGACCCACCAAAGATGTGTGCTTATTTATAATATATTATTTAGCTAATAAAGAGCATATGAGAAATAATAGCGTGAATGACACTATGTAATCATCTACCACTTGCTCATTCACGCACATACTAATGGTTGCAATTAATTTATAAATGTATGTAAATAAGTTGTCATTATATTAAACTATTTTTTACTGTCTAACTTGTTTGAATAGTTCGAATACCCTTTTCTCCACTTCCACACATCCAGCTATGCATGTATATATTTTAGTTAAATCATAGTTAATAGATGTCTCATTGTCTTCTCTGCTCTGCTAGTGGGCCGGATTAAAATTAATTCTCATGTGCCATCACTATTATGTTATCCATTAGGTGTTTGATCTGGGGCTCAAAGAGTGGGTTCGAATTCAGGCTGGTCCCTAACTTAAATCTCAGGCTTGACTGGGTTTGAAGTATATTTTGTGAGTTCCAGCTCATGTTAGATGGATAAACATATTTTGACCGGTACAATAATATAAGCCAATTTCTTGTATAGTTAAATATCACTGAAATCAGATCAGAAAATATTTTAGTGACTTCATTTATAAATTAATTGCATTTTGTAAAAACCAATAGTCTGCACAGGCATTATGGGTATGGTGTTAAGGGTTTTGTTTTTCTTCCGATTCTTCTTACACTTTTAATGATCATGAATTAATTGATATTTTTCTAATATTAAACACTACTTGGTAATTGCTTAGGTTGCTCATTTTACTTGCTTCTATATTACAATTTTGACTTTTCCATTTTCCGCCAACATTGACACTTTACATAAAAAGTGTATTTCACATTCAAATCTCTTTGAGTTACTATAGGTTGACTCATCTATTGAATAAAAACAATTAAGTATTTATACCATTATGATATTATATAAGAGCAGGTGGTCAATAACTTATACATAGTTGAAAAAGTAGTTTTTAGATACAGAAAGATTAGAAAATACTGAACTATATCAATAAAGATTCACAAGGCTATATCAACTGACTTCTTTCATTTTTTCTCACTGATGTAATCAAGTTACATGAGTTGGAATGCTAACAGATTCTTATGATATGAAGCAAAAAAGGGAAAAACATTGACAGTTAATTTATAATTGAAGACATTAAAATATAGTCTCACAAATAAGCAAATTGATTTGCATTCAAAATCTTACAATGTGTAAACTTTCAAGTTATGCAACAGAAATACAAGAATGAATAAAATATTACAAGATGCTAAAATAAAAATAATAATGCTTTCAAAGGAGAAAATAAAATGTAATTGAGCTAAACAATATGAAATGTTTTGTATATCTTGAAAGCAATATCAACAATGATCTTGATTTTCTAAAGAAAATTACAAAGTTAATCTGAATAAGAACATATCTAATACACCAAGAACATAATTTGGGAAAACAAAGACATCAGATTGAAAAATCAAATTACATGTAATAAATGTGCACATTATTACTATTGTACTAGAAACTTTTGAAACATGAATGATGATAAAATACTCAGTGAAAAGACTCTTGGTATTTGAGAAAATATCAAACAAAATTATTGAAAAATGACTAAGCACAAAAACTTTCCAATAAAAAATTATACAAAAAAGTGAATTACAAAGAAATCTTATTGAAGAAAGTTATAGAGAGGAAATTACAATTGTTTCATCATATGTGTTAAATGAAAGATGAACAGAAATTAAAAACTCTAATTTTTGGTATTACCCAAGACACAATAAAAGACACCATAGAATATAAATAGACAATATTAAAAATTTAGCATGAAGCTAATTAGTTCCATCTTCTTTCAAAAGATAGACAAAAATTGGTAAAAGTTGGAGAAAAAAGAATCATATAAATATGGACATTCAATCCATGGTTTTGATAACTATAATCAGCCCACCTGAATGAAGATCAATTAATTAGAATGAATGAGAAAGTGTTAGGTATTATAAATATACAAATTCTGATAATAACTTTTCATTGTAAAAATATGTATGTTTGAAAAAATTGTAGTTAAAATATTTATATTATCATAAAATGGAAATATAAACCATTTTGTTATTTACTATATATGAATAAATAAATAACACCCAAAAAAGGTTATATAATATCAAATCTTTAATACAAAAAAATTATTGTTAATAAAATAAAGTTCACAATAATGTATGTTATAAAACAGGATGTGATGTGATGTATTTGGCTTCTCCTTAAACGAAGTCAAGAATATCTCAGCAATTATGCCCAGATAAACCTGCTAGCCACTTTGTTTTCCAGTCCCCACTTTGTCTTCCCATATTCTGCCCCATCCCACTTCCACAACATAATCTTTGTCAACTCTATGGCCTTTATATCTAAATCCCCCTTATCTTTTCGCAAACCCAGCATAAAAACTAATAACTCACTTTCTGTATAGTTACTTTGTTCATACCTATTCTCCCATAACTTCATTATCTGTACCCTTTCTGTTTTCAAACATTTACATTCAATCAACAGATGCATACATGTGATGTGATGTATTTGGCTTCTCCTTCTCTTCAACTCTCTATTTTTTATTAATGCTTCTATTCTTTTATCCCATTCCATACCACTATAACACTCAACAATCCTCCCAACACAATCATCCCACCTTTTATACAAGTATACTGATATAAATTCTTTATCCAAATCTTTTGTATACTGCATTACCATTCTCACCCATCTTGTTACCTGCCCTTTACTCATAATCCAATTGAACACTATTTTTGCTATTCTTTTACTATCCATAAACTGCAATCTATCAAACATTTTCATTTTACTTTTTGCACCTCTCATATAAAAACTTGACCATCCCTTTTCTCCTTGAATTGCCTCCTTTGCTGTCCACATCTCTGCATCTAATGCATGTCTTCCTACTTCCCTTTGTACTTTCTCTAAATAATCTAAAACCCTTTTACTAACACATAATGCATCATTACCATATGTTAACCCTGCTACTGCAACTTCCTTCCATACTATTCTAGCTACATCATATTTATTATATGAAAATACTGTTAGTTTCTTTACCAAACCCTTTCTTTTCTTTGCTTCATTTACCAATTTTTTCTCCCATTCATCCAAGCAATTTTCCTGATTACATAAGATGATTCCCAAATACCTATCTCTATCCACCACACTTAACTTTATATCCCCCAATAAAAATTCTACATCTTCTCTTTCCCCAGTATTAACCATCATTATATTTGTTTTTTCTTCACTAAATTTAATCCCCATCTCTTTACCCACCCTTGCACATGTCCTCAACATAATTTCCATATCCTCTCTTCTTTCTGCACACAAAAAGATATCATCTGCAAAAAAAAGACCTGACAAAATATATACTCCCTTGCCACCTATTAATGGTATCTCTACCCCTCTTCCTAGTCTTTCTATTGCTTTCTCCATTTCACTCAAAAACAACAAAAACAAAATAGGTGACATAGGGCATCCTTGCCTTAATCGCATCCCATTTTTAACTTTAACTGATTCTATATCCCCTAACTGGTAAGTATAATAATTATTTTCATATAATGCAAAACTCTCTATACAGTAGTGCCACCCTGTGCCAACTAGAGTAATCAATGGATGCCAGAAGGCTTGTGCATAAAATCCCCATCTAGTGCCTACTCATCCAATATCCCCAGACTAGTTTCTGGCTTGTGGCCTTCGTCAGTGAAGAGCCTTGGATCCGAGAGCACTGCACCTAGATCTTAGAATTTAATGCAATCCTCCAGTAGCCACCTTTTATCTCTACTTAACTACAAAACTATGAGAATGAAATTGAAAACACAATATTTTCAATCTAAGCTCAATAGTTTACATAGTCATATGGGTCTGAACTCAATTCAGCACCCAAAAGCTTTTTTGTATATATATTCTAAAACATTTTGAATCACTATATAATTTTTCCTAATTCACTTAATTTTATTACTTGGTTATAGAAAATAGTGCAAGTAGTCATATAAATTGCTTACTTATATTAATCCAATAGAAAAATCCCAACGAAATGCTATTCAATATACTGGTAATTTTAAAATGCAAAAACAATTTGGAATTGTAGTACATTGAATTTTAAAAATATTATTAATAAAATAAATTGTTTTAAAATCCAGGATTTTATTCACTAAGTAAAGGTTTGTCTTAAAATTAATATAATATACAGAAATAGTGCATTAATCTCTTGTAAAATCTATAAAGATTTGATTTTTGATTGAAAATATGATTCAATCTCTTAAAAAATTTGTTTTATTAGTAAAATATTTGGTATTCAAAAAAAATATTGATTTATACAAATCAGGAGAGTTTGAAATAATTCCAAAAAATAAATTTTTTTTGCTTTCATAACATTGTCAATTTATAATAATTCATAAAAATTATATTCTTTATATACTGACTAGCACTCTTACTTGGTAATAAAATATTTTCACTCCCCTCCAATTTATCTATTATAAAAAATACTGAATACAGATTTTGAATTTTGGGGGCACCAATGAAAACGTTTCCAATTACTCTCTGGATTATGACTCAAAAGAATTTAAAAAAGTGTATTTGTGGTATTATTTTCCAGATCAAAAACTATGTAGTTGTTAAGGAATGTTTCAGAAACCAATTAATTTTCAGCTATTGTCTACTTTTAGTAATCAGCACTTTTAATCTAGCTGCTTAATTAGTTTCTGATCTGAAGCTTATCTTTAATAGCGTACCAAATTTAATTACAAAATTCCTGTCCATTTCTTTTAATAAAACTTATTTTAATAAAACATTAATTATTATATACGTATAATTTTCTTTTAACAAAACATTATTATACACGTATATAGCAGTAGTCATAAGAAAGAAAAAAATCTTTTAAAGTTCATTAATAGGGTAAAACAATAGTAATAAACAATGAGTTATATCATGACACTAAGATAATAATCATAAATTTGAGCAATGTTATCCGTTAATTTTCTTATTTACTTCAGAACGTTCAAAATGGTTATATTTAAAATTGATTAAAAATAAATCATCATAAAGTAAAAATTTAAAAACTTTCTAAAAATCTACTAACTATTATTAGATTTCATTAAACACTTGAGTTATTTAGAAGAATGACATATCTGCAGGAGTGACATTTAGATGGCAGTCACAAGTTTGCAAAAATAATTAAAATTTAGAAATACTTTCAATCACTAAATGATAAGTAAATTTAAAACTCGAAAAAATGTTTCTTCTTTTCTTTAAAAAATATAGTCCATAAAAACCAATATTTATCAAATATATATTCACCAACCAATTTCTTTAAAAAACTTGTTCTTTATTTAACTATATAAAATTTACATTCAATAAGCAACGTTTCGACTATTTCTATCCTTATAGTCTTTTTCAAGCCACTAAGAAAAAATACAAACAATATTATCTATAAATAAATAAATACACAAATAAAACAAAATTAAAAATTAAAAATACAAATATAAAATAAAATAGAATAAAAAATAAAATAGAATAAAATATATATAAATATAAAGTATTACCTTCCCCAAAAATTAAAAAATCCAACAAAAAAATCTCCAAAAAAATAAAAACCCTTTTTATTTATAACTAACAATTAAAATATTTAAATGGATAAAATTCCTCAAACTAGTCATTAATTGTTATCTTAATCTATCAGTTTTCTATTCATATATGGTTTAAATTCCTTAATGTAGAAATTTTCTTTTAAAAACCTTTCTTTATAATTATTTACAGTTTCCAAAAGTTCAATTTTGTAATCAGAATGACCCAATTTACACCTATGAAAATAAATTGCAGATTTTCTATCAGATAAATGTTGTTTTAACCTTGTTTCTAATTTATTCTTAGTATTTCCAATATAAGAAATACTTTTACCCTCCTTCCAACAATCTAAACATTTAATAATATATACTCCTTTCATTGCTTCAAGCATGTTAAACTTATCATAATAATTAATCATCTTTTTTAAATCTTTCTTTTTCTTATATACAGGAAACAATTTAATATTAAATTTTTTATTTATTTTTTTACAAATATTTTTAATTCTAATAAAAATATTTTGTGATACTTTAAACCTATGTATACCTTATCTAATTTTTTTATCTTTATTTTTAATTTTATTTTCTCCTTCAATTTTCCTTTTAATTGAATTTAAATTATATCCCGAAAAAATTTTTTCAATAATTTTACCAGGATATTCATTCAAATAACATTCCTTTTTTATTAAAACTAGTTCCTTGTTCAATAATAACTCATTAGAACATATTAACATTGCTCTCCTAATTCTATTTTTTATAGTATTAATTTTACAATGCTTATCAATATCTGAATTCCAATTTACAATTAGACCATGAACTGTTTTTTTTCTAAAAACCGAAGTATTAATATTAATTCTATTATTCCTTATAACTTTTTCAATTTTTACATCCATGTATTCAATTTTATTATCCAATTCTTCTTCCATAGTAAATTTTATATTTTCCTCAATATTATTAATGTATTTTAAAAAACTTTTAGCTTTTCTTTTGTTTCCTTTAAAAACCATGAAATAGTCATCTACATATCTAACAAAAAAACACGGACTAAAATTTAAATCTATAAAAAATTTTTCAAAATTATTCATGTATACATCCGCCAAAAAAACACTTAAACTACTTCTCATACTTAATCCATTTATTTGCTCATAAAACCTATCTTTAAATTTAAAAATTAAATTTTTACAACAAATCAATAAAATTTCATATACCAAATAAGTATCAATTTTTAATTTTTTATTTTTATCACCAATGTATAATTCCAAAACATTATTTATAGCTATATCTGGATCAATATTATTATGCATATTAACAATATCTAATTTAATAAAATAAATATTTTTAAATTCAACAAATTTTAAAAACTCATTTAATTTTTCTATAAAATCCATTGAATTACATACCTTATTCTTTTTATTTTCTTTATTATATTTTTTAAAAATATTATTAAATATCCATTTTGAAATATTTTCATAACAAGTATCCCTACAACTAATAATCGGTCTTAAAGGTATCCCATCTTTATGTACCTTCAGTATTCTTGTAATTGTTGCACATCTAATGTCCATCCTTTTAAGCATAAACATTTCTATTTTTTTAATATATCCTTTATTTTTCATTTCAGTAATAATCTTATTAATCTTTATATTTATCTGCATACTTTTATCTTTTTTTATTATCTTAAAATAATTTTCTTTTAATAAATAATTCATTTTATTATTATATTCAGTTTTCTCTATTACTACCATACTAGTAGATTTATCTCCTTTTAAAAAAACCAAATCTTTATATTTCAATCTAATATTATTAATTATTTTTAATTCTCTTTTATTAACAAATTTATATATATCATTATTTATCACGTCATATTCCAATTTTTTAAATTCATATTTAATTTCATTAAATAAAAGGTCTTTATTAATTCCTATATCTATTCCATCATTATTAAATTTATCAATAATTATATCTTTTTTCGCTTTAATATCAATAATTTGTTTACAAATATCAACTTGTATATTTGGAACATATTTAAGTCCTTTACTTAGAATATTAATTTCATCTTTATTAAAAACAGTATTTGTCAAATTTATTATAAAATTCTCTTTTAAATTATTGTTACTTGAACAACTTTTTATTTTATTTGAAATATTATCTATATTTTCCCTAAAATTTTTATTTAATAACAAATTAAGTTTTTTATTATGTCTTTCAATTACTTTTTTCCTAAAAATTCCTCCCTAAATGTAATTAATTTAGTCAAACCAATATATAATACCTTAATCCTCTTTAAATAATATTCTTTCTTAACATATAATATTTTTATAAATTTACATAATATTTTCCTTTCCCATTTAAAAATTATTTTATCATTAAAAAATCTTTTAATATTATACAATTTAATGAAACCAGGAATCACACCATATTTTTTACATTTCTTTAAAAATCTAATATGTAAATTAATTTTTACAATTTTCAATTTCAAATTAATCCATTCATTAATACATTTAATACAAATTTTAAACATTCCATAAACCTTAATATTTTTCCTTAAATATCTAATAAAATGTCCCAAACTGCATTCTTTAAAACCATAGTAATCATAATGTTCCTTAATCTTGAAAATACCAATATCCATTTCCATATTAATATTCTTCATACAGTAACAGAATTCTAAAAATATTCCAATATTCTAATATTCCAATAATAATCCAAGTTTAGATAGAATATTTTTTAAAGAAAAGAAGAAACATTTTTTCGAGTTTTAAATTTACTATTCTATCTAAACTTGGATTATTATTGGAATATTAGAATATTGGAATATTTTTAGAATTCTGTTACTGTATGAAGAATATTAATATGGAAATGGATATTGGTATTTTCAAGATTAAGGAACATTATGATTACTATGGTTTTAAAGAATGCAGTTTGGGACATTTTATTAGATATTTAAGGAAAAATATTAAGGTTTATGGAATGTTTAAAATTTGTATTAAATGTATTAAAGAAATGTAAAAAATATGGTGTGATTCCTGGTTTCATTAAATTGTATAATATTAAAAGATTTTTTAATGATAAAATAATTTTTAAATGGGAAAGGAAAATATTATGTAAATTTATAAAAATATTATATGTTAAGAAAGAATATTATTTAAAGAGGATTAAGGTATTATATATTGGTTTGACTAAATTAATTACATTTAGGGAGAAATTTTTACTATATCAGATTTTTTATAATAAAATGAAAATTTTTAGAAAAAAAGTAATTGAAAGACATAATAAAAAACTTAATTTGTTGTTAAATAAAAATTTTAGGGAAAATATAGATAATATTTCAAATAAAATAAAAAGTTGTTCAAGTAACAATAATTTAAAAGAGAATTTTATAATAAATTTGACAAATACTGTTTTTAATAAAGATGAAATTAATATTCTAAATAAAGGACTTAAATATGTTCCAAATATACAAGTTGATATTTGTAAACAAATTATTGATATTAAAGCGAAAAAAGATATAATTATTGATAAATTTAATAATGATGGAATAGATATAGGAATTAATAAAGACCTTTTATTTAATGAAATTAAATATGAATTTAAAAAATTGGAATATGACGTGATAAATAATGATATATATAAATTTGTTAATAAAAGAGAATTAAAAATAATTAATAATATTAGATTGAAATATAAAGATTTGGTTTTTTTAAAAGGAGATAAATCTACTAGTATGGTAGTAATAGAGAAAACTGAATATAATAATAAAATGAATTATTTATTAAAAGAAAATTATTTTAAGATAATAAAAAAAGATAAAAGTATGCAGATAAATATAAAGATTAATAAGATTATTACTGAAATGGAAAATAAAGGATATATTAAAAAAATAGAAATGTTTATGCTTAAAAGGATGGACATTAGATGTGCAACAAAATTACAGGAATACCGAAGGTACATAAAGATGGGATACCTTTAAGACCGATTATTAGTTGTAGGGATACTTGTTATGAAAATATTTCAAAATGGATATTTAATAATATTTTTAAAAAATATAATAAAGAAAATAAAAAGAATAAGGTATGTAATTCAATGGATTTTATAGAAAAATTAAATGAGTTTTTAAAATTTGTTGAATTTAAAAATATTTATTTTATTAAATTAGATATTGTTAATATGCATAATAATATTGATCCAGATATAGCTATAAATAATGTTTTGGAATTATACATTGGTGATAAAATTAAAAAATTAAAAATTGATACTTATTTGGTATATGAAATTTTATTGATTTGTTGTAAAAATTTAATTTTTAAATTTAAAGATAGGTTTTATGAGCAAATAAATGGATTAAGTATGGGAAGTAGTTTAACTACTTCCGGTTTGTCGGCGTCATTTGCGCCCTTCGGTGCTCATTTGATGATGTGCTATTTTCTTTCTTTGCTGACGTCGAAGAAAATATGGTCGTTTTTAGCTATATATGTTAGCTTTCAAACGATCTTTATTTCAAAAAAATCGGTCGAAATTTAGATTTTTGGCGAATTTTTTAATCAACCACAGTATTTAATTTTTTTGTTTTTTTGGTAATTTTTGTACTTATCACGAAACGATAAAAGACAGAAAATGTTTTACGGCTGCAAGTGAAGTTTTCTTCGGTATTATTCTCAAACAAGGCTTACAACAGACTAAGAACGTAATTATTCGTAAGTAAAATTTTTTAATTTTTTTTTTTAATTTTTTGAAAAAACATATTTTTTATTAATTTTAGTTTGTAATTATTGTGTGCCAATTTGTAGTTATATATTTATTTATTTATGCTCATATACAATTCATATCTATCGAAAAATTGGTGTGTGTGTAATTATATATTTATGGTCGTATAGAATTCATATTTATCATAATTTTCTAAAGGTAGTTTGTAATACATTTATTTATGCTCACATAGAATTCATATTTATCAAAAAATTAGTGTGATTTAGTTTGTAATTATATATTTACTCATATAGAATTCATATCGTAATTAACTTATTAGTATATAATTCATATCGTAATTTTCTAAAGTTCTATGTACACTAATCCTCTTATTTTTATAAAAATAATGATTTTCAAAAGTATACTTTTTGAAAACCATTAATTATGTTTATATTATATGGTTTACAAGCAATGAGTTATAAGACTAATAAACAAATGTATACAGACAGACATTGCATACACAAACATATAATCCAATTCTGATTCTTGTTTATGTTTATGCTTGATCATGCTTTGCTTTTGCTATATGTTTCATAACATTATTTTCAAGTCTATAGACTATATGCAAATAAATTATATCTGTGGTACAATAAATATAACAAGATAGCATCACTTCTGTACATAAAAAATATAAACATCACTTGTGCACTGCATAAAGAATATAAACACCATTGGTGATCACAATGAATATAAACATCACTATTGTACACACAAAAAATATAAAATGAAGAGATAAAACTCATTTTATCAGTGATATAGAAAGTAGCCTACAATTTCTAGTTTTAGACATACAAGAAGCCAATTGCTATGATGATTTCTTTTGTATCTTTTATTAGGATGAATCTTTTTCTTTATAGACGCCTTTGACATTTAGAACATTTGGGGTACAAGATAAAAATGAAGAAGTCATATCCGACTTTGTTTGGAGATTGTGAAGCTATGGATTATCTCAGGTAAGACATATTATACATGTTTAGAAAGATAATTTTGTAAGGAATAGAAAGAAATTATCACTGAAGATGAATTTTGAATTTTAGTTAATGTTAATTTCCAAATTATGAACAAACAATAAAATAATAATTATTTCGAATGTGAAAATTTCTTTTTTTCTTTATTTTTTATATAGTTATCACTATTTATTTTATGCTTATTGTTTTTCTTAATTTTTCTAGTTTCTAGTAATGTAATTGTTTTTGTTCTAACATAATTAAAACTGAAGTTATTATGAAAATTGTGTCTCAGGCCATTATTTTAAAAAGTTCAATATGGCGGCTTGAAGCTGAAGTAGTTAAGTGGTTTTTTGGCGGATGTATACATGAATAATTTTGAAAAAAATTTTATAGATTTAAATTTTAGTCCGTGTTTTTTTGTTAGATATGTAGATGACTATTTCATGGTTTTTAAAGGAAACAAAAGAAAAGCTAAAAGTTTTTTAAAATACATTAATAATATTGAGGAAAATATAAAATTTACTATGGAAGAAGAATTGGATAATAAAATTGAATACATGGATGTAAAAATTGAAAAAGTTATAAGGAATAATAGAATTAATATTAATACTTCGGTTTTTAGAAAAAAAACATTTCATGGTCTAATTGTAAATTGGAATTCAGATATTGATAAGCATTGTAAAATTAATACTATAAAAAATAGAATTAGGAGAGCAATGTTAATATGTTCTAATGAGTTATTATTAAACAAGGAACTAGTTTTAATAAAAAAGGAATGTTATTTGAATGAATATCCTGGTAAAATTATTGAAAAATTTTTTTCGGGATATAATTTAAATTTAATTAAAAGGAAAATTGAAGGAGAAAATAAAATTAAAAATAAAGATAAAAAATTAGATAAGGTATACATAGGTTTTAAAGTATCACAAAATATTTTTATTAGAATTAAAAATATTTGTAAAAAAATAAATAAAAAATTTAATATTAATTTGTTTCCTGTATATAAGAAAAAAAAAGATTTAAAAAAGATGATTAATTATTATGATAAGTTTAACATGCTTGAGGCAATGAAAGGAGTATATATTATTAAATGTTTAGATTGTTGGAAGGAGGGTAAAAGTATTTCTTATATTGGAAATACTAAGAATAAATTAGAAAAAGGTTAAAACAACATTTATCTGATAGAAAATCTGCAATTTATTTTCATAGGTGTAAATTTGGTCATACTGATTACAAAATTGAACTTTTGGAAACTGTAAATAATTATAAAGAAAGGTTTTTAAAAGAAAATTTCTACATTAAGGAATTTAAACCATATATGAATAGAAAACTGATAGATTAAGAAAACAATTAATGACTAGTTTGAGGAATTTTATCCATTTAAATATTTTAATTGTTAGTTATAAATAAAAAGGGTTTTTATTTTTTTGGAGATTTTTTTGTTGGATTTTTTAATTTTTGGGGAAGGTAATACTTTATATTTTTATATATATATATTTTTATTCTATTTTATTTTTTATTCTATTTTATATTTGTATTTTTAATTTTTTATTTTGTTTCATTTGTGTATTTATTTATTTATTATTTATAGATAATATTGTTTGTATTTTTTCTTAGTGGCTTGAAAAAGACTATAAGGATAGAAATAGTCGAAACGTTGCTTATTGAATGTAAATTTTATATAGTTAAATAAAGAACAAGTTTTTTAAAGAAATTGGTTGGTGAATATATATTTGATAAATGATAAGGCAACAATATTCATAATATTAATATTTTTGTTTATATTTGTGAATGCCTTTTTACTAATACCTATACACACAGGATAGTCACTCATTAAAGAATAAGCACTTTTTCCAATACAAATTTGTCTTTTCTCAGTGCTTTTTTCTTTCCACTTTCTTATTTATTTTCTTTTTATGTTATTATATTTAGTTACACCATTTAGTGTAGAGCCTTGTCATCATGAGTTTCACATACCATAATCTTCCTGAAGTACTGGTAACAATGACATTGTGCATTAGTATAACAGACAGTAATTTTGACTTTAATCATTTCCTGTATTTTATTTTTTGTTTGTTTGTTTGTTTTGTATTATAAGTGCATATAAAACTTATAGTGGTCTGAGAAATTAATTTCCATTAGGGCAGATAATTTTGAATTTTTGCAAGTAAGACTATTGTTTTTAAAACCAAATTAATTACATTTTAATAACTAAAATGTTTCATTTATTTATTTATTAAATATATATATATTGAATTTCATTAATTGTCATTATTTTATTGAGATTTTTATTTAAAAGTATGTGACTTTCCAACCATTTCTAACACTAGCTTTAACAGCATTTGCATAATAATTCAAAAATTAATACAAAAACTTCGACATATTCTATATTTTATTTAATTATAAAAAATGTATATGACATAATTTTTAAATTAAAATGTATTATTAGTACTGTGCACACCCAAGCTATTATTCATGAATGCGCATCTTCTGCAAAGGGTTTCAGAATCAAATATCATGGATATAGCCGATCAAATAATATTGAAATAAAATAATTTATTATTTGCTTTGAATTATTAATGTTGAATTTCCAATTTGTTTCTCACTATAAATAAATCAAAAAGAATAGTCTCTTTTTAACCCAATAGGTATGACTAATATTCAACTACAGTTTCCATTACTTACTAACTCACCACTATGCAAAAAGATCAGGAAGTTTTAAGATACATTTGACATGACTTTATTAGTATTGGACAAACTTCCAAACAGAAGATATCAGATATCATTGAAATACAATTGATAATAAAAATGTCTGTTTCCTGATATATGGATATCTTCAAATTTCTTTAAAAATCATATAATCAAACATTTTTATAATTATTATATTGAATACTTTATTCAACAAAACTAAAATGATAAATCTAGTTAAGTACATCTTCATATCTAAGAATAATTCCCTCTACCCTTATCATTTCTTTGTAAAACTGAAAACATTATATAGATATATATAAACTTCCCAGAAGTTGATATTATATAATATCTTGAGATTAATACTCCAATACTGATCTATTAAGTAAATGTAATACTCTCAACCCAAAACACAAGATAAAACTTTTTTTTCTTAAGAAAAAAATCAGTCTGTCTTTTCTCTTTACCTAAATTTATATATAGAGGCTAATCTTAAACATTTTAAAAAGAAAGCATTGAGATTTTAAATCAATCATATTATTTTATCACAGCTAGATTTCACATTTCTTTATATTATTTTAATTGACATTCACAACTTTTCAATTGACAGCTTATCAATATCAAATCAAACAACGAAATATGTAAATATAACTTCCCAGCAAGTAATATTATATAAAGATTAATATTCTAACACTAGTCTATTAAGTAAATAAAATACTCTCAATCCAAAGCACAAGATAAAACTTTTGTTTTTTTTTAAAAAAAAGATTGGTCCATTTTTTCTCTTTACCTCAATTATATATAAAGACTAATCTTAAACATTTTGGATTGTGAGTATTTCATTTACTTAATGGACCAATGCTGGAGTATTAATATCAATATTGAAACAGTAAGACCTGCTCTGCAGATCATAGTTTCACCTTTCCTCATTCCTCACCTACTCTCATACCCCAGTTTGAATCCCAATCTATTATAATGTGTGTGTACTACACTAATGGGCCGAAGTCCAAGTAGTAGGCATAGATATTTAAATATTAATAAAATATAAATTGATTAGTCCAGCAGAAATTTATAAATTGGCATTGTTAATATAAAAGTATGTACACACACACACATATATATATGCGTATGAAGGTTTAAATCAATTATGTTGTAATTACACACATATTGCAATAGTATATTTAAAATTTAAAAGAAAGATAATATTTTTGGTTATTTAAATTTGGCAGTTATAGTAAATCTAGTAATTTAAAATAATATTAATTTTATCTTATTTAAATCTTCAATATTAAATTTAATATTTGTAAATAATTTTTTATTATTTAAAATAACATGCCATAATTTTATTTGCAAAAAGTAAATGAAGGTTGGAAGGTGGACAATAGATCCCATTAATTCTTATTTCACAGTTATGTACTAATGGTTTAAATATTTAACCAGCAAGCTAAAAACAACAGATGTTAGATCAATATTTTAATCTAAAATCAGTAAGTTTTATATCAAAGTAAAATGTTATCTGAGTATCTAAAAGTAAAATAACAAAAGTAAAAATTCTTATAACATCCTGTTGCTGGTTTTAGATATTTGGATAAATAACAAAGGTATTTACCTGTAGCCAGATTTCGGTAAGGAACTATTGTGGCGCAGGGTAAATGAGTTTGGAATTCTGTTATATGTTTCACTGTTATAAATAGAGTGAGACTTTAAAAAAAAAAAAAAAAAAAACACTTTTTTTTGAGAGAGAGAAGTTTGAATACCAAGTGCATTTTAAATTTTGTGAGAAAAAAAATTTTTAAGAGAAGTTTGAATACCAAGCATAATTTAATGTTTTAAATTTTGTGAAAGAGAATTTTGAATACCAGACTTTGCAAAGGAAAAGTAAAATGACAAAGTAGAGACCAGCAGGGTGCTGCTTTCATCCTCGGAATGGTCATCCTGCGGCCCTATACCACCTGAATGCTCTTCAAACAATAACATCCATCGAACTGCTGCCACCAAAACTCAAGAAAATGTGCTACTGAACATCAAAATAAATGTTGCTGCCATTAGTATCAACCTAAAGACCTTTTAATAAATGAGAACCAAATATCCTTGGAAATGGATTCCTGCAAATCACTTGTAGTCATCAAAAGATTATAAATGTGTCCGGACTCTCCAATAAATCAACTGAGGTAATTCGTTAACCCAAGAGCTCTTGAGCACTATGTATATACGTTATTCTAAGCTATAATTATTTTAACTTATGGGTCTATAAATTAAATCAATTATACATTTCTAATGTTATTTCTATTGTGTACTTAACCTCTATATCTGTAATCTAACTAGCATGTTCTATCATCTATACTTTCATACTTAGGTTAATAATTTTGAATCTTTTAAATTATTTGCTTTATTTCTTCCATTATGATGATGTGCCTGGATAGCTATCGACCAAGCGAATCACCCCCTCCCTTAATGAAGATGCCACTTTATAAATTGTGTGGATTAATTATAGTAATGGCCCTTATATTTAAACATATTACCGATTCGCTCACTCAAATGCTATCTTATCAAATATTATTGGGAACATAACAAATCAAATTATATATGTATATTAGTATATTGCTATATTAATTTATTGCTATTTAAAGAATTATTTATGCCATTTTTTTTTTTTATTAATGTTCTATTTGAATTTAAAAAAATGCTAGGGGTGTCAGAGGTTATAAAGGTGAATATATGCTATGGGTGCATGATTGTATATTCAGCTTATGGAATTCTTTTAATATGCATCCCACTCCATATTTGTATGCTATAATAATGTTTGATAGTTTGCTTATAATTAAGCCAATTATTTAATTCGAAGTAGGGAATATGCAATTTTATTTAATGGATGGTTGCGAGGTTATAAAGGTAATATATGCTATGGATGCATGATTGTATATTCAGCTTATGGAATCCTTTTAACATGCATCCCACTCCATATTTATATGCTATAATAATGTTTAATAGTTTTCTTATAGTTAAGCCAATTATTTAATTCGAAGTAGGGAATATGCTGATTTTATTTAATGGATGGTTAGGAATGGATTAAGTGTCTATACTCAATTTAAAGAGCAAGCCCTTTGTTTTCAAAATAATTTGATATGATTCATATATGTGCTGCCGGTGCAGATGCATTGGGTATCAAGACATTTTGCTTTGTAGCTTTTCGAGGTAAATATGGCCAAGACCGTTCCCTTCCTCCTGCAGTTCCCAGAATAGGGTGAACTTCGAAGTCTCACCTGGGAATACGTACCTAAGTCACGCGGCCACTGTTACCTGGTTGAGGCCAGGCTTGGGCTGACCTTATGTGGTAAACCCTCCACAGATAGATGGCGATCCACCATTCCGCAATCTCTTCAACAAAGCTTCACAGTTTCAATGGACCACACCTCCATTCTTATGCGTTAAATCTTAACCAGCACCACTGATTTTTCCTTTAGTTTTAATTTCCAGTATATTTCTGTTAACTGTCCACAACTTAATCTGTTCCTATCCTAATTTGTAAAAGAGTTTTGATCTGTATTTCTTTATTTTAGTAACTGCTTTGATTTAATCAAAGTAATCAATATAATAATAATGAATTTACTAATAAAATCAATAATTATATTCACCATATGCATCTAATACTTTCTCGCAAATATTAGTCTTCTATTAAAGAATGCTTCATGTAGGCATATTAATATAATGTATGTCATGTCTTACCCTCGAAAGTATAGAGTATATTTTTAACCATGCCCTAACTGTAAGATTGTATATATATTATTTTAGTATATACTTTGGAAATATTTAATCACTTATATTATCAATGTCACTGCCTGGCTAATGCAGACAGTGTGTAATATATATATATATTGTATAATTAAGGTATATTCATTAAATCTATTATTAACTTATCTCCGATTTTATTTTTTTTTATCTCTGCGATCAACCATGTTAGCTCGGTTCATAGAATTTATAGTAGTATAAACCCTTAGGATTCATTTTGTACCAGCTATAGACCTCCGTTAGTGAACCTAAGACTGTGTTTAATTTAGAGTCATTCGCTTCTCCCTGACTTCCGGAACTAGATAAAATCCTATATTATTAGTAGCATCAGATGGGTTGTCATGTAGCTGATATTGTGAAGCTTGGCATTGGATTCAAATTGGGTATTCCTGGGAGTAACTCCACCTAGAATGTTGAGTTTCAGGTCTTGTGTTTAAATTCTGCATGTTAGCGGAGCATACAAATATGACCGTTACAATATATTATATGTCTAATTATCGTCTGATAAGGCATATGCCTATAACTTACATTCAAATTTGTGTTGAATAAACTTGAAACATTTTTCAAAATGCTTGGAATTTTTCTTTCAAATAGACAACCCACAACTAACCAAACTAAAAACACAATATAGGGTGATAAATGTTATCCAGCTATTCTTGGCTGGAAGGCAAAATACGAATGATCAAGTACTCAAAGCTTTTTCAGTGCAATTAGAAAACCTGGCAAATACTAAACTTTTGCCATACAGTGGGCTATCCAAATGTTTTTATCTACATATATTTATATAGGTTTTTGTTTTAATTAATTCTTAATATGTTGATCAACAACTATAATTCAAAGCTAGCATTCATGGTTAAATTTTCCTTTATCATTAATTTCAAATCTATAAGTAATGAATATATTTTTTTTTAAATTATGAATTAGCTTGATATCAAATAGATGAAAAATCAGCAATGAATTAATTAAACAAATATTTTATAATTGAACTATTGAACTTATTACTTGACATAAAAGAATGGGGATATTTTTTTGTAAATGAATGTTATTTTGATTCCATAACACTGTTATTAGCATAGAGCTTGACTTATTTTTTTTTTTTAGTCATTTGTGATCATTTGAAAATTATGCATTATAACAAACAAAGCAACTTTTTAGAAATAACTTTGTGTAACTTCGCTATATCAAAACAGAGCTCCCAAATTGCTCTTATTAAAATAGTATTTCATATTTCTTTATAATTAGTTTTTTATCAATTATGTTTTTTTTTAAGGATTTTCTTTCTTCTGAGAATAATGCATTAAGGGCGTATTAGGTAAAAGAAAATTATAAATTTTGTATACTTTATAACTATGCTTTAAAGTATATATTTATGTATATTAGTAAAGTTATTACAAAAATAAATCAGACATACATACTAATACCAAGTATTTATAAATAAAATAGAAATTCATATAACATTACAATACTAGCCGAAAACAGAATTTTACTAAAATTCGTCCACAACATGGTTTCATCTATTAATAAATGGACCTTTTCAAATGAACTTCAACTAAATATACAATATATATACACAAAACAAAATTGCCCTAACATCATTCACTTCAAAAACCAACTCCCCTTGACATCAAAGAATGTCTTCATGAGATTGATGATCTCAGATTCAAAAAATTTATTATCAAAGTTTCTTTTACACTTCATTTCAATTCACTTTTTAGTAAAAAATCTCTGCATTGTCAAATAATATGTTATGACCAGTACTCAGTTCATGAATATAAAAAGCTGAGTTATGATATCTATTTTTTGACTCCACTCTTATGAACTTTAACACTTTCATTAAGATTTAATAATTTACTCTGATCTATATAAATCTTATGCCAACTACAAGGAATCTTATAAACTATCCCAGGAATGCAATCAAATGAATGTTTTGAACTATTTAGTAATGAATTTAAAATCAGCCTCTTTTCTAGGACACTTTCATACCACCCAATAAAAAACTATTTTTATAAATCAATGGCAAACAAATAAATTTTATTCTCAAGAACAATGAAATCTTTATTATTGCAAATTTATATTTATATTAAATATCATATTCCTAATAAATTCATGATTATATCCTAACTCAATATAGTCAGAAGCAAATTGACTCCTCTGACTAACTATTATTTTCAAAATTATTAAGCCTTCTATTTCTACAACAAAAATTCAATGGAGAAAGTTTCTTATGAGTAAAAAGTTGACACCTGTGTGGCCTTATCATATTTCTTAATTTTTTTAATAGGATGATTATAAAATAAAACCTCAACTTAATCAGTACTTAAATCTAAAAGTTTTAACTTAACAAATTCAAATATATCCCCCTCATAGTAAATTTAATATTAAAATCAAAAGCTTTCAATCCATCAAAAAAAATCCTTCAATTTTATCTCACATTGCCTTCAGAAATGGATTAGTCCAGATTCCTTCCTTATCTGATTGGATTGAGTATTCATTGTCACTAACCAATGGGTAAACATAGATAAAACATAGCCAATGGTTAGTATGGGTCAATAGGTAACGATGCACTCATAATACAATTGCTTCCAGTAAGGTTGGGGATCTGATAATAAATAGTCAGTCTTTTGGAGGTAAGGGGAGAATGTCTAACCTAAGCAACGGTATGTGTTCTCCATTTAGGTTTCCATTATAGCCATTACACTATAGATCTACGCAGTGAGGCAAGTCCATGACAGGACTAGAAGATGCAAAGAGCAGAGCAGACAAGATGCAAGCTGTCTGGACAGTTGGAAGTCATTGGACAAACTCATGAGGCAAGCTATTACTTACAGTTGGAAGAGAGTAGTCTTTCAGGCATGACTGGATGTATTAATTGAGAATTATATACGTATATTATATATTGTATATTATGTAAATATATTGAATCCTAATAAATCATATTAATTGAACTTTAGGTGGTTGGATTTTTTGTTACTGTTGGTTTGAGCCTGCAATCCAGACCAAACACAACTGGATTGGTGCAATTGGACAAAAGAAATATTTCCCCCCACAAATGGAAAAATAGAGCAAATATGCGAGTGCACAGTTAAAGACATTTGTCATATTTGCAAGTGATTATTGAAATCACTATTCTGCCTGAATAAAAATCAGATTCCGCAATTAAAATAAAAAAAATTTGACTGCAAATGTTATAGGCATGTCGATTGAATTCTTAAACCAATCTCAAGCGTGTCACTTATAATATAGTGACAGAAGCTCTCCCCAGTGGATCGTTAGCTTTGTCATTATCATCGTTGCACAGTTACTAACAGCAGCTGTCAAATTAACACTTTGAGTGGTAACTCACAATTGTTTCTAACACGATATATAGAGGGAAAATTATGAAATGGATAAATTTTGCTGGCTCCATGAAAGCTTTTGATCCAGCCTACCCAGAGGGCTGGTCAAGCTATAAGGAGTGATTAATTTTTTACATACAGGCTAAATAGATCAAGAAGCCTGAAATAAAATTGGCCACATTAATGACAATAACAGGACCTCAGACATACGAGATCCTGAAATCACAATCGACGCTAAATAGATCAAGAAGCCTGAAATAAAATTGGCCACATTAATGACAATAACAGGACCTCAGACATACGAGATCCTGAAATCACAATCGATGTGAAAAAAGCCATCTGACTGAGATTTTGACAAAACATTAGCACAGATTATTTCCCCCCAAAAACTCTGACAATAATACAGAGATATTATTTCAATCTATGTCCAAGAGTAGGGGTAAAAAGCCAGAGTTCGCAATGCGAATCCGGACATTGGCATTAAAGTGTGATTTCAAAGATTTTCTGAATGAAGTACTTCATGATCATTTTATTTGCAGGATAAATGATCACAACTCAAACTTAAAACTACTAATGGTGCATTTAAACTTCAAATCAGCGTGCAAAATCAATAGCTACTCAGGCAAAGCCATTAAAAAAATGTAATTATGATGTGCAAAAAATTGAGCAAAACTCTGGGTCAGTTAACCATCCAGCCAGCTCAGATAATTCAGCAACAATGAGTATAAAGTGCTGTTATAGTTGCAATGAACCGATGCACACACACATACAGAATGCCCATACCATTATACTGTGTGTACATTTTGCAAGCGAGATGGGCATATAAGAGCTGCTTGCCTAAAAATGAAGAGACAACTAGCCGATATGAAAATGGAAAAACCCATTCCTAATTTGAGAATGGAAAACTCCACTCCAAAAAATAACAAAGGCAATAATAAGAAAAATAAACAAGTTGCCTATATAAATCATATAAAAGACAATCAGTCTGGATTCAAACGCAGCATTATGATTAAAGATATGCCAGTTACAATGGAACTGGACACAGGGTCTGCAGTGCCTATTGTTTCAAAAAAGACCTGGACTATCATTAATAAAAATAATGAATATAAGCTGCATCCTAGAAGCAAGTCAATAAAAAAAACTCAGGGCAATCAAATAAAACTGATGGGCCAAACAACAGTTGAAATTACGAAGACTAATAGGACTATATACCTACACTGGTGGTGGCATCAGATGATCATAGTAAGTTATCAGGCTGTGTCTGATTCAGTCACTTAGGCTTTGCAGTGACAAAGGTGAACCACGCCACACCATTAAGCAAATTAAAATCTAATTACTCGAGACGTATTCAATAAAGATCTGGATCTGTACTTAGGACAACCAATTCATTTATCACTAAATAAAGAGGCAAAACCGATTTGTTGTTGGTGTAGATCACTGCTTCTAACCTTGAGAACTAAAGTTGAGAGAGAGCTCAGAAAGTGGAAGGAAGCAGGAGTTAGAACCCATAACATACTCAGAAGAAGCCACTCCAATAGTGCCAATTATCAAAGAAAATGGTGATGTGCATATATGTGGAGATTACTGGTGCACAATTAACAAAGTACTGGTACTGGATAATTATCAACTACCATCAATCCTATCCACACTGTCAGGTGGGAGGGTTTTCACAAAGATTGATTTAAAACATGCATACTTGCAACTACCAATGGATGATCAGGTTGCAAGAGCACTGTCAAAAATAACAGATAAAGATTATTTAAACTGAACCGAATAACACCGTCTTTAATTTTATAAAACACACCATTACACACAAAATACATAAAATCCTCTAATAAAAACAGATGAACAACCTTAATCTTATCTGCAAAAAAATATTCAAATTTCTTTAAAACAATGAGAAACACAATGCTTTTTGTCCTATCAACTGACTGATACTTGTTTTCAATTTCTAAACTACAAAAATACAATCATTTTCTAAAACCACTCATTTTATCATATGCCTCAAAAGAAAAAGATACAAAAAAATAATCTAAATTTATACAATTTTTAAAAACATTATAAGAAATTGTATCAACAATCACCCCTATAAAATCAAAAATACATCTTCAAGAAAAATTATCTTTATGATATTTGAAATTAAAGAAAATGTTAGAACCCAAAAAATCGTTAGGATAACAATTTAAATAAATAGATCTATCTAAAATATATATATATTTTCCATAATTTTTATAATTTCAATTAACTTAGATTTTATATTCTTACCAAGATCAGAATTTAAAATAGAATATTTCTCAATATTTAATTCTAAAGAAACTTTATTTTTAAAATCACTATCATTGGTTCCAATATTTTTTTAAAAGATCTTAGTTGCTTAAGGGCAAAAACAAATTTTTCTCTCTCAAGTAATTGCCTATTATCTGGAATATTTTTACAACATTCAATAGCAGAAATAAAATCAATTACCACATTCCTATTACATGTCTCTCATTTGCTTTCACAGTCATGAATAATACTTCTTTTTATTTCACATAAGTCTCTAAATTTGTCTTCTTCACCCTTTATTTTATCCTCAATATGAATTCTATATTATTTAATTTTTTATATAATTTTTTTTCTTTTTATAACAACTAAAAAATTTAAAATATTAATAGAACAAAAAATAAAACAAGGCATTATAACAGATGAAAAAATGGATAATATATAGAATCTTTCAAAAATAGAACTTTCAAAAAAAAGAAAAAAATTTTGAATAAAAGAATTAAATATGTGCCAATTGGAAATGACATTAAGACAGATGTAGTAGAGATAGAAGCAACAATGAAAAAAGTAGCACAAGATTTTGTAGAAAAAAATATGGAATTTATTATTATGATGACAAAGATATTACAAAATTGATAAATAATGAAGAGAAAATATGGTTTGATGAATTTAAAAAATAAATAAATAATTTAATATATAAAATAGAAAATAATAATTTTGAAAATAGAAGTAAGGGGAATATAAAGAAAAATAAAGATTAATAGAAAAGAAAGAAATCAGAAAGACTAAATCTAAGTATGAAGAAGTAGTTTTCTTAAAATCAGATAAAGAAAATAAGTTAGTGATATTAGATTAAAAAAAGATTATTTAAAAAAAAAAAGAAAGTTATGCAGAATGATAAAGTATTTGAAAAAGTTAAGAAGAATGACAGTGACTTAAAAAAATAAAAATATAGATACATTAATTAAACGTATATATAAAGAGGTTTTAATAGACAGGTCAACATTTGAAAAAATAGTGAGTAAAGAATATAGAACAGCTAAAATATATGGGCTTCAAATAACACTAAGGCCAATTATTGATTGTAAGGGATCTTACTTAAAAAAAGGTTCAAAATGGTTATTGAATGGAATTTTTAAAAAATATGCTAAAGAGTATAAAAACTCCAAAATTAAAAATAATACAATTTTAATAAACAAAATTAATGACATATGTAAAATATATGAATACAGTGATTTAACATTTATAAAAATGGACATTATAAAAAAAAAAAGGACATTATATCAAAGTATACAAATTTAAATGTTGAAAAAGCAATAAATTTAGCTATAGGAAAGTATACTGAGAACAAAAATAAAATTACCTATTCATATATTGGTAATTTAATGGAATTATGTTATAAAGATGTAATTTTTGAATATAATAGGGAATTTTATAAGCAAAAAGGATAATTAATGGGAGGAATTCTAAGTGCAATTTTAAGTAATATTTATATGAATGAGTTTGATGAAAATATAACAGGAAATAAAAATGCTCCTTTGTCTTTTAATAGATATGTAGATGGTTATTTGATGATTTTTCATAAAAGCCAAAAACATAAACTGATTTATTAATTATATTAATAAGATGGAAGGAATATAAAACTTATAGTTGACAAGAAAAAAAATAATGACAATTGCATATCTGGAAATAATGTTTCAAAAGAAATTGATAGATAAAAAACGGTATATTCAAACAAATATTTATAAAAAAAAAAACAATATTGGGTAATAATATGAATACTGAACCCCACTGCTTGATGGCGTCGTTTTTCACAAAACACACATCAATATACCATTTTAGTGGCCTTAATTTATGGCTGACACTACAATAGGTGTTAGGGTGATGTATTTTACGATTATGTAACAAAATACTATGCCCACTGCATTGTGACAATATTCGTCAAGTGAGCGCTCTTGAACTCTCGCTATGGCCTAATTTAATGGTGTCCATATTTGAAAGAGGCAAAACTCAGCAAAAATTCATTGTCGGAAATTTTTTAGAAAGCGTAGTAGAATTAGTATTCCATATAAAGATTTTGTCATGTCATCACACACGCTTCCCTACGCTTTTGAACTGCACACAACTTGAAAAGGTTCTTTTCAGCAGAGTTGATTTCGATTTCACATGCAAATGCCCATTTATGTGTAAATACATGCGAGAACTGTAAGAGAAGTTGGTTCGAGGGCTCCAAAATCCCATTACAGTTTTGAGGCTTCCCGGTTATTATATTTGCGTGTTACTTTTCTTATAGCTTTGAGGCTTCCCTGTTATTTTATTTGCATGCTACTTTTGGCTTTTTTTTATGCTCCTGAAAATGGTGTTTTTGTTGTTGTTTTGTTTCACAACTTGTCCAAAGTTTCGTTTATTTTTGATTCAATAAATTATTTTATGGGAAGCTGTTCTTTTTGTTGTCGTTCACATGATTAGAAAGTAGGTAGGTAATACTTGATAAGTTTCATTAACAGTTAATTAAAGTAGGTAATATTTTATTATAATGTAACCAATTGAGTTACATCACACACACTAATATAGTGTATGTGAATATATATATGTAAAATAAAGGAAAAGTAGAAATAAACACAGAATGAATTTTTGTAATTTTTTTTTTTTATATTTCCTAAAATAAAACCATAATAAATAAAGGATTAAATAACTCTGGGCTTAAAGTAAAATTTCATTATGAAATTAATATTTTAAAAAGGTCTGAATAAATATAAATATTGCATTATTATTAATTATTACTTTGATTTTGAAATTTAAAAACACCCTATTGTATTTTTGAAATCTTTAATTAATTTTTATTGTCTAAGTGAAAACATGTATATAGATTCCAAGAGATTAGTGAGATAAAAATAAAAACTTTTTAATCAAGCTGCTGTTATCACCTTAGATGAGTCTATAAAAGGGCTGATAACAGGATTAGCTCTAGTCTGATTAATAGTTTTTTGTAAGGGCCAGCTGAAAAGTTGTTTGCAACTTGAAGTTTGCAGCAGTTGGTTTTAACTGACCAGAGAGTTTGCAGAAAAGCTACCATGAACTAATGTTGCTGAAGGCAGGAGCTGCTACTATTTTCCTTCACAGGAGTTTTGGTTTTGAAGCTGGGTCACTTCTGAATCAATAGCCTGAAAAAAAAAGAGGACAAAATAGCTAGCAGAGTTATATAAAGCTCCTATAAAGATCTAAGGGAGTACAGTCCAGTAGCTAGCTGCTTTATAGTTTTACTGCAGAGTTTTTATTCATGAAGCCAGGGTCACTTCAAATAGATCAACTACCTGCTTAAATATGTTCTAGAAGACAGCCTGACAATTGCTTGGACTACAAAAGAAATCTCATGGTATGCCAACAAATTACTGGAATTATATACTTTTACCTGATGATGACAACAAGCCCGGAATTATATTTTTTCTGATGGGCTAGAAACCAAGCTTACCAAGAGAAAGCTTGAAGAAATTGGTGTACTGACGCTACTGTTCATCTATGCAAGCAGAAAACCACAGATAAATACATCGCGTGTGTATACAGTGAGTTGTATTTTTTTAAATATTCTTATAAAAGACATTTAACTTCGTAACTTAAAGTAAAATTTGCTCCAGTCAAATGTTTAAAAGAGAGACGATTTGCTATATATATTTTGCTAAGAAATAATTTTCATATTCATTAAAAAAAAAAGAATATATAATTTAAATGCAAGCATAATTTTGTTTGAATTAAAATCGAAAAAGCAAATCTTTTAATTTGGTCCAAAAACGTTGATAATTAATCAACAAATACCTGTCAAAAAAATTGACTATACTTTTGAGAACTTATAAATTGAAACTGATTTTAAATTGTATCTATATTTTGTTTACACACACGTATAGGTAGGAAATTTATGTATTAGAAAATTATAATACTATTGTAAAAAGTTGAAATAGATAAAAGTCAGTGTGCGTATGTATATACACGCACACTCATATATGTAAAATTTTAATATATATTTTTTTTATTAAATGTCAATTTATTTTTATTTTTCGCGCGTCTGTAATAATTTGAATATATTTTATTATATGTTTTGTAAATTAATGTAACAATTTAAATGTTGAATAGTAATTATTTAAATCTCAATGTGATCATTTGAAATTTTGTATTATAATCAAAATCAGAAAATTCACGCACAGCGTATATATGTCAATTGTATTGTAAATAAAAATGTGTGTCAGATCGACACTTATGTGTAAAATTTTGATCATTTTTCTAAATTAAATGTTAATTCAAACATGTTTATTTTGTATCAAGCCACATGCCTGTGTGCTGAATGGGTTTGAATAAACCTAATTTATTAATCATGTAACTCAATGAATACTTTTCAAAATCAGAACCCTTATAAGACGGTAATCATTTATTTTTTATTGTTTTAATAAACTTATTTAATTGTTAAAAACGGTTTCCATCATCTCTTGTTCACATACAATAATAGAGCCCATGTTCTCTGAGCTAGATTTCGGACACGGATAAATGGGGATGTGTTTGGTGCTTTGGGCATCCAGAGATGATCAATCATCATCCTGGTTGGCGCAAAAGAGGATACTCTTTAAAGCCCATGCACTATTATTTTTTATTTTACTTTAGCCTTTATTAAAAATTTAAGTGTATAGTTGACCAGTACAAGTGGCCTGAGCATTGATGATGATCAGCATGTTTTAATGTCCCAGCATAATTATTGTGATTTCTGATTATTGTGAATTTTAATGGATGGGCACTAAACTGGTGCATCCAAATTATGTTTATATAATTGTCCAAGCTGGCAAAGGCTCAATAGTTAGCCTGGTCTAAAGAAGACCAATTTCCAATCCAGTCACAAGGTTGACTGTTGATTTACTGTATTGATTTATTGTACTGATTTGTTTATTCCCATCAATAATGATGACTCTCTTAATATTTACTTATACTTACTTTGACTTATTATAATGCTGGTTGAATTTATAATTAAGCTTTTACTTGTTCTTCTGAATTAGCTTTTGATCTCTCAATGCTATTGGAGATTCTCTAATCTCATTTTATTATTAAATATATTCACTTATAGTGATATTTACTTTATTATACTGTTTGTAAATATTTGTATTTAATTTACTTGGGTATGATGTTTTTCCATCCCCCAGATTCATTTCAACTTCCTTCTTTTTTTTTGATATCCACCCCCATCCCATTACAATATCAAAATAAAAAAATAAGTGTTTATTCAAAAGGCCCCACCCAAAATATGTATATAAAATAATAATAAAGAACTGTGTGGTAACATAATAAAATGTTCAAAAAGAAAATCCAAAAAAGTCGATAATTAAACATCAAAACAAACCTTCCTTGCCACCCCACCCTACCTCCCCGAGCTTAAAAAAAGTATTCTTTAAAAACAAACTATTTATATCTTTTTTAAAATTAAAGGCCCAAAAATTAAGGAAGAACTTTTCGCTATCATATAATATAGCTTTCTGTAGTGTAGAGATTTGAAACAAAAAAATAGAAAAGACTCATAATAAATTAACAAAAAAAAAGACGACAATTCAAAATCAAAACAACCCCTTCCCCTCCACCCTCTAAAAAACCAAGTGTTTGTCTATTCAAAACTATTGAATTGTTGAAGACTTTCAGCAAATCAAAACATCAAACAAAAAAAAAGATAAGTTCAAAGCAAGCAACCAACCCCCCCCACCATCTAAAAACAACAAAGTGTTTATCATATTTTCATGTAAACAAACCGACGGAGAGTTAATCAATAATTTCAAAGCAAACCAACACCCCTAATACCATCTAAAAACAAAGTGTTTGTTTCTTAAAAAAATGAACCATAAAAAAATAAAAAAAACAGGTGAAAAAAAAAAACTGTGGTTTACCATAAGTAATATTATGTAAAAAAACTGACAGACAGTTAGTCGATAATTTAAAAAAACCCAACGCCCCTAGACCATCTAAAAACAAAGTATTTATTAAAAAATGAAAAAAAAAAACACGGGTGGAATAAAAAAAAAACTTTGGTGGTTTACCATAATATTACGTAAACCAAATAGATGGGCTGACGCCGAAAAGAAACAAACTGGTTAAAAAAAAGACAAAAAATCTTTTACCATAATATTATGTAAACAAATAGATGACCCATGAATCGGTATATTGATGTGCAATGGGCAAAAAAGAGCACCATCAAAACAGTAGGGTTCAGTATTCATACAATTACACAATATTGTAATAACATAACAAGTGGGTTCTCCAATATCGATATGAAATACAAAATTAGTTGTGCATATTCAAAAATATACATGACCAATGTATTGTTCAAAAAAAGAAGACTATATTAAACAAAAAGATTTAATAATCAGTTAATAAAGAATGATTTTCCTGTACAATTAATTAAAAAAATATTAAAGAAATAGAGTAGGGTAAATAAAAATGAAAAGAGTGAAGGAAAGAAAAAAAGTAAAAATAGATATATAGGATTAAAAACAAAATAATATTATAGTGAATAAGTTAATAAAATTATAGAGAATATTAATAAAAATGCAGAAGAATTAATACAAAAATAGTTAATAAAAAAGAAAAAACCTATTAAATTTAACAGATAAAAATACATAGGACATAATTTTAAAAAAAAATTAATGAAGTATATATGATAAAATGCAAACAATGTATAAATAGTGGGATTAATAACAAATACATGGAAGAAACTAAAAATTCTATAAAAACAAGATTAAAACAAAACATGTCAGATAACAAATCAGATATATATATATATAAAGAAAAAAGGAAACAAATATACACAAAATTTAATAAAAATGATGTTACATACAGATATTAAAGAAAGGAAAATTAAAGAAGTAATACTAATAAGATAAAACCAAAATTTAATAGGGATTCTGGGATCAGAATATTAGTATAAATATAGTTCTTAAAAAGCACATATAGAGGAAAATATATAGAGAAAATTACTTATAATTGAATTATGGGTTGTAAAAAAATGGTTACATAGGAGTATAAACATGAATATATTTATAGATATTACATATTAATGAAAAAAAACCCAGTATATTTACATGTAAAACAGTATAAAAATTTATGTTATATAATAATAGTAATAAAAATTAAAGTGTATAAATATATAAATAAAGAATTGTAGGGATTATAGATGTAGTTAGTTTAAACAATATGTAATAGAGAACAGTGTTTCTTGATCTTTGGGTCGTGATAAATTTTTAATGGATCATGAATATGCACCAAGAAATAAACATAAATATCTGATAGCAAAAATATTTTTCATTTAAAAAAATATTAGTATGTAATACTATCTATGCTTTGTGTAGTTTTCTCAAATTCAATTGTAAATATGAACTTAAATAATCATAATGTTAAATTTTGCGATTATTTTCAAAATGTAATTGTTCAAAAAATTGCAACCAAAAATGCAACTAAAATTAATGCAGCTAAAGCATCAATCAGCACCAGTGGTGGAAAATTAAGCAACTAAATCATCAACCAGTGCCAGTGGTGGAATTCAATAGAAATATTCTCAGTTCACAGCATATAGTTTGAACTAGTGTGTAGTTGTTAAAACAGCAAAAAATAAATTTGTATGTATTACAGTTACACCATTTTTGTAAATCATTGTTAAGCTAATAATTGGAATTTTATATTTTGTTAAAAGATACATATATTTGTAATTTACAAATAATACTTATATTTTGTTGTATGTGATTAATGCATACTGAACCGGATTGATTTCCGATTCAATGGTTTTATTACTAATGTTAAAATTTCTTATTATTATTTAATAAAAAAAACATACATGTATTAAAACATATACTCGGTTATATTTAAATAAGGCATTTTAATTTTTGTTTATAGAATTGATTTATTTTAAAAGTTTACTTTCACCGCCTGTTTGTTTTAATCAATTTGATTAAAAACAGGCAAGCTTGCTAATTATATATTCCTGTTGCTTTTATTTTAATCATTTTTAAAGTTAATTCTAAAAAGCGGAGATTTAATTGTGTTGTCGTTTTTGTTTCAATAATCCCTGGTTGGAATTCTTAAATTAGATTGAGCGGGAAATTAATATTTGCCCTGCCTGAGATATACAATTAAAGACTAATGAAAGTGTTTCGCGGGAAATGTAGCGAGGCAAGGATAGCCCGCCAATTTTTAAAGAGGAGAGAGATTGAGGATTAGTGAAACACACTTGGATTATTGCCTGCTGAGAGTTATACTGTTTTGGGTAGCAGTTCGGACATTTAATTCCTGCTAAAAACTTAAACAATTATTGACAAACTTCGTTACTATGCAAGATGTCAAAATCTACCGCTGAGTTTTGCCATCATCAGAATGTCTTGCTAATTTAAACAAAGGACGGACCCACACCTGCCAGCTCTCCTCCAGTCATGCCATGAGCCTCTAAAATAAACACTGCCTCTACCTTGCCGCTGTCAACGGACCTGAAAATGGACTAAAGATAAACATGCACACTCTATATGAACTGTGCTTCACCGTAAGGTGAAATTTTTTTATTCTTTCCAGGGTAAAATTTTTTTAGTTACATCTCCATTCAATCTAATAAACCTGTAATCTAAATTAATATTTAACCTCATATTGATTAGCTACATTTATTCTCTTTTATTGTACTTTGCCGTGTGTCTTAGAATCTTAGTTTTAAGATTCCAAGTTTGCTTTCAATTTTTGTTTATTGGAGTGACATGTGAGTTTTTCTATTTTTATGCCTAACTTTTACTAAATGCTTTGGCAGTCATGTATATTTTGAATGCTTACCTGTAATTATTTTAGTAGCCCGAATTAATTTTAAATACTGTGCTTGCGCTTTTGCAAACCACCAAATCTTTTGGCTGGTGATTTTATTTTCATAGTCTTCATTTTTTATATCTTTGAAAGCAAAAACAATAATTATTTTTGCTTTGTAATTTTATAAGTCGCCAGCAGGAAGACAATATTTATCCCTTTCGTAAATTACAGGTGAGAGAGACTTATGCTGCTAAAGTATTTATAGCTTTCATATTTTCGTACTCATGTGCACTCTCCGATAGATTTATTTTGTATAGCTTAAAATTTATCAGAGCGTGTACTCAGAACTTGTATCGTAAATTTATTTTTTAATAATAATTATTAATAATTCATTTTCTTTAAATGCTGGGGCAGACGTAATTGATTTTCTAATGATTTACTTGTCTCCTATTGAGACCTTTAATTCTTAGATTAGTTTTCGTCAATCGTTTGGTTGGGGATTCGCCAGTCTCAATTGTTTATTTTCCTTTCATTTTCAATCAGATTTTTCGGTTGTTCTTAAGATGGATCAATCATCTTTATTTTAAATGTAATAATAGGTGCAGCTTCTACCGACAGATGGCATTCATGGTCTGACATCTTTTTCGGACCTCGGAAAGCTTGCTGGCGCTGGTTTCGTTGACTTTGTTTCAAGAATGTATTGTTTAAGTATCTGAAAGTGGAAACCAATGTTTGGGTGAATCTTCTGCTGAATAAAATTGCTTCCTCCCTGTAGAATTCGTTATTAGAGTCGGTAAGTCTGCCAGAGCATTGTGTTTAGCCTTTCTGATACATGCCTGAGATAACCCTATTGATTTTAGTGTAAACTTTTTCTTGCAAGTTATTTTGCTCTTAAATAAAAGTTTAAAATTTGTTTAAACTTAATTTGGCTGACATTTGTCTTTGTGCTTTGCTTTCTCAATTGTCTAAACAGTATTTAAGATATCTTGTTTCTCCCTGAGTTTAGCCCGGCGCATTTCGGTTCGCATATCCTAACCACCATTAAAATAAATGTCTAGTTCCGATTTTCGGACTAGTGGCGCCCTCATGATCAGGATATGCGAATCAAAGATCGTTCATCCGTTACAATACATTGTATTGAAAGCATTTAAAATTTTCAATTTATGTCTTTTTTTTGAAGAAATGAACAAGAAATTTCTGAAGAACCCAATTTGGATGATGAAAATGAAGAACTGCCTACTATGCCGAGTGAACCAGTAGTGAAAAAACCAAAATTGACGCACACTTTTGTATAAAGAAAAATATACTAATTATGGTTTCACTTTTATAAAAGAAAATGGAATAGAACTACTACAATGTGTTGTCTGTGGATCTATAATTCTTCATTTAAAAGTAACAACTATTACAGCATTTGGAAACAAACCATAGTCAATATAAAGATAAATATATTGATTTTTTTTAAGAAAACAAGATGAATTTAAAACAAATAGATCTAATTTAACAAAATTTGTTTCTACAAATAAAAAACGTTTAAAATGTTCATATTTGGCAGTCTATCACATTGCTAAATGCAAAAAAGTATATACAACAGGGGAAGTATAAAGCCATGCATAAAAGATATTTGCAAAGAATGACTTTGCGATGAATTTGAATCAAAAATAAACAGCATTCCCATGTCAAATGACACCATTAAGTCGGTGAATAATTGATTTGGCTGATGATGTTGAATCTCAATTAATAGAAAATGTAAAAAAATCCAAGTATTATTCAATTCAATTACACGAATCTACAGATGTTTCTAATGATGCAATAATATTAGTTTATATAAGATATATTGATCTTACATGTAAAGACATTCAGGAAGAATTCCTATGCAATTTAAAATTAGAAATCTTCGACAACATCAGGAAAAATTTTAAAGATAATGAAATTGTATTTCCAAACAAAAAACATTTTTTGGGAAAGCTGCATAGGAATTTGTACTGATGGGGCTGCGTAATAACATGCATAAAGGAAATTTCTCATCCAGATTTAATAATAATCCATTGTTTTCTTTATCGGGAACAATAGCTACCAAAGATATGTGAGCAGATTTATGATATTTTAAATCAGTTTGTACAAACAGTGACCTATATTCGAAAGAGAGCACTAAACACGTGTCTATTTCGATTAATGTGATGAAATGGGTTCAGCTCATAAAAATTTATTATTACATTCCCACATAAGATGGCTTTCAATAGGGAGAGTTCTGAGTAGATTATTTGAACTTCATGTGGAAATTGAAATATTTCTTAATGATCAGAAGCCAACAGTATTCAGTGAATATTTTAAAAGTAATGTGTGGCTTTCCAAAGTTGCCTATTTAGCTGACATATTTTCATTACTTTGTCATTACAAGGATGTCACACAAATCTTTTTATTTGTTGCAATAAAAAGGAAACATTTATAAAAAAAATTGAACTTTGGTTTAACAGAGTTAGAAACAATTGTTTTGACATGTTTCCTTTGTTTTCACATATGGTTGAAGATAAAATGATAATGCATGGTGAATTTTCAGATATAAGTAAAATCATTCAGAATCACTTATTAAAATTAAAAGAAAAGTTTTTTCAATACTTCCCACCTACAGAAGATATTCGTTTCAAAAATATGTGGATCTTAAATCCTTTCCAACAACACCATTCACATAATTTAAATTTATCAGAAGAAGAAAAATCAATAGATTTATCGGCGCAGACAAAAGTTTAGAATTAAAGTTTTAAAAAAAACCAAAAGAATTTACCTAAATTTTGGTTAGAAATTTAGGATGAATATCCAATCCTTAACTAAAAGGCTATAAAATTGTTACTTCAATTTGCAACAACGTATTTGGCTGAAAGTGGATATTCAACAATGATTGTTATGAAGAATAAGGTTAGAAACCAACTCGATGTTAGTTCAACAATGAGATTAGCTTTAACTAATTATATTGGAGCAGGAATTGATAAATTAATTGAAAAGAAGCACCAACAACAAAAACGTTAAATAATTATTTTTGCATTGTATGTTCATTAATTTAAATATGCTTGTAATAAATATAATTAAAATTAATAAATTAATTTATAATATTTTAATAGCAAATTTTATTTAAATATGTTGCTGCTGCAGTTTTACAAATTTTTTACAGTAACTTCAAACAATATTGAAATCGAACTGATACGTCAAAGTAGACTACTTTTTAAATTTTTCATACGTAACTTAAATAAAATTCTGTACAATTTATTTTTGGAATTTTTGCTTGTATTTCATATATAAATAAAAACTTATTTGAAAAGAAAACACTTTTTTTGGTAATCAACAAAATGTGTTAAACTTTTAAATTAAAAATATGTAGTTTAACTCAACTTTTAACTTACAAATTAAACAATTCAAAACAAAGCAAAACTCTCCATATAGTAGTGCTGTCTTGTGCTAACAAGAGCAATCAATGGATGCCAGAAGGCTTGTGCATAAAATCCCTATCTAGTGCCTACTCATCCAATATCCCCAGACTAGTTTCTGGCTTGTGGCCTTCATCAGTGAGGAGCCTTGGATCTGAGAGCACTGCACCTAGATCTTAGGATCTAATGCAACCCTCCAGCACCCACCTTTTAACTCTATTAACTACAAAACTATGAGAATGAAATTGAAAACACAATTAATATTTTCAATCCAAGCTCAATAGCTTATATAGTCATATGGGTCTAAACTCAATTCAGCACCCATACATTTTGGTGTCTTTGGCTCTTTTACAACCATAGCCACTACTATCCTATTAGGCAGGATTGGTGTTAAACCATTAAACATCACATGATCACTATCTCATACTAGCACATAATTGTTATTAAACAATTCAAAACAAAGCAAAACTCTCCATATAGTAGCTTGGATTGAAAATATTGTGTTTTCAATTTCATTCTCATAGTTTTGTAGTTAAATAGAGTTAAAAGGTGGGTGCTGGAGGGTTGCATTAGATCCTAAGATCTAGGTGCAGTGCTCTCAGATCCAAGGCTCCTCACTGATGAAGGCCACAAGCCAGAAACTAGTCTGGGGATATTAGATGAGTAGGCACTAGATAGGGATTTTATGCACAAGCCTTTTGGCATCCATAGATTGATCTTGTTAGCACAAGATGGCACTACTATACGGAGAGTTTTGCTTTGTTTTGAATTGTTTAATAACAATTATGTGCTAGTATGAGATAGTGATCATGTGATGTTTAGTGGTTTAACTTACAAATTATTTGTTCATTATAAATATTATCAAAATTGTCCGGATATATACATATATACAGTACCGTGCTGATGTATTATCTCTTTTATTTTATATTATAATTTATGTAATAAAAATTTGGGTCGCAGAACTATTTCAATAAAGTCTGTTAAGTCGTGCGGCAAAAAGGTTGAGAAATGCTAATAGAGAGAGGTAGAGTATAAAATAATAAAAAAAATTTTTTTTTTACTTTTAAAGAAAGTAAAAGTGGCTAAATTAAAAGATTACAATATTTATAGTTTTTAGATATTAAAAAAAAAAGATAAATATAAAATATTATTAATAACAGAAAAATGAATGAGAAAATAATAGATATTATATGATTTAAAACTTAAAAAGAATATTAATAAATGAATTAAGGTTAAACTTAGAGTTATATGAAAATAAAATTAAGTATTTTATTAAGATGGAGCTAATAAAACAAATTTAAGTTTATAAGGAATAGAAGTCATTAGAAGATTATTAAAAATAAAAATGAATAATATATTTAAATTAATAATTGTTCATGAATATATATATATATAGTCAGGAATACATATGCATAATTTATATTTATTTTATATTAACTGGATTATTTTGTTTGAGTTTGATTATATTTATTTTATTTTATTATGTTTTGTTATATTGGTAATTTTGCTAATTGTATTTTTTCTTTTTATCATTTGAAAAATACAGACCGTTTCACAACGTCAAAACATTTGTTTGAATCCCACCGCTGAAAAAATAATAATACAATTATTTGCGACTTGTTTAGAACTTAATTCTACCTTTCTTTTTTTTTTGGCTTGACTAAATGGTTTTTCTTATTATTATTAATTTTACTTTTTTTAAAAAAACACAACTTGTTTTCACTTTGATTTAGATTATGTTTGAATTAGCCTTTGGGGGGGGGGGTGTACTACAATAAACAGCTTTTTGAGCAGGGGAAATTCGTACTGTTATTATTAACAAAAATAGTCAATTATTTTAACAGCGCTGAAAAAAGAGAATCAACTTTGGGACTTGTTTCGAATTTTTATTTCTTTTTGGTTGACGTAATTGTTTTTCTTAATATTAAATCAAAATTTACTTTTGTGTTTTTGCCGATTAAAAAATTGTTTTCAAACATCCACCTCCACACACTCGGAAAAAGAATTGTAACCAAAAAGTCAATAATTTAACTTGATTTTTTTAAACAACTTTTTCTCACTTTTTACTTTGATTTCTATTTCGTTCGAATTACCTTTTTTTTTTTTAGCCTTCTACAATAAACTGCTTGTGGGGGTGGGGGGTATTTCGTAATTTGTTATTCTTAACAAAAAGTCAACCAAAGTCGTCATTTATTTTAATCCCACTGCAAAAAATTGAATCCAAATACTTGCCAATTTCTAATGAAATAAAAAAGGACACAAACTTTGGACTTTTTACAATTATTTATTCGATTTTATTGCTGTAATAAAAAGTGGACATTACGTGTGCCTGACAAAAAAAAAAAAACAACACAGTCTCACACACTTTCTGTACTCAGCAATTCTGAAGAAAAGTTTCAAAATTGCACATTCGTCTCAGACCTTTTAGCGGTCTCAAATATTTTCCCCATGCTGAAACGTGACTTAGTGCGTGAGCTTTGTCGAAGCCTGTTTGAACATACACTTTGCGAATTTTTTACATATTAACCTATTTTTCGGGAAAGGTGAGGGCTATATGACAATTATTAATAATTAACATTTTTTAAATCGAATTGACATTACTCTATTACGGAGATTTGAAAAAGTCGTACTGCCTTGAAATTTAAACACCCTCAAGCGATACGGTAATCAGCTATGAATAGAACAAATATGAGTAAATAGCTTCGAAGCACAAAACAGGCCGTAATATTTTTGTGCAATGTCATGTAAAGTGGCCTAGCTCAATGGGTTAATACAATACGTAAATGTTGTACTAGCCTGTAAGGCCGTGGCCACGGAAACGACATTTTTATGTGTTTTGACACGTAAACAATGCCCCAAGCGGCCGTGCCCGGATTTCAGGCTTTTACCGTTATATTTTATGTTGCTTTTTAGTTTTATTTTTTTTATGTTTTACATTTTTTATGCTATTATTTATATAGTTATGTATTTTATTTTGTTCATTATATCATAGCTCTGAAGAAGACTGCAGAACAGCTAAAACGTAAGATTGTAGATGCATATATGTACATTAAAAGGTTTTTTGCTAAAAAGTATTCAAAATAGAGTGGATAAATTGCATTTATATAAGATATTACACCAAAATAAAGAAAGTAGTGAATTTGGCAATATTATATATATGAATCACAAATGAACCAATTTTAATGTCAAGCACATATAAAAACATTTCATAACAACTAAAGATAGCAAATTCTGTATGTCTTTACCTTCATTTTAAGACTTTCAAACATTTTGAAATAATTATTTATACTGCAGTACAATTGTATGAAAATTTGTGATAAAGATATTTTACTTGCATACAGTTTAGATGTTTTTAGAAAAATATAAATTGTATTTATAATTTTTTAAAATATTATACTGTAGTAATAATCCATGTTTCTATAGATAACAATGTTTCAAGTAGTGTTATTCTCCTTTCTTCATTAGGTATTGCTAATCTAATCACTGAAATGATCTCCTTTACCTTCACAAATATTACATTTTGGTACTCTAACCTAACTGGCTAGATTATACTATCAAAGACATATCAGCAAAAAAATATCATCTTAGCACAGTGATTTACAAAAAGAGAGAATAATATCACTTGAAACAGATTGTGTTTTACATTAACCCGTGTACTATTACTAGCAATTGAATGTATATAAAAGGTATAAATAAAGTTTGAATTTTTTTAAAAACATTTAACTATATGATGGAAATAATCCGACATATAATTACAAATATATGTTAGTGTATATATAAATGTGTGTGCATGTCTATCTAACACAATGTTCTGCATAGTTATCAGTATCTTTCAGACACATCATTTCTGAAAACATGAAATACCTTACATTGTACAACTTAAAAAAATATTATGATATGCTAAAAATGTGGATGAGAATTAATATGATCGAGAATCAATTTCAAGAGTAGTTAGTTCTTAATGAATTAAACCTAATAATATGTTATATATATATAAAATTAGTTAGTGATGAATTCTTCAGTATAATTTGTATGCAATTAGTTTCTTCAAAAAAGGTAAATTATTTAATATTCTGATGTGTATACCAATTGCAAAAAAATATAGTCTTTCAAAATAAAAATAAAATTATCAATTGTGTATTATCCATTTTTCATCACAAATTTAAATTATATGATAAATCTGATAATTTTTATTTTATTTTGATAGACTGTATTTTAATGCTTTTATAAAGGCATTATTTAATTCCAACATCAATGAGAATAATATATACTTTTACCAATCATGATACATCTGATTGATGAAAAAGGATTAATTATTTGGATTAAAGAGAAACCATGGCAAAACTGTATGACTGTGGGCAATAACATATATGTGTGTTTGCAGGTTTATGTTACGAATTTCAAAAATACAGATCTAACATGATAGTAAACCAATTAAATTTATGTTGAAAATGTTAGTGAATGTAGTTCTATAAAGAAAAGCCTTTACTTTGCCCTTTTTAAAAATGTTTTTTCTTATAATACTCAACTTATGACATACTCAATAAATATTAAAATTTTAAATTAATAGTATATGTATTAGAATCAGATACATTTACTTCTTTTTTTAAAATAAGTTCATCTGCAATCTTACTGAAAGATTTGCTACAATAACACATTATTATAAAAAAAATTTAAAAAGAAAAAAAAAGAAACCTTAATTATTAAGCAGCTGTTGAATACACACATTTTATATCAAATAAACATTTTTAAGTTAAAAAATAAATAAATTCTTAATTAATAGACATACTAATATTTAAACATTGATTTACATTTCAATTAGGGAATTACAATTAGATAATTAAAACTCTCATTAAAGATTCTTCACATTTTTTTACACAAAAATATGTTCAATTAAAAGAAAACAAAAAACTTTTTAACAATCACATATCACATAAAAAGTACATTAAACAATAAGAAATTCTATATCTAAAAGTCATTTATAACATATTATCAATAAACTTGTTTCACTTCATATTCACAATTTATATATATTAAATATTTAATTTATATAAAAAACACTGAATCATAAATTATAAACATAAAATTTCACAGCCCCCCCCCCCCCAATTTTTTTTTGGCTTTATCTATAGAAGAAAAAAAAGGTGTTTTTTAACATTTTTAAGCAAAAAAATTTCCTATTATTGCTTTTTTTTTTTATTGTTTAAAATATGCCTTGAATATATATTGTGTAACTTTTCCAAATGCAAATCATGTCAAAGTTGCGCAAATATTTTATTCTGTAATATTTTGAATAAAGATTGAATTGGAAAATGATGTTTATTACTGTGGTAAATTAAAGAAAGCTAGTCTTCTTTGAAAGATTATATTTACAAAGGATTATTATATAGAAAAGGATTTTTATAAAATGTATTATTATTTAAAGTATTATATTTCTAATGGTTTTTAAAAGTAATTAATGTTTTACAATTAATTTTAAAAAGTTTAGTTTGTAGCTAATAAATGAAAAAAAAAAAATTTCTTTAACCTTTTATTTTCATAACATTAACATGTTTTAAATATTCAACTTTGAACACTATGATAAAAAAGGTAAAAATTATCTTCCTTATATGATTTGAAAATAGATACAACAAAAAGTTTACAAAATTATCTATTACTTTTAAAAACTACGTAAGTTTTCATGTTTAATAAAAAATTATTTTATAAAACAATTCTTGTTCATACAGAATCCATACTCTAAATCTTGCCATTACTGAGGATAACTCCAAAAAGAAGTTTCTAAAAATATATTAAATTTTTGACTTCGACTATTATGTTTTCATTTCAATATTAAAAAAAAGCAATATTTTCTTTTGAAAAACTATTAAGTCTGAAATTATGTAACATAAAACTACATAACTTAACTACCGATTATATATCAAATAATAAGCATATAAAAAAAAGCCTAATTTTCTGTTGAAAAAGTTAGTTTGGAAGTCATGGCAACAATTACTGATGTCTTTACAAATTAAGCCATGAAATAAAATTGCATAGAAAAAAATCACAAGCACAAATTAGAAATTTGTGAAGTCAATAATTGATATGGGGTGATTTTTTTTTTCTGAAAATGCAAATGAAATACAGTAGGGTCCCTGTATTTATTGTTTCAAAATCTAATTCATGCAGCCGATATCTCAAAAATAAATAAATAAATAAGTGAAAGTAAAAAAAAAATTAGATTTTCTAGTTCACACTGCTATGACTATGTTTTGTTACAATCAATCATAAAACATCACATACTTTGCAAATGGCTACACTCTATCTATAAGAAACATGTACTTAAAATTACAGCTAATAATTTCATATCACTTAGATATTGTATGCTTTTCATTTTATCAGTATCAGTTTTTATTTGCAAAAAGAATCAAAAAAAGTTATATCCCCCCCCCCCCTTAATCATTGCACATTTAATTTTTAAAAATACTGTACCATTAATATTAATACTAACTTGGATAAAGTTTTTTTTTAATTAGCTAGTTATTACGTCAAATAATTTTTTTACTTTTGGGAAATATATATATTCTAGCACGTGTGGATGTGTGGCCAACTGTTCCCAAAAGCTATAAAGTGTCAATATAAAATAGATAACTATGATTATGAAGGCAAGATCCTTTGAAAGGACTCAGCTTGTTTGTTTTTAGCTATGTATTTTATATTGACACTTTATAGCTTTTGGGAACAGTTACGCCACACACGCACATGTGCTAGAATTAGCTAGTTATTATATTTTCTTTCAAAATTTCAGTATTATTATTCATAAGCATAGTATTTTCCATCTATTATATAGCATTTTATTTTTTGTCAATTATTTTTATTTATACCTAAATTTAAACCCCACTGCTAATGATTTAACTTATTTAATTATCAATAAAGCAAGTTGTATATAATGTGACATTGCTTTTATAAGCTTGTATTTACAAAAATGTAATTCAGAGAATGTATCAATACCTCAAACAAGCTGTTAAATGATAAGTGTGGTAAGAGAAAATATTTAAAATCTCTATCACCCGAAATTAAGAGCTTGTTTGAGCTATTAGTACACTCTCTGTATTACATTCTAATTTGTAAAAGTAATTTTTTAAATATTTGAATCACTAGAAAATAAACACAAACATAAAAATATACATGTTAAAACCTATGTATTCTAAATTTTTAATTAATTATTTTGTTGTTGTCCTAATATGTATATGTAATTTTAAAATAATTTTTTTACACTTGTTATCTTAATCTGCATTAATTTATATATATACCTTACATGAATACTTTAATTTAACATAATAAAATTTATTTCTCTTTGCTTACAATTTCAGTTGTCCAGCAGTCATCATCAGAGCTACACAATATGCAAATATATATATATAGCCATACAATTAATACTTATATATACATGCATATTTATAAACAATATTCTATGTGATGAATTATAAAATAAAATAAATTATTAGAAAGTTTAAAATACAAATATAAAAAAGTATATATTAAAATTAAAATAAATTATGAAAAAGGAAATCAATTAAAATTAAAAATATAAAAAGTAATATGATTTAAAAATGAATAAGGATATATCATTATAAGGATCATTTGAAATATATTATTTTAAAATTCATAACATAGGATATTATTTATAAGTATGTATGCATAGATAAGTATTAATTGCATGGTTATATATATTTGAATATTGTAGCTCTAATGATGACTGCTGGATAGTTGAAACTGTAAGCAAGGAGAAATAAATTCTATTAAATTAAATTGCATTGAAAAGTATTCATGTAAGGTGTATATACTTTTCTATTTAATTTTAAAATAACAGTTTTGATTATATCTATCAAAAATAAGGAAAACATTTTAAATTTTTAATTTATTTAATGCATATCTTTTATTTATATATTTTTTGTGTATCAATTGAAATATTATTTTAAGAAATGTAGATACATACAAATTTTATGCTACATCAATATATAAAATTAGTTATCTTTTCAATTAATAATGGCAATTCTCCTCTATACATTAATGTATAATTAAATTAAATTTTAATGGCTTCAAAAATACAAATGCTTATAAAAAACATTTGAAAATTTAATTAATTAAATTTATGTTTTACACTATAATTTTTTTTTTATTTAGTTGCTCTAAATAAAGACAGCAAATGCTGAAAGAAAAAAAACCCTCAAATTATAAGACAGGTTAAATTTAAGCTCATAACAGCAAGAAGAAGAAAATTTGATTCCTCTACAAAAAAATTAACTAACTGGACAAAAAATTTTAAGAAAACTGATTCAATTCATAACAAGCTAGTTTGGGAATTATCCTAGTAATAGTTTTTGACTTAGTTGTTCTGTGAATAGTTTTATATTATCACCATCACATATTTGATGAGCTATAATTTATTTTCAGGCACATACTATGAATATATCTGATAATAATTACTATACATTTCCATTTAGAAAAACATTTATTTATTCTTTTAAATGAAGATTGTAAAAATTACACACAATTTTTAAAAATTGTTAAATAAAAATGGAATTTATTTAAAAATAAACTGACTATTGAAAATTCTGAAATGAGGCAAAACAAAAAAAAATCAATAGTAAACTGTCAACTATAAACAAGCATCATCATTCTATCAAGAACCTATTGCCTAGACAAGCATAAGAGACTATTTACAAAAAGCACATCCACAAAACATACATACATCTATTTTATAAAGGGTTTTTAATAAATGCTAAACATTTTCCTTTGATAAATACATTACAAATGGCTAATGAAATTTCAAAAAAAAAAAAAAAAATTACAAATTTGTCAAATGATCAAACAGAAAACAATTGGCAGAAAAATAATCTGAAATAAATTTTCATAAAATTATTCATTAAAAAATTTACAAAGTCATCCAACACACATTATTATCTTCTTTTTTTTTTAAAAAAAAAACCAAACAAAAACAAAACAATAATATGACATCACAGCAAAGAATCTGTACTATCCACTGGGAAATGAGAGTTAATCTGAGGATCACTTTTAATGTTAGAGTACATTTTTTCAAAATTCACCAATTCAAGATCTACTCTTGGGGTATTACATTTTCCACTGATTAATCTTTGTTTTTCTCTCAGCTTCTGTCGAGCTTCCACACATTTCTGGTTGAGAATGGTATTGATTTTGGTGACAGTAGTCTCAGGAAATTTATCCATTACAAAGTCTGCAAAGAAAAAAAAGAAAATAAATAATGGCAATTCAAAATAAATAGTGTATTTTACATTTTTTTATTATCTATTAGTCTATATATTTCTTAATATTCTGGATCAATACAATGTGACATTCAAAGGTAAAATAAATAAACTGGAAATTTTTTAAAAAAGAAATATCATTCACACATGCTCATCTCTGCCTTCAAAAAATCACCAAATCTTGATTTAGTTAAGAACTAATAGATTTCTGAAAAGACAAAGTATGGTATTTCTTAATCTTTAAACTCACAAGTAAAATCTAATAAACTCACTATACTGACTGAAGTGTATTAATGTGAAGCCCATTCATGTTTGTTTAACATATTGGTAATCACCATAATAGTAATAGTTAGAACAACAGGAATATATGGAATAAACATTAAGAATTTGTCCTGCTTTATTCCTTTAAGATCTCAATGAGTCAACAAAAGATTTCCTTTGATAATAACAAACTTCTTTCTGCAAAATCATAAAATGATACTTAACTATTACCAGTTAGAGGGTAAAAGTTTCAGGTTAATCAGGGTTGGTCAATTGAATGTTGATGCACTGATTAAAAAACAAAAAAATACAATTGTAATGTGATACAATCTTTATCAATGGTAGAGAAATATCATATTCCTATAGTGTGGTGTTCATAATAATTTACCTTTTTATCTTGGTTTCAGAGATTCCATTTCCTCATGAGCTGTGCTAGAATAAACGTTATCATTCTAAATTTAATAATATATATAATATTCACATTAATTATTTTATAATATGGCTGATTCTTTTAAATCACACTATTTAAGATACTATTTGCCAGAAGCAATAAAATAACATTAGTTTTGATCAGATAAAATTTATAGTTCAATTTTAATATCTGAGTTTAACAATATGAAATGTAATATAATGTAAAATTACTTCTCCTTACGTTAAATCAAAAACTTCTGTGCATACAGCATTTGCCCAGAAATCTAATTTTCAAAATAAAACATAGTAGCCCTCTGAAATTTTTTTATACCATTCTAAGTTTTTTTGTCAAATAAAACAATTTCTTTTTCTTTATGTCTTAGTTTATTATTGTGTTTCCCCAAAATAAGATCAGGTCTTATACTAATTTTTGTTCCAAAAGATGTCTTAGAGCTCATTTTCTAAGGATGTCTTATTTCTTCATGAACAAAATTCTACATTATATTTATTTATACATTCATTACTTTATGAGGGCTCAAAAATAACTGAAATTATTCCTGGTAACTATGCCTGTTGTAATAGATACCTCTTGTGGGACCTTTCTGCAGTAATCTGTCGAATGATGTCATCATGTGAAATTGTGGTCACATGTAGCACTTTTTTTTTTTTTGTAAATTGGGTTTTGTATTTTATCAATTTTTGTAATGGCTGTAAAGTTACAGCTTACAAACAAATTGCTTAGGAAAAACACAAGCTTACAAATGGTTTAAAGAAAGAGTTAAATTCACCACATCCCAAAAAAGTGTAATAAGTTACATCAAATGTCAAGACAATGTTGATTTTCTTTTTGGTTGCAAGCAGCATTGTTCAATCAGAACTCATTCATAATGATCAGGTATTTAAAATCTACAAGTTCTGGAACTTTTGTGTGATATGATAAAATGTCCCATTTTGTAACAAAGTGAGGAGTGCATGTTTCATCATGACAGTGCATAAAGCTTGAATGTGAAACAATTTTTCATTAAATTTACCATGATCCAGACTTATCCATCAGTCACATTTTCTCGATTTCTCTCCATGTGACTTTTTTTAAATCTCTCAAATTAAAAAAATGTATCTTTTTTTTTTTTTTTTTTGCAGACTTAGAAATGGTGAAGAAAAAAGGGATGGATGTGTTAAAAAACATAACTTTCCAAGTATTTCATGACTATTTTGAAAAGTGAAAAACACATTTAGACTTGGTGCATTGCATTAAATTGACTATACTTTGAAAGAGATTCAATTTGCAACAATTTATAATAATTTTTTGTTATAAAATTCCAGTTATTTTTTGGGGCTTCCCTTGTATAAATCAGTATGTTTGCATATTTCAACAGATGAAAGAAATCCAATCATCTGGCTGACAATCTTAAGTAGGCTTACATTATAAGCATCCTGAAAAATCATGCTAGGGCTTATTTTTAGGAAAACATGGAATTAATTATTATGAAAGACATATTTAAATTGTATTATACAAACATTATCAAACAGGACTTTTCCTTTTTTATACCCTTTGACCCCCAGTACGACTATCTAGAAATTTCGACTTTCAGCTGAGTTTGCATGTAATTGGTAAATGTCATACATACAGGACTTACTTCTTTCTTTGCGCCATTTTGTTTTCTATGAGAATATCTACGAATTTTTTCTGTATGACAATTTTTAGATTTTTTTATGAATATTTTTAGTGAAGGGTACCTAAAAATTTTATATTTTTTTATTTTTATCATTTTAGATATTGTAAAAAAGTTATTCCACAACGGTTGCATCAATTACCGAAGATTTTAGTTCTGATTTTCCGTAGAAGTTGTCTGCGATTCTGGACCCTCTTCTCACATACGTTTCTGGATAACGTTCAAGGGTATGCAATTACTTTATTTTTTTTTATTTTTTGATAAATTATAAAATTTTATATGTGCTGTGACAAATAAATATGCTATAGAATGATAAATTATAAAATTTTATATGTGCTGAGACAAATAAATATGCTATAGAATAATAAATTATAAAATTTTATATGTGCTGAGACAAATAAATATGCTATAGAATGATAAATTATAAAATTTTATATGTGCTGAGACAAATAAATATGCTATAGAATGATAAATTATAAAATTTTATATGTGCTGAGACAAATAAATATGCTGTAGAATCATAAATTATAAAATTTTATATGTGCCGAGACAAATAAATATGCTGTAGAATGGAAAAAAGTTCGGGATTGGAGTAATCTGTCATCCCTTGAGCTGATGCATTTTTTGGTATGATTATAAATATAAATAGAGTTTGAATTTATGGACGAATTATTGTATCGGCCCGGACTTGCTAAAGTTATGACCCGCAATTGATTTCTGTCAATTTTAGGCAAGTAATATAGGATATTGTATACAGATTTTCTGGCTTCCTTAATCCATCTACTCTGCGTTACAGTGCCATGTATTTGAACTCAGCCTTTCTTCATATCTTTTATGCAAAATAATAAATATATTTATATACAAGTTTATTGTACACAACTGGAATTTCATGTAATATAGGATATTTTATACAGACTTTCTGGCTTCCTCAATCCATCCACTCTGTGTGACAGCACCATGTATTTGAATCCAATCTTTCTTCCACACATGTAATCATTGTTCATAATAAAAAAATTTTTTTATCTTTATTGATTTATTTTTATTCATTCTATTTTTTATGAGTTTGATATTTATTTATTTTTTGAATACACTGTTCTGTTACTTTTTTCTCCGCTAAAAACTATTCATATTGTTAATAGATACTTTTGCACAAATGAACACATCTGGCTCTAGAATGAAAATGGACCACAGCAAGGCCACTGTTTTAGTAATTTTCACAGTGAAAAATTACCTCAGGTAAGACTTCCAATACATCATTCTTTTTGTAATTTTGTGACAGATGTGATGAAGCTGTTTATGAAATTGTCATTTTATCATTTGGATTTCAAAATTTAGGATTTGTGAATCAATGTAAAAATAAACATTCTTAAAACTATTAAAAATATTTTTTTTCTTAACTTTTTCTTTATGAAATGACTATTTTAACAGCTTCATTACATTCTTTCATATATGACCTTTCTTTTAATGCATGTTTCTTTTATATTTATTACATTCAAACACAAAATATCTAAGTTATTAGAGTTAGGGTAAATTTTTCTAAAAATTAACAATGGCCGCCTGGTTTTCAAAGGGTTAAGCTTTTTTTTCGAATTCAAATCAGAATTACTATGATTATCTAAAACAGATGGAATAAATGGTTTCCTCTTAATTAATAAAAAGTATAAGAAAAAAAAAAACAATGTTATTTTAATAACATTTTTATAACCTAATTATTTCATTTGGATTTATAAATATCAAACTTAATCCACCCACAACTTTGATATATCTACTCTAGATAAATCTATTAATGATTATCACTAATCATTTATAAACTAGACATTATCCCTAGCGTGGATATAAACTTTAAATCTCAGTTAAAGATTAATATATGTTTTTAATTAAACAAACACACGTGGAGTTATAAATAAAGACATCTCAAAAAATAAATGACTTCCAAGGTGTATTTTGTACTGAAAAAGCACTCATTAGTTAGCCCACGTCACAATATCTCACATATACAATTATCATATAATTCAATATTTATCAACAATAAATTCTAGTGTCAAACTTACTCCATCCACAACTTTGATACTATTCATTCCAAATAAATATATTAATGATTTTATTATTAAGCATTTATTAACTAGAGATTATCTCTAATCCAGATATAAACTTTAAACCTCAGTTAAAAACTAATATATTTGTTTTCTTAATTAAACACATACATATAAAATAATTAAACTATTTCATATAAAATCAATATTAAGGAGCAAAGATAATTCAGAGACCATTGCAAAACTCAATAATTATGAAAAATACTCTAACTTTAATTAATGTTAAATTCAATAAATGGTTAAATACTGATCAAATGTAATTAGTAATATTTTTTTTAATTTTAAAATAATAATGATATTATAAAGTTAAAAAATAATTTTAAAAATGAATAATATTTTAAAATAAAGAATATAATGATAATTTACAAAGTATGAAAATATAGATGTATGTAGTATGTATATATATATACTCAAATTATTATTGGTATACGATTTATTTCTATATAGGTGTGTTCTTATGTTGGGTGCTGTGCTCAGGTTACCAATGGGTTCTACATAAAGTGAATAATAGAATGATTTTCAGATATAATATTTAACTATGAATAACAAATAAATAGTTCCCAACCAATTAATGCCTCTGCTACCATTAAGCATAGAATGATAGTTCATCAAATGACTGATCATCAAGAATTTTCTCATACCATCGATAATCTTCCTTTACTAAGTGAAACACTAGATTGTGTGCTTATGCAACCACATTACTATCCTTTAATTACATGCATAGCAATTCTGATTCCATTTCTTTTTCTCATTTTTTTTAAATTCAAGCCTTGAGAAAACAAGTTAAAGTGACAGTCCTTAATTTGTGAATTGTTGTTTTAGGCAGTACAATCATTAATGAATCAGGTTGAAACAGAATTTGAAACAGAAGCTTCATACAGAAGTCAGATCAAAAAAATGTTTTTAAAAATGGCCTACTTCATACAATCTAGCTAGATTGTCATGCCTTGTAATTACTCATTAAAGCAACATAAATAATAATATTGATAGTAATAATGGTTAAGCAGGGTAATATACATCATTCTTTTTTTTTTTTAAGTATAGATACATGGAATTTGCAAACTTTACTTGACCAAAACTCTTTGAAATCTGAACAGAGGATTGCATTGGGGATTAAGGGACTTACAAAATTTAAGATCAATACTAATTTTTCTAAGAAAGAAAGATTTACAGAACAGATAGATGGGTAAGGTGAAAGACGACTGCATGGTGTTGATTTTGTTATAAATTCTAATTCAGTATCAGAATTCCTTGATATATCAAAGAAAAAACTTTAGTAGTGTATATGCTCCAATGTTAGATTTAGAAAAATGAAAGAAAACTTATTTCTTGCTGGTTAGTATTATTATGGCAATATCATTAAAGAATCATGCATTTGAAGAACTTGGTAATCAAGCCAAAAGATGTTGAAAAGAACAGTGTTGGCGGTTGTAAACACAAAGAGTCTGTTGTTATTGAATTTTTACACGATATATAGATTGATTATCATAAAGATTTTGATTAGATAGAAAAATCACCATAAAGTAATATAGATACATCTATACTTAAAACAATGACATTTAATATGTTATAGTTACAAGTCAAAATCCAAGTGAATTTCATATTATATAGATATTTACAAGTGTAGATTATTGGAGTGATCATAGATTAAGGTTAAAATGACAATTGTATAAAAAATATGTCGTATACAATTAGATTTGCAAAAAAATTGTTTTTTGTTTAGAAGTACTGAATATTTGTGCTAAATTTCAGTAAGTATTAATTAATAAATTATTGTTAATTTGGAGTTTAATGATTATCACATTATTGAGACATAATATTCTCTAATAGTATTGTGGATACAAGTAAATTTATTCTTAGAGTCACTAAAAAAAACTATTATGACTGTTTTTCTGATAATAATATTATTGTAAACAGTCAAATCTGTCTATCCGTCTGTTTCACCAACTATATACTATAGTAGTATTTATTTATGTATACCTATATCCAAATCCTCATATATTACACTAATTTTAAATTTAATATACTAATCGTGTGTGTGCGTGCAGGTATTTTAGCATACAGTATAGAAAGCGTATGCATATATGTAAGAAATCAGTAAATACGCACATATATATATTGCTGGTGGTTAAATAAATGTAAACATGCTATGTATGTGTAACCAGGACCTACATGGTTGTCAGAATACTAAATGTGGAGCTTCAAGATAAATATAGAAATATAAAAATAGTTCAACAACCGACAAAAAGACTTTAAAAAATGATTGGAGAAGTAAAAATTACACAATAGATACAGATATTTTACTGATTGTGATTACTTTACATCTTTATTTGTTGCTTTGAAAGCAAAATATAATCTCAAAAAAATTGTAGCACAATCTTATTAAATTCATCAATGGCATTCTCTTATATGATGACAATGGTATTAGAATAGATGAACAAAGTATTTTGTTTTTTGAATAAAGATTTAAAAATTGAGTTATCAACTTTTAATAACATATAAATTTTATTTACTCATTTAGATTCGAATAAAGATATCCATCCAGTTTAGTGAAATCAAAGAAGCATTCTATAATCACAGAAGAAATTTTAAAATATGATAATAATATGTTAGTTTCAAAAATATATGAATTTATAAGGTTGTGCTGCTTGATTTTAAAAATGGTTCTATTGATTCAATTTTTAAAAATAAAGAGAATAAACGAAGATTGCAGTAATTACCATGGAATATCATTATTATCTACAATAGCAAAGGTACTTTCAAGGATTTTATTAAACAGATTGTTTCTAACCACAGATAAATACTGGTGACCCAATGTGGTTTTAGAGAATCAAAAATCATTATAGCCATGGTTTTTATGTTTTCAAGCAAATACAAAAAAAAAAAAAAAAATGCCATGACAACAGAGTAATTTATTTAACTGATTCTACTGATTTAGACAAGCATTTGATTCAATTAATTGAACAATTGTTATGGCACTGTTTGAAATTAGTTTGTATACACCAAAGTTAATATATAAATTCTATATAATGAAGTAAGAAATGCTATTACTATAGATAAAAAAAATCTGAGGGATTTGAAATGAAAAAATATCTTAAATAAAGATGTGTATTTGCTACAACATTATTTTTAGCATTTTATAACTATGGTGTTTGGAACTATTTATAGATAGATGGTTTAATAAATCAGACATGAAGAGGTAATATAGATTTAGTGTGGTACTGATTCTAATGTTATTCTTTCCAGAACAAAAGACATCTACAGGATGTACTTAATAATTTGAAGGCAATATATAAACACTTTAGTTTAATAATTAATGATCCAAGTTTTTTAATAGCTGATAATGGAAGAAAAATTTCCAGTAGCTTTTAGCTTGAAAGATTATCAATTTGAAAAAGTAACAATATCATAGTGATTTTTTTAAATACCAATATGAACTTGGATGGTGAAGTGAATGTGCTGTTGCTGTTTTTAACTAGTTAAAGACTATTTATTACAACACAGGGAATTATTACATAGAGCTATGATTTCACCTAATTTATTGTATGTAAGTTAGGCTTAGACACCCCATTGACATAGCATAAAGATAATAGAAAAGTTTCACTTAAGAATCCTCTATGAAATTTTAAAAATATAACTGGAAAATCTTAAAATTAAATCAGTATACTTTTCACTTTGCTGGATGTGATACTATAGAATTCACTACTAGAAAATCATATCTTCGGTGGATGAATTTATGAAATGAATAAACAATGCAAAACTTTATAAAAGAGTAGTTTATAATGAATCTGCTTGTGATTTTCACTGAGAAGCTATGATGGACAATACAATACATCAGAGGGTGCAGTTAGAATGTTGAAGTATTTCAGAAATAAAATTTATCTGCAGAAGTTAAAAGACAGCACAGTAAAAATATATCAAATAGCATGTTTATGTGTGGGTGTATTTCAGCTTCACAAATTAGTTTATATAATCATTATAAAACAGGTCTGTAGTATGTTATTATTGTTTTTACATGTTTTGTCTTTTTTTCTTTCTCTTGGAGTTGTAATAGTCATTTTGAAAGACTGCTGGTGATGATACATATATATATATATTTAATTTTTTGAAACTAATATGTGAATATATAAATATAATCTATGTATTAAAATTGTATAAATAATAGTTAATGTGTATATATAAATATAATAAAAAAATTTTATGTTTGCGTAAAAATATAATGTAATTAAATTGTAATTTATAACTCTGACGAAGACTGCTAGACAATCAAAACTATAAGATAATTAAATTAAATAAAGTATTATGAAAATTACAAAGACAAAGTAAAATTTTGTAAAGATTTATATAATTAATTAAATTAGAATTATACATTAACCAATAGGAGGAAAAAACAACAACTTCCAACAAAAGCAAATGTTCAATTTTGAGAATTCCAAAATTATGAATTCATACCTTCAACAAGAGGCATTAAGTTGTTCAATTTCAAACATATTTAGTTTTTTTTTAAGATAGTTTAGATGGTAAAACTTTAATACTATAAAAAAAAAAAATTTTATGTATAGATTGATTAAGAATATTGCTTGAAATCCACAATGAAGCAAGAATATAATGTTAATCACATTAATATCTAATTTCTTTGGCAATCCCAATTCAAACAAATTTCAACAGTAGTCCACTTATTATATCTATCATTACATTTTAATATTATATGTTTCTATTTTTGTTAAACAAGCAATATCTTTACCTCTAATGGCTTGAACTTTTTCTTCATCTAGCTTAGTTTGTTTGCCTCCCCCACCAACATTGGATGTTGCTAAGATTTCTATGGGAAATAAATGTGATGCAAGAAATCTTACAACAGCACTCCATGTTTTAATTCCGCGAAGAGATTTTTCTAATTGACTAGCAGACAACATCAAGCCATTGTTATGTGAAGACTGAAAATAAATATGTAAATAGTAACATTAACAATTAAGAAATTTTCTAATTAATAAATTAACAAACCATCTAAATAAAGTGATATATATTCAATAAAGATTTTGATAGAATTGTAATAATATTAAAAAGACCAAAAATCATAACAGAGAGAAAAAAAGGTCAATTATATTCCAATTATGCTATTAAAATTCTGATTGAAAATTGTTGGAAAACAAAAAAGAATGTAATGTGACATTGACTACTCCTTTTTACAAATAATTCTCTTCAACAAATATTGTTATGAAATTTAATCACTATAATGTTTCATTAATTCATATAAGGTTTAACTTCCATTTACAAAAATTATTTTTGCTTTAACAAATCAAAATTCTAATATTTTATTGTCGTCCCCCCCCATTTACAAAATATTCTAGATTGTTGAATATATCAACATAAAATTGTGATCAATGCTACAGCTTTTTTCTTCATCATAGACTTCTAATTTTTTTTCACCTTTCCTAATTCCTCTTTACATCCTAGCATACACAATATTCAATAATACATATCAAATTCTTCCTCTCAAATAAACTGCCTATTATAAATTTTATTCAGATTTACAAATTTCATTGTTTCTCATATATTTTATTTAATAATGACCCACTTTCCAAATTCTCCAATTTTATTAATATAACAATTCATACTATCTAACTATTCTTTCTAAATTTATCTATATCCTTAGACAAATACTCTCATGTTTACTTTTTCACACAATTTCAATCTAACTGCTATATTTTTTACAATTTCTTTAATAACAACAACAAATTAATAAATTCTTTAGCTATATATCTATTTATTTTCTTTCTATGACATTTCTGAAGATAAAATACTTTATCTCTCAAATGTGTCTCTACCACTGCTAGCAAATATAATTTTTTTTTCCTATAAAAATCCCACTCTATTTCTTTCCACTGATTAATATCCCTATTCTCTTGCACACTTATGGTATAAATTTTTATTTTAACACCATTATCCTTTATTTTAAATATTCTTATAACTATAAAAAAAAAATTCTTTCTTCCTATACAGTATCCACTACTCTGACTTTAATCACATATTTTCCATTACTATATCTCTTCCCTAAATGTAAATATATCTTTTCCTTTTATTTCCTCTAAAATATAATGTTCTATTTTATATGTTATGTAATGAAATTTGAGATAAGTAATGTGCAAAATAATAATAAAAAATATTATAAATTCATTTACTTAGTATTTTACTGTTCCTCTTTAATAAATGTGATCATAATCATGCTTTTTTAAATAAATTGTTATTTCTAAAGAACATATTTTATACATCTAAAAAATTAGCATTATTCTAGGATAATGTAAAATGATTATTATTCAGATGAAAAGTTTCAATGCATAACCATATGCCAGAAATGTTGTAAATTATATATTCTCTCCTTCAGAGATTATTATATGTTTTAATAAACATATCACTTTTTTACTCCTTTTTGTTAAATTATTTTTCCAGCTCTATTTTTTTTGTCATCTCAAATCCCATTTTAACAAAACCTGTTTCATTAATTCCACCATTCTATTGTCATATTATCATTTTTGTTATAAAGACTGATATTAAAAAATCATAATGAAACAAATATTGAGCTGTCAACATGTCATGGAAGTTTAGATATTTAATAACTCTAGCTGACATGATGAATGAAGGTTGTTGGGAAAATGCATACATAGTGAGAGAAAAAGTGGTCTGGATTTCTGCTGATGAATATTTGTAATATAGTGAAATTGAGATAAGAGATATACTAAAAAAAAAAACTTTATAAAAAAAAGAATAAAAATATTCTAACATCTCTTCCATTCCTTTACCAATAATTTACACCCATTCTCCTTACAAGTAATTCTGATCCTAATTCTTTTTCAATATCTTATATTTTAAAAATAAATGTTCAATGCTTTTCCTCCCAATGTTATATATATCACGTTTTTTGTTCAAATCTTTATTCCTTTTTTTTCCCCTTCTAAAGTGTCTTTTCTTGAACCAAATTACAATAAAGTTCCCTTTAGTGTTAGCATACATTTTTTATACTATATATATATATATATATTATTCCTATATAGCTCTAAACTCTTCTTTTTTAACCAATTTCTTTTGCATTGAACTTATAATACATTCTCTACATATTTAGTCCATTTACTTTATATAAATTATCTTTGCATAATATAAAATTTCCTGTGCAACAAGTTTTATTTTTCACTTAATCCAATTAAACATAGCTATATAATCTTCTCAAACTGCAGTAGTGGTTTCAAAAATTCAAAGGGAAACATACATGAATAAAAGATCATTGGAACATAAAAATTTAATATAAATATTAATATCTTACTACTTACAAATTTTATAGCTCTACCTGAAGGCTTATTAAAATCATAATTAAGACCACAATGGCCTTTACAATATCTCTAGATCCCCATTTGTAACCTTCAACAACAATATTATTGGGTAATGAGATCTCTAGATCCTTCTTGTTCTCGGTATCTTCTATCATAACATGCTGGTCTCTTCTCTGATAATAGTTCTCTAAAGTTATCTCTATCTATCCAAGAAGGTTCTTACTTTCTATTTAAAAGTGCTGCCTTAAAAAGAATTAAGTTTGTAAATTAATTTTTCTCTTATTTAAATTTTTTTTTTTTTTTTACTTTCACAAACTTGATTACATGTTTCTGAATTTTGCATTTCTTTTGTTATTAATCTTCTACTCTAATTATTATTACTTATGTGATTTATATAAATATTAATTCATGTAAATTTATGTCATGTATACTTTTTAGTATATTAAATGTACATGTGCGTGAACAATTAACACACATATATTTTATTATTACTTTTAACTGAACAAGATTCTCCACAGTTCCACAAGTAATCTTTTGAAGAGACAGATGATTGTCACATACAGCAATATTTTTTTTCCATTTGTTCATTTTGGAATTATTTTGCTGCCTCTTAACTAGTTTTACTTCCAAATAATCTGCATTTTTAATTGTATCCTCAATTATAGTACTTTCAGAATCTATACAGTTTCTATATGGTATTCCAACCATTGGGTAACACACAATCTGACATTCTCTTTACCTTCAACTGTGTTTGCTTATCTCCAGTTTTTCCTCCAAGTGATTAATATGATGATTACAATGAATTCCTGGTGCAGTTTAGATTTCTATTATCCAATCTGAGATTATTCAATGACTTTTCCTTCTATTAATAACTTATGAAGATATTTTTAAATAAAATACCATATCTACTTTAAATGAACACTTTTCTCCTCCCTAGCATTTTTAAATTCTGGTTCCAAATAGTTCCATTCAAACTACTAGTTTTTGATAATCTACATTTTGTCCAATATGAGCCAGCATCAATTAAAATTGCAAAAACATTATCTTTTCATGGAATTACATTGTCTATATTACTCTCAGCTCCATAGTCTGTCAGTTTTTGATCATGGAGAGAATTTCTTAGGCAATGTTTTTGCATTTTTTTATATACACTTAAATTTCCACACCAATGCTAGGCCACCACACATTACTGTGTGCTATGGCTTTAGTGCCCTAATTTCAATATGATGATTTTAGAAGTATTTCTGAAATCTTAGCAGATCCTGAGGAGGGATCAACTTTATCAACAATTATTGTAACATTTATTTAGTTGGTAGTTGCCCTCATATTTTCCATAAGAATTTATAAAAAATTTCAGGCTGTTTATTTGATCATTTGCTTTAGTCCAGAGCACTATGATTTTACTGTTGATCAATTGTGGATGAAAATGATCTATATATTTTAGCGTTATCTCACTATCATTTTTTTTAACATTATATTGGCTATCTGATATAACAGATTATATCGGCAAATCATTCTAGAATTTAAATGATCTCTGCATCTTTATTTGAAAATATTCCTTACAGCAGTCAGTGATGACTATTTTAAATGTTTGGCCATATAAATACTGGTAGAATTTTCTGACAACAAATTATTAATCCTCCTTTATCTAACTGGCTGTAATTTTTTCAGCTTTGCCCTTGTACTGGATAAGAAAACTATTAGGCATTCCCATTTTCTAATGGATGACCAAATACTGCTCCAATCCTGTAAACTAATTTATCTGTTGTTAAAATTGTGTTTAAATTATAATCAAAATAAATAAGCAAGCAGCTAATAGTTAACAATGCTTTTATCTTTTGAAAAGCCATCTCTTGCAATTAACTTCCAAATCCAAAATTGATTTTTCTGAAGCACATTGTATAAAAGTACAATCATATAGGCTTTATCTCAAGGGGAATTATCAAAAAAAAATTTACTAGATTTAACAAAGCTTGAATTTTACCTTCTCTGGTGACGGAGCATTCTTGATCACTTTAATGTTTCTGGATCTGGCCTCATCCATACAAAAAGTTTCTCTTGCATTCCAATGCATTTCTCAGAGTTCAGTTTAGCTCTAAGTTTTAAGTCACTCATATACCTTATTTAATCAATAATGTAATGATTCTTCTGAATTAGCCATTATTAGAATATCATTAAAATATGGTGTATTCATTTCGCTTAACAGTTCATCTATTTGCACTTGAAAAAATATTTAGGTCTATCACCATTTCAAATGAAAGGTGGTTGTATTTGAGCAATTCCTTATGAATTGTAATAACCAGCAGGTTTGCCATTTTTTCCTAGGATTGGCATTTGGTGAAAAGTGGCATTCAAATTCAAAATTGTGGATAACAATTTAGAATCATCCACTGGTTAGCATTCTCTTTCATTTGTAACAAAGGTTTGTTAACTGTTATCCTGGAGTCACTATATATATGGATTTATCCTTTGGTTTTTGTATTAATTACTATGGTTTTGAATTTGAATGCCACTTTTCACCAAATGCCAATCCTAGGAAAAAATGGCAAAAAGTGTCAGCACTATTTTCTTTACTAATATCTCTAACGCTTCTTTAGCTCTTGTCCTTTGTGTGAAAGGTATCTTTTGCAATTAAAAATAAATAATCCCCCCATCTCCCAAAGCTGGATCTCAACAGTATATAGTATTCTTAACTTTCCCTGTTCAGACCCAAATAATTTAGGGAATTTAATTTGTATAATCCTTTAGTTATTGATTTTACTGAATTTACAGATTTTTATGCCTAGTAAATTAACCCATTCACTTATTAGAAATTTAAATTGCCTTTCACAATAAATAAATTTAACTTTTTCTAAGAATTATTAACTTTGACAGTTATTTTACCTACACCAATGATAACAATGGGTTTTCCATTTGCACCTTTGACCTTTTTTTAAGTTCTATTTTTGCTGACTTAAGTCATTTTCCTATTTTACTTAGTTTGATCCAATCTCTTTGTGACATAAGGAACACCCCAATTCTACTGTCATAGATTTGTTAAAATAGTGTTGACATTATTTGATAAAGGCCATTTATGTTGGTCTTTTTGATTTTAATGTGATAAATTTAATGAGTTTTTTATTTGTACCTTCTTTGATTTTAGTATGGCTAGCCATAGCTAGGTGGCCTAACTTCCCATAATTCTTACACTTCACACTTTTCCACTGCTCTATGCACAAGATTTTCACAATAATAGGATTTTAATTTTATCTTTTGCAACAATTCAGACTTGCTTGCTCCTAGTATTATTGTCTGTTTGATATCTTTCTTGCCGGGTTGGAAAAACTCTTTCATATTTATGGCCAGTGCCTCTTGATTATTTCTACATACAAGAGGTCAATATGGCTAATAGCTGTCGCTGCAGGTTTTCCATTGATCATGCATTTACAGAAATTGTTCCACAAAATTATCTCCAAGTAATCTTCATACACACTAGTGACAAGGCAAGTCTCACTAATCTATATCACCCCTCCCCCTCACTTTGGCATCTATTACATAAATGAAGTTGAGCTACATGTTCAGAAGATTTGGAATTTAAATGATGGCTTAGACATTTGATCAATTTTGCAAAGAGAAAATTTTCGGATTAGGTTCATGAAGTGTTTTTTCAATCTTAATTATTCTAGAACTTTTAAAAAAGGTAATGAAATCACTTCCAGAGAATCATCTTTTGAATTATTTACAATAAAATGCTTATCTATATATTTTATATAGATAAATCCTTCAGAGTATTAACATCAAATTCTCAATTGTGCTGTTGCCATGTAATTTACCTACTAATAACTAACTATGCTTTAATCCATTGCTTTGTGTTTTTAAAGATTAAATTTCCAAAAAATATCATGCTGTTTACTTTTTAATTTTAATTTAGTGCTCTGTGACCTTATTGATTCTCAGACTAAACCATTAAGTATGCTATGTCAGGATTCCTCAAGCAAACTGTAATTGGGGGGTGGGTTAAAAAAAAAAAAAGGAATTTCACTGGAAATATAAATCAATTTTTAAAAAAGGCCCACCAGGACACAGAAATTTGTATAAATATTTAATATAATAAGGTTAAATATTCATTAAATATAAATTTGAAATATTTAATGTATAGGGCAATATTAATAGATGACTTCTTACAAATTTTATAGTTCTGCCTAAAGGATTAATAAAATCATAATTAAGACAGAGATAGCCTTAAAACATTTTTAGATTCCATTTGTGATCGTCAATTGGGATGTCACACGGAACTGAGATCTATCCAAGTCCCTCTTCCTTTAGATGTTTCTTCTAGCTGGACATTCTAGCCTCTTTATTGATTTATAGCTTAATCTTCTTTTTAACAGTTCTCTGGGGACCTATCAAAGAATGCATTTTATTTTCTATTTTAAGACTGCTGCCTTAGAAATAGCTAATGAGTTTTGTTAATTAGTTTTTTCTGTTATGCACTAATTTTTATTTTTTTTTATTTTACAACTTGATAACATGTTTTTGAAGTCAGAATCCCTTTCTTTATTAATCTTCTATTCTAATTATTATCAATATAAATATTAATTTGTGTAAATTTATAGCAAGGATAATATTAACTGTATGTAGCAAATAGATAATACAAATGTATTCCATTACTGAATTCAAGCTAATTCTATTTTTACTGTTCTATATGCAATGGTATATTGTAATCTTTGCAAATATTTATAATTTGGTCCTAATTTTCCTCATTAAAAAAGAAGTCTACCTCATTTTTCCTTGAATAACTTTATTTTCTGTCCACAATTCAACACTCAATGTAGATCTACTTTTGTTTTTTTTGTCATTCTATTTAAAATTTTCTGAATTCTCTGGGCAATATAAAATGAGTTATTTCCAAATTATTCTACATACCTCATATTTTTTATATGAAAAATATGCCTGATTTTTAATCAATTCTATTCTTCTTTTTGGATTAGCTCTAGTTTCCAATTGTTGATATAATTCCTTTTCTTATGTAACTAAATACTAAATACCTACAGCCCTCTACTTCTTCAAGACTTTTTCCATCCTTAGTTTTACCCTTGTCATTAATACTAATACAACAGATTTTTCCTCACCTACCTCTCAGTACTTCTCTAATAACAGCTCCATATTATACACACTATTTTCAAAAATGCCATATCATTCACAAAAAAGAGAACATTATATTATGTATTCTACTGATTCTACTAAGGTAATCCCTATCACCAATCCTTTTAATGCAACTTCTAATTCTCTTAGGAAGAAAATAATATAAGTGATAGTGGACATCCCTGTTATAATCTGATTTCACATTTAACTTCCATTGCTTCTACATCCTCTAATTGACATTTAGAAAAGTATCCTCGCAAAGATCCTTAATCATTCTTAGCATCTCCAAGATTATTACTCAAATTTTCAATATTTTTTGAAAATATATTCTAGTTATTTAATCGTAAGCTACTTTATTTTTTCCAAATGATATTTTAATTAACTACATAACAATAAACAAATTATTTTCCTGAGTAAAATCTTTCTCCAAGATGTTTTCCATCTAAGACCTAATTCTATCATTAATATATATTAAGATGGAGTTTTGCTAGCTCAATATTTAATTTAAGTGCAAATTTGAAAGTTGGTAGCCAAGTATAAGCTTAATTTAGATTTTCTTTTCAATATGTACAGTATTATATATATATACATACACACACATTAATAAATTGAATTTGTGTTATAATGTTATTCAGTTTTTTTAGTTGTAAAAAAAAAATAATTAAAGAATGTGTACTTTGTAGCTGGAATTTATTATCGAACTGTAAAATATTTTTTTATATTACATGAAACAATACTTAATTTTAAAAATTATGAATTTTTAATTAGTTCACTTTTAAAGCTTTTAAGAAAATTATTATTTTTCCTTTCATTAAGTATTGCTCCATATTTTAAACCAGTGATCTTCAACCTTTTCACACCTGTGGACCAACAAAAATAAGGATAAGATTTTGTGGACCGGCAGAAGTTTACAGATAAATTTTCTTAAAGATGTAACCTGCTTAACCTTAGATAAGCATAATTGTTATAACTGACCAAAACAGCACACTAGTTATTGTGTATTGTAATGGTGTTTCTTACCTTCACATGCTGAACACTCTTTCTCGAGTTGCGCAGTCATACTGCTACATAAAACAGTACAATAACAATCATTCTCATTAATGTGCTTGCATTCTACGCTTATTATTTCATTGTTAAAACATGCAAGAATAAAATGTTATTCACCTGAATGTTGAAAAAGTCAAAAGTTTTGATCCTATTTTAATTTTTTTGGGGGGTGGGGTGGGTTGCGAAATACTTTGTCATCACTGAGACAAAAGAGAGACCAACGTTATTTTTTGTTTGTTTTTATTTTTAAAAAAAGGTAACAGAAATTGGTTTTAAAAATAAAAGTTTTAGTATTTTAGCTGTACACAAATAAAGCCAAAAAAATATCGCCTTATACGACAAAAAAAGTAGGCATATTTTTAAACAAAAAAAAAAGAAAACTAAACTTGAAAAAGTCAAAAGTTTTGATCTTATTTTAATTTGGGGGTGGGGGTGGATTGAGAAACACTTTGTAAAAGTTAGGGACAGAAATTTTTTGGTTGTTTTTCTTTTTTAAAAAGGTGATAAAAATTGATTTCAAAAATAAAAGTTAAAGCCAAAAAAGATCTTATTTTAATTTTTTTTGGGGGGAGTGGGTTAAGAAATACTTTGTCTTCACTGAGACAAAAGTTATTTTTGGTTTGTTTTTATTTTTAAAAAAAAGTAATAAAAATTAGTTTTAAAAATAAAAGTTTTAGTATATCAATGGTATACAAATAAAGGCAAAAAAGATATCGCCTTATAGGCTAAAAAAAAAGTGGCCGTATTTTTAAACAAAAAAAAAAAAAACTGAAACTCGAAAAAGTCAAAAATTGTAATCATACTTTATTTTGGGTTGGTGGGGGTGTATTGAGAAATACTTTGTAAAAGTTAGAGACAGAACTTATTTTTTGGTTTTTATTTTTAAAAAAAGGTAATAAAAATTGATTTCAAAAATAAAAGTTAAAGCCAAAAAAAAAAACACACTAAAAATGAAATATTAAAAGAGACAGTAGAAAAAATTTAAGAGATCAAAAAAAGTCACGTTACATTTTATTGTTTTAACAACACTGACAAGAGGCCGTGATTGGTTATCAAAAGACAACCAGAATTTGTATAATAAAAAACTTTTTTCAACCCGTCCCACCACAAACATCTGTGATAAATAGAAAAACAAATTAATTTATGTATGATTGATTACATTTTGTTTTTGTTCTGTTTCTTTTTTTTAATCAGGTAAAAATGCAATGAAAAAATAAATATAAATTGTTTATATTAATTAAAAGTTTAAAATCTTATTATTTTGTTATTACAAACTTTCTTGCCAGTCTAACGTGGACCGGCAGAAAACTTCTGCAGCCCGGCGCCGGTCCACAGCCCGGTGGTTGAAGACCACTGTTTTAAACTATTGTTATCTGCAAATTTCTAAATCAATCTAATTAAAAATATATATCCATTAATTAAAAAAAGTACTGTCTTATCTGGATTTAAATTTGTAATCACTGGTTTGCTAATTAAAAAAAATTATTGAGTGAGCTAATATCAATAAGCTTTAGGTTTTAAAAGACCAGCTGAAAATTATTTTATTTAACTATTATTCTGTATTTTATTAGCCACTCATTTTTCTGCTTTTCTACTCGAAATTCTAAATTTTGTTTCAATTTAACTGAACAGTGATTCTGCTGTATTTTACCTGTGCTCGATTGTATGATGAATTTAGAACATTTTCCAGTGATCATATTTAAAATTATGTAATGCTAAAGATCTCATAAAATGAACTTTACTTTCCAGCATAAACCTGTAGCCATCATATATTAATTAACCTTGCCTGCTAATTGACTAATAACATAAGCTAACTGCTGCCATTGAAGAAACAGTAGAAGAATTGCACCTGTTCCATGACAAACTCCAATATCCGACCAAAGAAATCAAGAATCTGCATATGTATGCCTTTATATAATCAATCTTTCCTGAAAGTAATAGCCATTTTACCTACTTTGCTCTGAATTTAAAATAGGGCTTTACATGAACTGTTATTTAGAGTTTATAGATTAAAAGGGTGTAATTTGTGATATTTCTATTTTGATCTACTTTATAATTTTTTTTATGTACTATATATTTTTAGTATTATTATTAGTAATATTTCTATTTTCAAACTCTATTGTAGTTGGCAGCTGATAATTTTAATTTTAACAATAAATTAGTTATTTCTATTTTTTTTTTCTTGCCTGTAAAGTTTTAAAAAGAAGAAAGTTTAATTAAAATAAACTTAAAGTAAGTTTTCACCTCCACTCTCGATTGTTATTTACTATCCAGATTACTTTTTAAAAAGTTTTAAATTTAAAATTTCAAAAAGAAATAGTAAATTTAAATTATATAGATTTTTTTTTAGTGTCTAGTTTATTGATAATTAATAATGACTTGAAGATTTTTTACATATTTGCATTTGATCTAATGATTAAATCTGCCAACAATTGATTATGGGCTACTATTATTACAAAAGTATATGGACACACCCCTAGAATTTATCAGGGCTTTTAAAATCCAAGGATTATTAATGTTCTAAAGGTAACATTAAAGAGGAGCTTAATTATAAACTATCAGCTGCTAAATACTTCAAATACTAACTTAAAGAGTTAATTACTATTAGTCAAACATTGTCATATTGAGATAACTATATAAGTGAACTGTCCATTGATGTATATCTGTTGTTTTGATAATAAATATTGTTTTGTTAATGATTAATTTTTGTTTACTGTTGTCTACCCTGCCAATTGTGATTTTGCCAACAATCTCTTCCCTCCACGATCTAGCGGCAATTTTAGATGTATATATGAGGAGATAGTCATGGTAGGCACTTGTAGTTAATATCTTCATCAGTAAATTATACATTTTCTAGAGCTAGAGGTCTAGTGGTGCTCTTTGTTGATGGATATTAGGTTCTAGCTGTCCTGTATATAGTATATTAATTAGACTCAAATTATTGCCAAACAAATATAACTATAGTGTATTCTGGACACCCAACCCTAATATCCATTAACAGAAGGCGTTGCTAGACCACTAGTTAGGTATATTTTACTGAATGATAATATTAACTATAGTGCCACCACAGCTGTCTCCTCATACATCTAAAATTACTGCTAGATCGGGGGGGGGAGTTCTTGGCAAAATCACAATTGATAGGGCAGACAACAGTAAACAAAAATCTAATCATTAACAAAACAATATTTATTAAAAATTTAATAATGGGTATACATCAATGTATAATTCATTTATAGAGTTATTTCAATATGATAATATTTGACTAATAATAATTAACTCCTTAAGTTAATATGTGAAGTATTTAGCAGCTGATAGTTTCTATTAAGCTATCCATAATGTTACCTTTATTACAATAATAATCTTTGAAATTTTAAAAAGCTCTGACAAATTCTAGATATGCGCACGTATATATTTGCAATACTAACCTATAATTAATAGTCAACAATTTAATCATTATACAAGTTCACATGAGTCAACAATATAAAACAAAGATTATATGCAGTGCATTGAATCTCATCATGAAAAGCAAAAATAAAGAGCAATAATAATTAGACCCACAAATAATGTGTTAGAAAGAAAAAGCATATGAATTACAGGTGCAAAAACAGAATAATAACCTATAAAATGAGTGGAAGGTGAGGTCACTTAACCCAAAGCAAAAATATTAAAAATCCACCTATCTATAGCTGTAATCAGAAAATAAATCATGAGGCTGAACATATATTAAACATCTTGTGATATAGATAGATCATTTTATATCATGCATATCTATTTCTTTACTTTCAAACGAGTATGACAACAAGCAACTGCCAACAATTTACAAACTCAATCATTTATATAAACAAATGTATGTACACATTATGTAGATCAAATGCAAATATGTAATGATTTTAAAATCTTCATGACAGTATTAATTATCAATAAACTAGACACTAAAAAAAAATCTATCATTTAAAATTACTATTTCTTTCTTTGAAATGTTACATGTAAAACTTTTTACCAAAGTAACCTGGATTGTCAATAACAATCGAGAGTGGAGAAAAAAAATTTACTTTAAGTTTATTTCAATTAAACTTTTTTAAAAAAAAAACTTTATAAGGGAAGAACAAAATAGAAATAACTAGTTTATCATTAAAATTAAAATAATATAAATTGATAAACTTTTCTTAGCAAATTGTAATTAAATTCTAAGCACTAAATAAAAAAGTTTCAGTATAGACATATTTTAAATTGAGCTAAGTGCTTTTGATATCTTGGTTATATCATATTCCTATTGCTTAGAATTTAATTAAAATTATCTACTGCCAACTATAATAGTTTGAAATTAAAAATATTACTACTAATAATACTAAAAATATACATTAAAAAATTATAAAATAGATCAAAGTAGATATGTCAAATTACACCCTTTCTTTTATCACTGGCTTATTGGTAAGGTCTAAATAACAATTCATGCAAAGCAAGTCCAGAGCTAAGTAGGTAAAATGGGGAATTACTTTCAGGAAAGATTGATTATATAAAGATGTACATATGCAGACATGTATATATTGGTTCTCACATCTTTCTTGATTGGGTATTGCAGTTTGTCATGGAGCTGGCAAAGAGATGCATTTCTTCTATGATCTCTTCAATGGTAGTGGCTGGCTTATGTTGTTGGTAATTAGCAGGCAAAATTAATATATGATCACTGAAAAAAGTTCTAAATTCATCATATAGCCAGGAACAGATAAAATATAGCAGAATCACTGTTGAAGTTAAACTGAAACAAAATGTAGAATGCCAAGTAAAAAAGCAAAAGAGTGTTTAATCAGACTGAGAATTAAATAAAAAAAATTTCAGCTGGTCTTTTTATAGACCTAAAGCTTATTGATAGCCCACTGAAGAATTTCTTTCAATTAGCAAACCAGTTATTACAATTTTAAACTTACACAAGCCAACAATTTTTTTAATTAATAAATTTACATTTTTAATTAAATTGATCTAGGAATTTTACAGATAGCAATACTTTAAAATTAGAAGCAATACTTAATGAAAGAAAAAATAATAATTTTTGTAAAAGCTTTAAAACAAACTAATTATAAATTGATAATAATTTTAAGATTAGATATTGTTCCCTGTAATACAAAAAAATCTTTTGAAGATCAATAACAATTTCTAGCTACAAAGTACATTCTTTAATTTTCTTTTTTACAACTAAATAAACTGAACCACCATTATAACACAAATTTATTAATGTCTGTGCATATATATATAGAAAACAAAACTTAAAATCTGAAATTAAGCTTGTGCTTGGCCACCTCACAAATTTACACTTAAGTTAAATATTGAGATAGCAAAGCTCCATCTCTATAAATGAATTGTACATTGATATAAACCTGTTGTTAAATTATTAATAAATATTATTTGTTAATTGTTAGATTTGTCTAGCATTTTGTTTACTATTGTCTGCCCTGCCAATTATGATTTTAACAAGAATCTCTTCTCTCTGTGATCTAATGATAATTTTAAATATACATATGAGGAAACAACTATGGTAGGCACAAGTAGGTAATATTCTCATCAGTGAATTATAAATTTTCTAAATTTAGCGGTCTAGTGATGCTCTCTGGTGACAGATATAAGGTGCTGTCTGTCTGGTATAATATATATAAATATTTTATAAAATTATCAGTGATATTAAAATCTTTTATCTTTCCTTTACATAATAGTATATTTCTCACACTTTTCGGGTTCATCTGGAATATTATTATCATTTAGTTTTATTAAAACATTCTTTTAAATCATTCCTTTCTCATATCTATTATTGAGATATTATTTTATATAGTGCTATGTTTTTATACTGTAATAGTGATATTAGCGATTAAGCCAATGCACATGCGCTTTAAAGATAAATTATAAATGAATACTCTCACTTTTCCAAACACAAGATATAGTTTTTTAGAAAAGATGGAATGAAACCACCCATCCTTTCGACCCAAGCATTTATGTATGGGAAAATCTTAAGCATATGGAAATGATAGCGTGAAGATGTTAAGCAAGAATGACGTATCGTAAATTATAAAGATTTTGCAAACGTCATTCGTTCAAGAATAATAAATGTAATTTAAAGTGATTGCTTAACATCTTCACACTCTCATTTCCATACACTTAAGATTTTCCCATACATAAATGTTTGGGTCGAAAGGATGGGTGGATTCATTCCAACTTTTCTAAAAAAAACTATATTTTGTGTCTGAAATAGTGAGAGTATTCATTTATAATTTATCTTTAAAGAGCATGTGCATTGGCTTAATCGCTAATATCACTATTACAGTATAAAAACATAGCGCTATATAAAATAATATCTCATTATATATATTTAATTTCAACTAAAGAATGATGTATCGTAAATTGTAAAGATTTCGAAAGATTCATTTGTTCAAGAATAATAAATGTAATTTAAAGTGATTGCTCAACATCTTCATGCTCTCATTTCCATACGCTTAAGATTTACCCATACATAAATGTTTGGGTCGAAAAGATGGGTGGATTCATTCCATCTTTTCTAAAAAAACTATCTCTTGTGTTTGGAAAAGTGAGAGTATTCATTTATAACACATTTATTATTATAAATTTTATTATTTTTTCCAAGTTCTTCCCTATCCTCACATTCCTTATATTGAATTTAACAATATAAAAAACATTTTTTTTCTTCTTCATATATATCTTTAAAATTTATCTCAACACTGTTTACACATTTAATTGCCTCAGTTACTTTATAAGTTCAATCCATATCCATCTTTATTCTATCTATTATTTTTTATTTAAATATTTTTATCCAGTGCAATTTTATTTCCTTCCATTTTTTCTTATCAGTCTCATAATACTCACTAAGAGCTGTTTTGCATTTTTTCCTCTTTTTGTTAATTCCTTATGATTCTTTCTCAATTTAATTTCAATCTTTATATGTTTCAGTATAATCTATCAACATATAATTTCTTCACTAGAACACAATTTTTCTTTTCTTTTTCTTAACTTATCATCACATAGTCAAGTGTATTTCAAATTTTGCCTTGACCATGGAATCACTCTCGCATAAACTTACTCAAATTTCTAATTTTCATTTCACCTTTTTTACATAGCCTTTTTAATTATGCCATATCCATATTTATCACTCTATCAAACTTTATTTATATAAGCTTTCATGTAACTCAACTAATATTTTGCAATCCTTTTTTAACTTGTCTATATATATCCTTTGCAATCATTCTCAAATACTATCATTCACATATTTATATCTTACCTACTTCAAAAACTAAATATTCCCCTCAATAATTAGCCTTATACTCACTCCTTTTCTTATCGTAAATTACATGTATTTATCCAATTGTATTAATATTTTTCAAAGATATGGTATTTATTTATCTCTCAAATGTGTTATTATTAATGTTAACAAATATGTTTTTTTCTCCTATAAAAAAAAACAACACTCTCAATTTATTCATATTTAAGTTTTATATAATATTTTTGTACCTTCTTTTAAATATCCTTTTCATATAATTATTCCCAAGCATCATTTGTAAAAAAATTCTTTTAATTCTTATTTCATTCATTAATGCTATCTTTATTCACATTTTTCTTTAATTTATTTGCTCTCTCCAAAATATAAAAATATCCTTCTTTTCACTCTACACTAATGCAATGCAGCTTTATTCTTATATATATATTGTGCCCTTTTGTATGGGTCTTCATAAGCTGTTCTGTTAGTTTTATTAAAAATTTTAAATTCAATATATATTTCAGTTGTGTGATGTTGATTTTATTAATAATCTTTCAAAAGTTTAATTAAAGCAAACTATGAATATTTGATGTGTGAAGTTGTGATAATATTTGAGAGAGACAGTTCAGTGGGGGAAAATGATAATATATGGTTGGGAAAACTGGCCATGATCAATACTGCATTAATAATTTTTGTAAATAGATGTTTAAAGCTAAAGTTTAAAAAAAATGATAACTTAAAAGTTAAATAAATGATATTTGTTGATGATAAAAAAATTAATATTTAGTAAGTGAATGTAGAATATTTTCTGTTATTAATAGTATATAATAGAAGATGAATATTCGATTTTATAATATTGAATTATGATTTTAAAGTTGTTATAGTATATTATTATTTAAAAATATTTTATTTTACAAAAATTGGATTGTTAGTTATTTTTAGATAATTACAAGCGTTTCTATCTGTGTTGTAAGTCATGTGACAGATAAACATTTGTACACATATGCTTGTGAGTTTTTTAGTGAAGTTACGAAGCTATTTTTTAAAAAAAATTCTATTATAAAATTTAAAATATTAGTTGAACTACTACGAGATAAAAATAAAAATTAATTAGTATGAAATATTAAATCTTGTTTTTAAATACTATTTTTAAAAAATGAATATAATGAATAAAAGTAGACTTTAGTTTGTTTAGGAAAATAGATTTATGAAAGCTAAAATTGAAAGAAAGTAAAAGATATATTTTTAAAATGTTTGATGGATTTAAATAAAAGATAGAAGTTAATTTAAGAATTAAATAATGTAATAAATATTAATGAGTCATTATTTATTTTAGTTTTGATTTTGTATTGTTGGCGAGATATGTAAATAGGTTAGCAAGGTGATTGTTTAATTTACCAATCAAGTGGGAAATTTATTCCGGTATAAAACACCGAGGTTCAATTGTTTAGGGTGCTTTTTCTTCTGTTGTTAAGTGTGCTATTAAATATAGCCAAGTAAAATATTATAACCACTCTCGTAATAGTTATTAGTTTATAAAGAGAGTAGTTCAAATAATTTAGAAAAGTTTACCGTTAAATATTCAGTGCTAATTGTTCATAATCCCTATCGATCGTTTTTGTCAAAGCCTAATTTTGCTATCAAATAGTCATGGAAGTACCACATTTATATAAAGTATATTGGAGATATTTGATTAAAAATATAGTTGAAGCCGTGTTAATTAAAATAAATAATTTATGGGTAAAGTTAAAATGTTGGACATCATATGAAAAGACAATATTTATACAAGACCACCAAAATAATACGGTAAAAAAAATAAATTTAAAACTTGTAGTCATTTTAAAGTATTTAAAATAGTTTATTTTAAAACTGTCTTTGGATAAAAAATGAAAGTTACAGATAATTACTGAAATACCTGACATAGTAAGTCTTTGTTATTTTAAAAAACTATACGTATGTAAATGATTTTTTAAAGCCGATAATTTGGAAACTTTAATAGCAAATAAATACCTGTAGACAGAAAAAAAAATGTCATGGTATTAAATTCTGTATCCTTGTTATACAGAAGAATTTAAAAAAATGTTTTGCTGAAATATTTTTAAGAAAATGCACAATAAGTATATGCGGACGCCAGAATCAATTTTATCATATTTAAAGAAAAACACTACGAGACATCATTTAATAACTTTTGAAGAATTTTTCTTTGTTAATAAATCCGGATCCTTTAAAGTCGACTTACTTATTTATTGTGGAACTTATTTATTTATTTTTATTATTATTTTTTTTTTTTAAAAAAAAACTGCCGTTCGTCTTATTTTATGGAAACTATTTAAGTTATGTGCTATGAGGAAAAGGAAGCAGTTGTTGTTTGGAAGTCTCATTACCCGAGGAAAAAGAACATTTTATTGCGTGAAAACAACATGGGAGTTTTAATGTAGATTTTTTTTGATTTATTTCACTAATATTAGTATTAAGTTGTTTATTATCTGTTAGGGATAAGAAAGATACATAAAAGAATTAATTATTTATTAATATAACACTTAATTTCATAAAGGATTTTTTTTTTTAATAACTTAAAAGCTTAATATTTTGAGTATGATTGTAATGTATGAATGTTACGTTATTTTGTTAATTTATGGATCGAGAAGACATAGTCTAAGTGATTAACAAGTTGAAATATCACTTATGGTAATGATTGTATAATATTAGTAATTTTAATGTATTTTTTGTTTTTCTTCTCTTTAGCTGAACCAAATATATGATTTTGAATGAATGTATGGATACGTAATACATTGTACACGCATAGGATTTATAGAAATTAATTTATTTTATTTTATTTTATAGTATAAATTTATTATAACTTAATGAGGGAAGTAATTGTATGATTCTTTCGTGACTGAACTTTAATATTCCTGTTATATGGAAAGTATTGATTTATTATATTGGTACAAGTCATTTTTTTGTATTTTGTTCACAAATTAGTAAGAAGTGAAGTAATCTTTTCGGTATGATTAGATAGTTTAAATTAATATTTTATATGCAAATTTATTTGTTGGTTTAAGAGTATATTGCAAGTATTTTGATGAGGTATAGGGATGAGTTTGTATGGCAATTTTAAAAAAAAAATGATAGTGAATTGAAAATAGATTAAAATGAGATTAAAATGATATTTAAATATAGAATCTTATTAGTATGAAATAGGAATACAATATGATTTTAGTAATTATGTGAATATAATCAATCCAAGTAAAGTAGACAATAAAAGTTAAATCAAGAAAAGAATCATAGAATTTTTATTTTATTTTAATCTAGTAACTTTATGAAGATGTGTAATTTATAAGTAAAGTTTGTTTTTGAAAAATTGTTGAACAACTTTAAGTATATTTTTTTTTAAAAAAAAAAATACCTACATGTATTGCATATTTTAATTAGTGATATATTATAATAGAACAACATCGGAATGAAATAAATAATTATATAATTGAAAAATATTACTCAATATTAAGGAGTTACACCAGCACATACATTTAATTGATATTAAATTGATACTAATTAGGAGATATAATATATAACTATAGTATAATAGAAAATATCTATGGTATATTTAACTGGAATAAACATTTTAGTTGTTAATTTTTTTATTATATTTTTTTACACAAATGATGTATATTTTTTTGATGAAAGCATACCATAGTAATATTTGATATTAAATGATTTTTTTAAAAAAATGCAGGTTCCTAAATACTATTAACTGTGATTTTTTAAAAAATTTTAATAAATGTCTAGAATCGTTGAGTAATCTGGGTTAATGGAAATAATGTAATAAAATTTTTATTTTTATTTTCCTCTTGGGATGTAAATATTGTATATAAGATGTTTATTAAAGTTTAATGTAAATAAATTTGTTTAAATTGTTTTAAAAGTGTGTCGAATTCATTATCTTGCACCACAGCATATGACAACAGATTATTTGAATTAAAACATAATATTTGCACAGTATGAATTAAGTCATTTTTTAAAAAGAAGTACAGTATGTTCTTAATATGATTTTACAGAAATTCATTGACATTAATATATTATTGTTATGATAGTCATAAAATAATTACAATGCACTATATAAGAGTATAATATTATTCATTGCCACATATTATTAAATTATAAGATTTTATCATATTCTTAAGATACTATATGAAGATGAAAGACATGTAGATTATTTACTTATTTCTTAATGATTAGTAGTATAATAAAAATAGGTAAGGTTAACTTATACACTGGAGATTGTTATTATTAGTTATTTATTATTATTGTAAGTTAGGTGTAGTTAGATTTGATATTAAATCTCTTATCATGCCTATCTGCAGGAATTATAATTACTTTAAGTTAATTAAAAGAACCTGAGATTATTTTAATTATATTCCTTTGATAAAAGATTAAAATCTATTTATTACTATTATTTTAGTTAGTTAATTATTATAAAAGACATAGGAGTGCTATAGATGTATTAGTTGAAGTAATGAAAGAGGGAATAGTATTCTTATGCCATTGAGGTAGTGTCTTATGGGATATGGGCTCAATGTAAATTCATATTACCACTTGTAACTTCACTTCAGTCTCATGATTTAATAAATATTTATTTACTTAGTGCATGATATTGAACTATATTAATTTTTCTGTTAGTTAGAATAAATCTGATAAGATATAGTATTGTAAAATATTTTAATAATAGTTATACACATTTTAGCCGAGCATAAAGCTAGTCACATTTTATTATAATATATATTTTCTGGAAGTGAGGGTACAATATATATATATATCAAAGATTTTCAAAACTTAAGATGTAAACAATGAAAACAAAATGGGAATTTTTTTATGTAATACAATAGATGAAAATTCAATTCTAATATAATTACACAATCATCAATTAAAACAAGTAATGAAAGCTGGAATCACATATTCGAATAAATAACAAATAGCATTTATCTGATCTGCATTAAGCTAAAAAATTAAAGTTGATGAAACCAGGCAACAGCCAATTTTTTTTTAAAAAAAACGTAGTTCCATAAGAAATCTTTAATTTAATATATATATAAATCTCTGCAGGAGATGCTTGGTTGCTGGTAAATATTTAGAGAAAGTGTTATACTTCAAATTCTTATACATATAAAATTCTATTCACAAATAAACAAGTCAGAATATGTTACTAGGATAATTCTCAAATTAGATTCTTAAAAAATCATTTAAATTAACTTGTAATTAAAATCCACTTTTTATTATATCAAAGCCAATTCATTTGGTCAAATAAGGTGGGCATTATTTACAAGTTTATTTAAATCATTATTTAGGATTTTAATTTGAAAATTGTCCTAGTAACATATTCTGGCTTGTTTGTTCTATGAATAGGTTTATATTCTCAACATTGCATATTTGATAAGTCATAAATATTCATATATCAGCTTGAGTATTAGGCTTAAAGCAATTCATATTTTAATTTACCATAGATTAGACAAATGCTACTATTTACTAGATGATATATTTTCAGCTTGGACTATCTGTTTTAATTAATAGTTACATCATAATTGAGATTTTATCTAGATTATTATAAAGAAAAAAATCCTTCTACATTTTCAATATTTGCATCTTAAATTTACGAAAATCTTTAATTTAATCTATATTTAGATCTATAGAAGATGTTTGAATGCTGGTAAAGACTCAAAAATTATTATATTTCTGTCTTACATATAGTTTCAGCTTGCATGAGCTGTTTTAATAAATGGTTCTCTGGTTACATCATACCTAAGCTTTTATCTAATTTATTATATGGAAAATTTTCTGTTATATTTTCAATTTTTATATATATTGTACCGATATTTTATCTGTACATATATAATTTTTGGCTAAAAATTATTAAAATAAAATTATCATAAATAATGTGAAGGTTATAAATCAATAAATAAATTTATAAAAAATCTAGAGAATTTTTTATTAAATAAAATGCAGTGCTGTCGAAACGTAAGAATAAAAGTCTAAAGAGTTTTTAGTATGATTAGTTTAAAACAAAAGCCAGTTCGGTAAAAGTTTAATATAAAAGTTTAGAGTTTTTAAAAATAAAGAAAGAAGAAATACTGTTAATCTGGGGAAAATTAAAAGTACTTGATTTTCATAATAATTAAAAATATTTCTTTTCATTTAAATTAAAGAAAAGGGAAGTCTTAAATACTAAAACTTTATTTTAGAAATATATATGTGTGTTAATCGCGAATGATTGTAAATATAAGGAATAGTAAAATAAAAGTGTGCGTGTTAAATATTAAAAAATGATATAGAAGGAAAATGTAAAAACAAAATGTGCAACGGCTACTAAGTTAAACAAAATCCACAAAACAACAAGTGTGCAATGGCCACTAATTAAAAGATCTCCAACAACAGGATTAAAAACTTATCTAAGGAATTTCAACATCAAATATAGCTGGAGGACCCCAAAATGACAACAGGATATCCTAATAAATAGTCCATTTTTTTTATCGGACAATCAGTCAGTCCAGTTCAGATTAAAATCAGTTCAAAATACAGTTCGTTCAGACTAGAGTTCAGTTCAGTTCAGATCAGTGCAGTTAAGTCAATCTATTATGTATCCATAATCAGAGATCATGCAGTGTTGAGCAGCTTTTAGGAATATACGATCTTGTTCTAGCCCTTAGTCTAATGGAAGATCAGCAATTTGCCCAGTAAAAGTGATGCCTGCGTAACAACGATGTCTAACTATATCTAAGAATAATACCACGGAAATAATAAGCATTAAACCTCCACATAAAACATCAAGTCCAATCAGTTGGAAAGATTTCAATTTGAAGCAGCAAACAGCAAGAAGTCCACGATAAAATCCTAGGTAACAAATAACATTTTCCTATTTCCATTTATAATTAAAGTAGCCATAGCAATAATTTGAAGCCTCCCAGAGTCAATTAATAATGAACTCTATGGCATGCATAAAGAACTATTGATGTGCATGTTTGTGAAATGTATATACACCTTTACCCCGCTTAGCGATTGACTATTTAGCGATATTTCACAATAGCGATCATCATCAATTTGTACCCACTACTTCAATTTACAATCGATTTTTCACTATAACGATCGGAAAAATTTAAAAAAAAAATTTTTTGGGCAGCCATCTTGAATTTTGCGTCATTGATGACGTCAGAGATATAGGTATTTTAAATTCATTTTAGCCAAAAGCAAATGTATATTATTGTAATATATATACAGGTAATGACTTTGCTGTAATTGTATAGACATACAATATTTTATTCATAAAACATGTTATTGATGCATTCAGTATTTTGAATATAGAACGTATAAACTTAAAATATCTATAATTACTGAATCTATAATACTGTATACTATATATATACAAGTGTTGAATGTCTTTAGAAAAATTAAACTTTATTTAAATATAATGTACAGTACTTGGATTATTTAAATAAAGTTTAATTTTTCTAAAGACATTCAACACATATTAGATGATGAAATAGTCCAATATATAAATACAGTACAGGACAACTAAAATACTATCATCACAAACTTTCAGAAAAACACTAAATATGAATATTAAACTGGTGTCTGTGTTTATTAATTGCGATATATTATTTTTAGAACACCTGGATAATTAAGTAAAAATAGTTATTGATTTTGTAACTTCGTTAATAAATATGTTGTTTACACTCAAGTTGTTTCAAATCAAAAGAAAAACAACATTTTAAAACGCAAATGTCGAATTAGAAAAGTTTAAAAAGAAAAACAGATTGTATTTAAAATAAATGTTAATGAATTTTCTTCTACACGAACGGGGGGGCATTATTACATTACTAAAAATATAGTAAAAAAAATAAAAGAAAAATAAACTTTGCTGTATGTTTTAGAAAATTAGAAGTTAGATTTTTTACTTTTAAAATAAGTTGATTTTTTTTTTTTCTAAAGTTGACTGCTTTACGATAAGCATTAAGCATTTTGTTACTGTAGAGTACAGAAATAAGTCTTTATGTTCAATTAAATAATTAATAATTAAACATTGGTTTTTAATTTGAATAATTTCACATAAGTAATAAACATAAATGTATAGTAGTAATATATACTGTAATACAAATTTTAAAAAAAAGCACTTCAGTATGGATTTTTTTTTTCATTACGATGAAAAACTTCTGGGAAGAATATAAAAACTTTTAAATTCAAATTTAGTTTCACTTTCTCTTTCTTTTTGCTGTTCTGTATGCATTTTTTTTCCCTAGTGATATAAAACTTTTCTTTTTAGATACTATATTTAGTCATCATTGTCATGAAAAAATCAAGAAAATCTTTGAGCTTGGAAACCAATGTTGATATTTTACGTCGACTGGAACCGACCAATTTTTTTCCCATAGACCCCCATTATAATTACGTATTTTGTATACAATATTCTTGCTTAACAATGAGTTTTGGAGGACCAATTGCCATCGCTAAGAGGGGTAAAGGTGTATTAATGCTTTATGATCTTATGAATTTTATGTATTTATTTAATGTTCTCATTTTATTGCATAAATTAAGAATGTATGTGGTCATTATATGTAATTACCATTGTATAATTTAATTAAGTTCCTATAGAAAATAGCTAAAATTAGAATAATAATGTTAGCTAAATAAATTATCGTTAAACTTAGACCTTATCGGTCAATTCTTTTACCACTAATCAAAGCAATAATTTGTTATTGTATTACTTTAGATTGAGCTAGTCACGGGATATTTTGAGCGCTGGATTATGGGCCTACTGTCCAGATGCATTAGTTTTCGTAACTAGCTGGCGCCTGAGGTTTACCTCAAAATAAATAGTGCTTGGATAGTAGGGGTTTGAATCTAGCAGTCGAGCTGTGTCACAGTCTGGAAATGTGATCGTGTTATGCAGTGCATAGCTTGGTCTGACTGTGGATATCATTTATCGATGGTATTCTCCCCTCTGCTCGAAAGGCCGGTCCGTTCACGTAATATTTATAATATAAAATTATAAATTTATGATAAATAAGGTTTGAACCCAGCTAAATCTACATATAGAATACGCTGGATCATCTATTAAGAATGCACCCGGTACAATATATATATATATTCTATCGTCCTTCTTTAGTTTAATGAATAATAAAATATAAATTAATTTATCTAATATTTTACTTCTCTTTTCTAATAAATGGAACCCATCACTTTTAAATAAATTCTTATTTCTAATCATCATATACCATACATTAAAAAAATAAATACCACTACATACAAATATTTTACTTTCAAACCCCAATAAAATTTATTAAATTTACAAACTTTGGTAATAACTCCACTAGTGCTGTCTGCTTTATAATAGATCACTTTTGTTGACAAAAATACTTCGAAAAGCATCAATGCATTTTTATCTATCTACAATTCTAAATACAGTATTACTTTACTCCATCTTTTTTTATATTAAACCACTAAACATCACATGATCACCATTTTATACTTACACAAGCTGTTTACACAGAGGCAAAATTCTCCATACAGTAGCGGCACACAGTGCAAGCCAGAGCAATCAATGGATGCAGAAAGATTTGTGAATAAAATCCCTACCTAGTGTCTACTCAGCCAATATCCGCAGACTAGTTTCTAGCTTGTGACTTTTTAGTGAGGAGCCTGTATGGAAAGTTTTGCCTCTGTGTATCTTTTTTTATATCCAATTTTAACATTTTAAATGTTTTAACTGCTATGCATCTACATAAAACATTTTAATAGCTTTTCCGTCAGGTTTAATTTCAAGAATAAAAAATATTTTTCAGTCATTCATTTTCTTCATTTACTTGTTTGTTTGTTTTTTCTCCAACAAGTGTTCCCAAACTGCAAATCTGAGTTATCATTTACAGTACTGGTGGAATTACTGTCCTGCCACTGCAAGATATGTCATTTCTGCAAAAATTGCAGAAATATTCAGAGTAGGGGGCCAGAAGCAAACGACGCAAGTTCCAGCCGCTAGATGATGTCTCTAGCAGTGGCAGGACAGTAATTCCACCAATACCTCATTTACTATTTATTTTGTTTCTCTAATTATTTAATATTAATATTTTCTTTTACATAAATAAAATAAATCAAACATGAAAAATAAATAACAATCAAAAAATCTGATTGCATTACTTCAATGATTTCATTTTATTTATTGGTAAAATGAAAGACTCATTTATAAATTTATTTATAAAAATAAGCAGTAAAAGAATGGCCACCAATAGAAATCTGACCACAAATAATACTGATTAGATACCATTTTTTTTATCTTATACCTAAATTGCATTTCTAAGAAAAATGAGAATACTAATTATAGTAACTACTATCAATAATAAGGTTTTAGAATCCTTTATTTATATAAGTAATTAGTTCCATAGCTTTTTGTTAGAGACATACATTTAATTTTTGGTGCATCTAATATTCCCTTCAAATGAGTGTTTAAAACATAAGCCATAGTATCAAAATACAAACATATTTTTTGATCAAATGAAAAAAAATTATTCACAAAGCATGAGACACACAAGAATTGAATGCTATGTTGATTAAGACATTATATATATTTTTCTTATTTTATATATTAGGAATTATTTATAAAGTGCAAACTTGCATTTGGATTTACATAAATAGAGGATTGTTTGCATATGTATCATTATGTATAACAATGGTCAGGTGGCAGTCTGTGCCTGAAATGCTGGAGAAAAGAGATGCCCCAAGTTTAATGCTTACTTAAAATTTAGACAGCTCTTGATAATTTAGTTGGGTGTCATCAGGTTCTCCAGAACATGGAAGATGATTCAAAGTGGGTTAAAATCCCAATATTCTTGGAAATATACCCTTCTATTTTGAGTTTCATGATATACTGAATAACACTACAGCCAATATACTCTCCTTCAGCACTACAAGACAATTAACAATAAATCAAACTTGATAAGTTTTTATACATATTTCTCCATTTCTTTCTATAACCATTACATAACATTTTAATTTTTAGCATAAGACAAAAAATCATGATTCTCTCTGATTAAAGAAAATACAGAGGAGAGAATTTTGAATTAACAAATATCACAATAAATTTATATGGATATATAAAACTATGTGCAATGTCATTATTAGATGATTCAATATTTTATATTTTAACTTAATATAATACACATATTAACTTCCAGCAGAAGTTACTTTTCTTTTGTATTAATTCACAAGAGTATTATTTGATCATAATATTATTTTTGAATAAGTTCATTTTTTATTTTTACATTTCCTAAATGACTTCTTTTCATTAAATAATTTACTTTCAAGTTTGAACCCAAAATTCATTTACTCAAATTACGCATACCATTTGAAATTTGACTTATATATCCTATGTTCATGATTTTGAAGTACACTGCTTTGGAAAAAAAATTTCTATTTGACATTTTAAAAACTGTCTTATTATTAGCATAATTTCTTGATCATAATATTACTCTGAAAGATTTGAGATCACTATCCTAATGACATTGCCTATACTGCACAACACAATTGAAAGATATCAGAGTTGGAATACTTATAGATCACTAAAATTAATACAATTACTAAGCAATAGATATGATCATAATATCAAATAAAATCAAATACATATAAAAATTATCTACCTTTAATAAAAATGCAAACTATGTAAATTGCAAAAAGTAAATAGAAATAACTTGATCATTAACACAACATTCATAACTTCATTAATTCCAATATCTAAGTAGTTCATATTACAAAACTTAATTAACAGTTCATAAAAAGCAAATAAAAATAAATCTGTAGGTAACTCTTCTCTTAATTCATGAATGGACATGGCCAATATATATATATTCAATGACAATACATAATAGATGGTTATATTATAAAAGATATTATTCCATAATATAAATGCATATACAACACTGTATTTAATCCTTTAAATCCTTCTGTTAGTATTTAATCACGATTAATCCAAACTGAATACAATACTGGCTTATAAAGTATAAATTATAATTATTATTGAAATATATTTTTATTATTCAACATTTTCTTCCTGTTTAACTTTATGGTGTATAAATAAAGCAGGGCCTAAGCAATCAAGATATTCCATGTATTGTTATAACTTTCAAAAATTAATAACTCATAACACTTTTAGTCCATATATATATGTCACCTCCAAAAATATGTACTTATTAAATCAAGGTACGCAATGTAAATATACATTCACACACACATATTCACGTTAAATATTCTATTACAGCAACTAAGAAATCAATTTAATAAAACTGATTTTTAATACACAAATAAATGTAAATCTTTTATTTGTAATTAACTTAGCAAGCTCATTTTATTTAAACACTTTCTATTTCTTTTTACATATAAAATCATTTTCATACTTGTCAATAAAATAATAATTTCTATATAAAGATTCATAAATGTAATATATTAAACAAGGCATCACTATTCTAAGAAACACATATGAAAATCTCTCTTTTTCTTTATTTTATTTCACCAACTACAATTAATTCATTACATAAGACCATTAGAGGCATAATTATTTTCTCACTTCGCTTCTTATTTGAAATTTGTTTGGACCATGTCAAAAGAAAAAATATATATACACTAACAAAAAAAGATTCTTGCATCAAATAACTAAATATAAGATTATATATATAAAAAAAATGTTTTCTTTCATAATTAAATTAAGGTCGACAGAAAATAAAATTCCACATATATTGTAGTGCTAAATCTTTAAATAAGTGATTCCTTTTTTTTTCCTCTAAAGTTTCAAGAAAGGTCTATATAAAAATTTATATATAAATAACTTACATTTTCCTATGCAGCTTATAGATGGAAGATTTTTTCAGTTGATCTTTGTAGTATTCATATAAATTGTTTCTGATTTAAGATGTATTTGAGATAATACCAATAACTTTATATTTCTTGTGCAAGATACCACATATGAAAGTTGCAGTTTGTAAATACTTCCATTGACTAATTTTTTTAGTTGGTTTTAGGGCCAATCCATAGTAGCTAATTATGGAAAACAACACTAAGGATATTACTTTATAGCTGAGGCAGACTATCCAAGAAAGAGAAATCCTAGAGGTTTTTAACTTATCCAAATAATGTTTTCCTATTATCACATAATTTTGCTTAGCTTTGAAGTGCAAGTCTTTTTGGCCTTTATATACTCTTATGAGAAAATATCTTTCCATTATACTGTTTTTCAAAAAACAAATTTAATTGAAAAAAATATAATAATATAAACTGCAAAACAAAACTTCCACATGCCAATTAATCTTAAAGTGAATTAACTAATTATGTTTTTTTTTTTTTTTGCTTTCAAAAACATAATTACCAAAAATAGAATTAATTAAAACTTTGATCTTGGATCTTTGACAATGAACTTTAATTACCAAGTTTTTTACCAAAAACAAATTTAATTTTAAAAAAATTATTAAGAATTTATTTAAAGCTAAGATTGTTATATTATTTAAAGTAAAATTGGAAATTTGACTTTCACAAACATTAAATCATATTCATTCAAATAATGTAATGTCTTTCTTTGTGTAGATGTATACATATGTAAGAAATTGTGTTTTAAATTATTCTTAAATTTAACTAAAATTATATCTATAATCAACAAAAAATCTATGCTATAGATCTCTCCCCTTCTAATCAGTTTGATGTTCCCCTCTACTTTTTGCTCTGGCTGTTTTTGGTGACTGACTAAAACTGCCAATGAATTATCCACTTCAATATTGTATAAAATTAATTTATTAACATTAAAGGCACTCTTTCCAATAAAATATTTGATCAACATGAATGATAGTTTGACATTGCATTCTACTAACTTAAATTATTTTAGCATCTTGATGGCACTTAAGCTTTTATAACATCATATATTGAAATCTAATTATTTGATCACAATTACAACTTGCTAAAATTTAACACTATAAAATTATAAAAAAGAGAGAGAAAAAAAAATAAAAGTGATACAAAATTAAAACATTTCAAAACTGCTAACTTTACACATGCTCATTAATAAAACACATTTCTAACCTCAGGAAATTCTTGCGAAGCAGTGTTTGAAGGGTAGTCACATATTTGTTCCATGTTCCAGAAATGTTCAGGAAGCGAAGATGGAGCTTGAAAAGGATGGAGCAGCCAATGAGCATCTGAGGAATGGTGACTAGTTCCTATGCATACCTAATTATAAATATATTGATGTTTTTAAAATATCTTAAGACATTACTATTATAACAATGACATTTAACATAACATTATCTATCAAAAGAGATTTTAAACTCAGTTATGGTGTGTAAGTAGAAGAATTAGACACCTTTTCATGGAAAAAATAACAAAGTAAAGATTTATAAAGTATCTAATTAACATATCAATACTTTCTTATTTGAGAGAAAGTTTTGCTCCAAGATTATCAGATAACCTTTTAAATTTTTATATAAGTAAAATGAATACACATCAGCTATTAATTAATTTTCCAAAATATCTTATTTAAAATATTTTAGACAAAAAGTTCATTAACTTTTGAAATAAATATTTATTAAAGTCACTTGTATCTCAATTTATGGTGACAGATAATTGAAAAAGTAATTTTTAAAAATCCTATACAAGAATTTACACTTCCTTCAAAAGTATCAAAGAATTAACAAAAAAATACACAGGTCTTTATTTTATATTAACATTCTAAAGAACTATGACTTTTAATAAATGATCTGTTTTAAATAATTTTGTTGGAATATATAAATGAAGCGGATGATCATGAAATTCAGACATCAAAAATTAATCTGTACCAGATACAATATATGAGGAATAAAAGAGTAACTAACATATTTAGATAATACAGGGTCAATTGATCAATTTTTCATGAGAACACTCAAACAAAAAAAATTATACTCATAAAAGATTGACATAAGATTTACAAGTACATGTCAATAAAAACTCAAACAGAAATGTGTATTTCAATAAAGCAGAAAAACTGGTACAAAACAGGCTGCACAAAAATTAAAAATATTCATTTGATTTGAATAATAATATAATAAATATAAGTGAAATAAAATACATTATTTCATGTATTATGGAAAATATATATATAAATGGTCTGAAAAATTCACATCAATTCATTAAAAAAAAAAGATATTATTTCTAATAATAAATATGAACAATGAATATACTTACTCTTACTTGTAGAAACTTGTCAGCAATTGAGTTGAGTTTCTCTACTGCACTATCTAAACCTGAAAGCAAAAACAAGAAACTATCTTAGGTCAAATAAAAAAAATTAAAATACAATAACAATAAAATATTTTATTTATTTAAAACCTTACAAAAAAAAACTATCTTAAACCAAATGAAAAGTTAAAAAAATAAATAATAATAATCACTTTATTTAAAATCTTAATAAATCAATTTTTAAATATACAGGAAAAAAACTTGATTAAATCAAATTAAAAATAATATATATTTAATTAAATAGTATTTGAAATTATCCAAAACTTTAATTAAAAAAAAATACTATAAAGATAATTTTTTTTTAATTTAGAATAAATTTTCTTTGTTAATTTTTTTTTATCAGATGGATTGTTTTTTTTTTAAATCTAATTGATTAATTTCAATAATTGCCCATTCAATTCAATTATTTTATGAATCCATATAAATTTTTGTTTTTAATGAATTAAAAATATATTTCAATACTCTTAGCAATGACTACCTATCCTCAATTACTAAAAGTTTAAGTTCAATTTTTTAATATGAAATTCTGAACTCAAAGAAAAACAGATTCTTTGTTTTTCTATTTCTTTATACACTTTTTACCTAAACAAAAACTTTTTTTTCTTTTTGCTATAATTTGTAAAAAATATATTAGGCTGTAATAACTCGAGAGCTATAAGTTATAAAACTAAGTTTTATTTCAAACAAAAGACAGTAATGAAATGTAAATACATATCTAGTTTAAAAAGCAATAAAAATATCGCTAATAATTAATGAAATGTAAATAGATATATGTTTTTAAAAAAGTAATGAAAAATAAATTCTGTAAAAATAAAAGAAACTTGATTTCAATAATTTAAGTTTAAGCCTAATTCAATGAAGAAAGATTGCTTTGCAGATAAATTAGACTTAAACAGATAAACATTGTAACTTAAAAGCATTCTATATTAAAAATGTGTAATAAAAACATCAAAATGGAAATCGATAGCGGATCGGCCATTTCATTGTGCTCAGAGAAATTATAGAAATTGATTAAAGAAAAACATACTGGCATTCCATTTAAACAGACAAATATAAGAGCTGTAGATATCAGTGGCAACAAATTGTGTATGCTGGAGTATGCTATAGTGCCTATAAAACATAAAAATAGGATATTAAAATTGCCTTTATACATAGTAAGAGAAAAAATCAGTCTGTTAATAGGGCAGAACTTGTTTCACAAGTTAAACATAAATATAAAGATTAATCTGTGAATAATGTGACAATCGGTCCAGTATAAAAAGCAAAGGCTATGAGTGGTAAAGCCAAGTTATGATTGCTAGCACAAGAAGCAAAGGAAAAGAGAAACATAGTGAGCAAAGAAGAAATGGTTAATGTGAGTTTCAGAATCGTAGGACCAGTATGTGCTAGAGAGAGATCAAGTAAAACTTGGTTCAAAGGGGCAGCAGTAAAGAATCTGTCGAATCAAGCAGAAATGATTAATGGTGACTATGATGGCATAAAAAGATGCCACAAATACCATGATAAAAGCTAGAGTAGACCTGCCACCATTGAATATAGCAGGTGAAATGAAAAATCTAAAAAGAAAATAAAAAATCCTAAGACTGTTAATCATGAAATAAAAATGATAATGTCGTGGAGGAAAAATTGGTTGAAAAATAAAGCTTGAAAAAAAATGTTTCAGAACAGAAAGTTGCAGTAGTAGAAAAAAAAATCATCCAAGCCTATTCGTAAAAATGTAAACTGGATAGACTTGATGATTATGTTTAGCAAGTTTAATAGGGTTTTTCTCTGAAGTGGGGAGAGGTGCTATATTTTGTAAAAAATATATTAAGCTGTAGTAACTCAAGAGCAATAAGTTATAAAGCTAAGTTTTACTTCAGAGAAAAAACAGTAATGAAATGTAAATGCATATCTAGTTTAAAAAGCAATAAAAAAATCGCTAATAATTAATGAAACATAAAATAGATAAGTAAGTTTTTAAAAAAGTAGTGAAAAATAAATTCTGTAAAAATAAAGGAATATTTTGATAATTTATTAAGTTTAAGTTCAATGAAGAAAGATTAGTTTGCAGATAAATTAAACTTAAACAGATAAAAATTGTAACTTAAAAGCATTCTATAAAAGATTGCCGAAAGATAATGCAAATGATTATTTTCAAGGCCAGATATAACTTATGGATTTAAAATACCAAGAAAACTGTGTATTGTTAAAATCAAACCATTAAACTATTTTAGGAGAAAACAAACGGAATACATATTTGAAGCTAATTACTGTGGAATGTGAACAGTTGTAATTAGAAGCCAGATCCTTATCGTCATTGTAAAAATGCATTAGTCAAATAGATTTATTTTTATATTGGAATGATAGGAATTTATGAATGAATTCAAGCAAGGAGAAAACAGTATAAATAGTACACGCAACAAGAGCTCTGTCGTCAGCTTTTCTCCACTCATTGTGTGCTGTTGTGTGTTGCTGTCATAAGGACTTTTGAGAAAAGCTGATGGGAAAAGTACCTTAAAACTTTTCTGCAACGATAGAAGTGTCCCAGAGCCCATGCCTCTAAGAATGAAAGAAATGCGGCTAGGGAACATGTTTACTGATTTATTGGTTTTTTTATGATTTGTGTACACCTGAGAAGGCCCAATTAGGATTGTTGTTTTAAGTACTGTGAGTATAAACTTTTAGCATTCACTTAGGTCTGCCACTATTGTAGTTTTAAGGCGATTATAGCATTGAACATTTAGAACTTTAAATCAATTACTAATTGTTAATGTGTATATAAAGTAACTATGGATCATTATTTAGTTAAATTGTAATGGATGTGTGAATATATAATATGTAAATAAATGTATTTATTCTTATTTAATAATGTTTTGGATAATTAACAATTTTGAGATAATTGTTGGTAGTCAACTTCATAGCTGAATACAGTAGACAACACTTTTTTAAAAAGTACATTTGAAAATCAAGTTTGTCTTCCCATTGTAATTTAGAGAGAATACATTCAAGGAAAAATATTTTCTTAGTTTTGTTTTGTATCTTTCTTTACACTTGATCGACAGATTTTCTTTATCAATTTTCTTTATTTTGACAATTAACATTTTAAGATTCAGTGGAATATATATCCTGTGCATTTTACTGCAGTAGAATGGGAGATTTTGGAGCTCAAAATCCATGGCTCATAATCCAATTCTGCCACTTCCACTGCTCAAACTTTTATGAACTCCTGAATACTATTTTTATTTTTAATGAAATGCACAAAGACATTCAAAGATGGACAAAAAAGAGTTAAACGGAATATTTTTTATAATAAAACCAAAACAAATATCAATGAAGGCCATTATATTATGTTTATTAATTGAATCAAATTAAATCATCAACTTTCAATGCTACTCAAACAAACAAAATTAATATGATTCAAAACCAGTGATCCTGTAGTCAAAAAATATATTTTTAATATGATTGAATAATTTAAATAAGTTAAATATTGGAAAATTTTAAAATTTGAATTAAATAATATTTCGAATAGCCATCATTTTGAATTAAATAATGTTGTAATTACTCTTAATTCTTAAACTTACGTAAATTTTAAAAATATTTATAGTCAAAATAAATGACAACTTTTATAACTGAGTGACTTAAATTCAATCCAAGTTCTATGGATTATGGCTCCATATTAGTCACTTGTGATGCTCATACATTTTAATTGAGTACCGCAAGTGATGATTGATTTTTATTAGTTTAAATAAGAACATAATGAAAAACAAGTATAATTATACTGTCATTTTTATTACACATTTTAAAAAAACTGCAGCTATAATAGAATTTTACAGTAAACTATTAAGTGTAAAAAAAACAAACAAGTGATTAGAATAATAAATAACTAAAATTATCACCATAAAGACTAGATTCCACATACTAAAACAAGCCTACGCTATTCAAATCTTCATGGCTATTTAATACCATCAATCGACTTCTGTTTTCTATATTAATTCCTATATTCGCTTTCAATTCCTTACAACATAACTTTCATAATTCCTATGTCTCAAAAACGTATTTTTTCAATAATTTTCTCAAATTCACTCACTCTTTTCAACATTTCTGCACTGCTAACCTTATTTTTAGCTTATCTTTTCTGTTCTCTTTTATTTTTTTCTTATGAGGAATAACATGAATTTAATGGCTCATTTAAAGGTATATTAAATAAACAAGAGAGACCTAACATTTCTTTACTAAACTTCTTTTTATATCTAATTCATTTATAAGAAAACTGTTTAATCTTGCAAACTATTCTAACTCATATAGAAATTTTCTAATAAATGTTTCCCCTTCCAATCTATTTCTTAGAGAAACCCAATTCAATCTATCAAATGATTTATCAAGATCAATAATATATTTCAAGTAAATTCTGCCCTCTTAGCTTTTCTAAATTCAAGCTAGTTTTCACATAAAAAATATAATTACCAAAGTATTTCAGTAGCACCTTACCATGGCCACATGAGAAATTAAAAATTGTTCTAAAATCCTGCATCTCACCTAAATTAGATCTTTTCTCTAATAGAAACATAAATGTTAGAAGAAAATCTAGTGGTTACTTCATTAGATAATTAATCATTTAGAATATCATTAACCCCATGTGTTTTATAAGTTTATTCTCAGTCAAAACTCTTACAAATTTTTTTTTCTTTAGTGTATAATATATTTTATCTATTTGACTTTCATTTTCAAATAATAAATGACAGTTATTTCTATCACCCAAAATTATGATATACTTTTCCTATTCTTTTCTATTAATAATTTATTATTTTTCTATTAATAATTTATTATTTTTGTCTTCAGTTATTATTTCATTCTGCGATCTTGTTTTTCTCTTTAAAATTGTTTCCACCTATTCTATATTAAATCAAATTTGCTCTTTTGCTATAATTCTTCTATTTCTCATATTTCTCTTGTAGACACACATTCTCACAGATTTACCTGTTCTAAATGAATGCATTGTTAAAAGTTCTATATAGAATACTACCATCTACAGAATTAATATTTTCTATCATTTCATTTAACCATTTAATAAGCCTAAGATTTTTTTTTCCCCCATAATTTATATACTTTGTTGCAGCAAGCTTTAAATTTTTCTGAAATAATTCCTATTTTTTATATGAAATTACTTTATTGATTAGTCTATCATTATTCACAATTATTTTCTTGCTTAAAGAATCTAAAATTTTTCTTTATTATTCTCTTTTAATTTTAAATAAAAATAGTAAAGATGGCAAAACAAAATGTCAAAATTGATTATAGAGTTAATTATTATTGCCCAACAATTTAAAATTCAAGCAGAAAAAATATTTCAATGGTATGTGAGAGTATAAAAAAATTAATATTCACAAAATATAGATAATTTTAAAATATTATTAATGTTACCATCAATTAACTAATATTGAAAATATATCTGCATTCAGAGTCAACTTAATGCGATGGTCAATTAATTAAAAGCCATGTGAAGAAAAGGTAAAAGTAAGAAAAAAATTGATAAAATATTAATTATAATTCTATAAAAATAAATTAATATTAAAACTATTATTACAAATATGCTTTTCATCAATATTATTCATTCATTTCTTTGTCTAAATCCTTAAATAAAACAATAATAATGAAAAGAATGAAAAATATATAATCTGTTCTTTAAACAGATTATAGGCATATTTTACTGTTGACCATTTTAGTTGATTTATAATAATTTAGTTTAGAATTATATTTAAAAATAAAATAAACATTATACCAACTGACGTGCTATAATCAAAAAATCTATTTATTTTATACAATAATAACAAAAAAAATAGGTTTATAAAAAATAAAAATAAATAGAAATTATTTAAATGATTTAGATTTTGAAAATGATAGGGTTGTGTTTGTGCATAATACTTTAGAGTTTCAGGAAATGTTACAAAAACTATCAGAAAAAAAAGCCAAAAAAAAAAAAGGGGGATAAAGTTAAATACTAAAAAGACTAAACTAATGTTTAAAAAGTTTTTCAAAAAATAAAAAAATAAAAATTAGTAATAGGAATAAATTGCAAAAAGTTAATAATTTGCATACCTTGGTAGCATTACTAACACAGAGAAAATATAATAATAGTACTAATTATAAAACTAAACTTGGATAGAATGCTTTTGGTAAAAATACAATTTTTGAAAAAATGCATATGTAAGATTTTTAATAAATATGTTTTATTAGTACTTGGACACTTAATAAGAGAGCAATAAAGAGACTTCAGACTACATAATGAAGTATGGAAAGGTGTATATTGCAAATAACAATAAATAATTGAAAACAAAATATATGGACGAAAAAATACCTGGTAATACTGATATTGCTGAAAGAATTAAAATACTAAAACAGAACTGAACTGACACATTGCTAGAAAAGATATCAATAAATGGATACTTGAAAACTTAAATAAATCTCAAAAAAATGGAAGATGGTTAAAAGAATTTTGAAAAGAGAAGTCATAGACTAAAAAAACTGGATCAAAATTGCAAGAGATTTTTATCTTGAAATGATATTAATAATATTTAAAAATGATAATGAATCACTTTTTTAAAAAAATGAAATTACTAATAAATACAGCACATTGTAATCTGTATAAAATAATAGCAGAGATGAAGCTGTATTTTAACACTAAATAAAAACTTAAAAAAAAAACAAATAAACATAGTTATTCTAGAAGTTATTTCTTCTAACAGAATTAATACTAAAAATAATAAAAAATGTAATTGTAGTAATATTTAATGCATTTCCAAACGAAGCTTACTACTTCTAGAATGTGTTTTCTGAAAAACACAACAACAAATTAATTGTAAAATATACAAAAATCAAAACAAGCATATATTCTTTTTTATATGTATGCAAATATCTCACCTGAAAGTCTTTCATGTAAACGCCAATTTTCTTCTCTAAGATATTTATTTTCTTCTCTTAACTCACAAACTTCTTTTAATAAATAATGTTTGAAATATCTTGACTTTTCAAAACAGTCATCATCTATAAATATACATATAAAAATGTGTATGTGTGAATAACTAAGTAAACACCATTCAAATATGTAATAATATTAATATGTTACCTTAACTTGTACTATTTACAGAAATTTATAACCTTTTATGTGTTGATGTGATGGAAAAAATCAACCAATCTCTTCTGGACAAGGACAAAAACATGTGTTCAGCATATATTCATTGTTTATCACTTAAAGGATAATAAATTTCTGAAGATGATGCAAGTTATTAGCATTATTTAATAATCAGATATTTTAGATCAATATAAGTGCTGTCAATTTAATAAAATTAATTGAAACTTAAACTTGATTAATTAAATATAATCAAAATGGATGATTTGATATATAATGATCAGAAAACATAGTTAGTATATATTATATAAAGCAATTATATATGAGATATATGTTTAATTATAATCATCAATATTCATTCTAATTATACTTAATGAAGCAAATTTAAGATTCAATTAATTTTGTTAAATAGATGGTTCCCATATTGATCTAAAATAATCTGGATATATGTCAAAGGTATTTCTGTTTGTAAAGGTACTACCATATTTCCCAATACAATATATACATATATTATCTGTAAATTTCTGATCTTAACTTTTTGCCTAGTGAAGCGGCCATATTGAATATTTAAAAAATTATGTTAAGCCACAAATTTTATCCTAACTTAAGTTTGTATTATTCAAAAATGACATAATATATATTGTTTTATACACAGAACACCAAAGAATGTAATTAAGCTGAAAAAAATATAGTCATTGATATTCAAAGTAATAAAAAAAAGAATAAAAGTTAATATTTCTAATAATTATTTTCATATTATTTCATAAATTCAAAATTATCATGCATATAGCTTAAAATTATATTTTTGTTAGTAGGTTAGTTGGATTCATCATAAAATTTATAAAAAAATTAGTATATAATAACACTTACCTAAGGTAATCCATCACTTGAATACTTAATAGAATAAAGACATTAGTACCTTTCATTTTTCCTAATAGCCCTTCAAAATGTATTTCCATGCAGGGGTTTGCAATGAATATGTCATCCCTAATAACAAGTAGTTAATATTGATCAATAATTAGTATAATTTGAAGATTATTCAAAGCAGTTTGTAATTTTTTAAAAAGTACTACTAAAATAATCACTATATACAAAATAAAATAATAAAATAAAGTAAAAAGTGAATGAAATACTAAATTCATTATAGAGTTAAGCTTGAGGTACATATGTTAGTAGTTTAGAGTCAGTGGGATATAGTATTATTTATCCTATCTTTATAGGTTTTGAGGGTTCATATTGCTTCATGCTAATAAGACCATAAATTTAGTAATAGCTACATCAACTGCCACCTCTCTTTGCATTTGATATGCAGCTTTGAAATTTACATTGCAATAGTCTATAATCAGCCTAAGTTTATATATATACTGTCAAAATCTTTACTTTTAGCATTTGCATATTTTTATTATTATTAAAATGCAGGCAAGATATTATAGAAAAATCTAAATCAGGTCATAATATTTGCAAATTATGTTTATCTTTATCTCATATCACCTAATTCAAATACTGGACCCAAACCCACATCATATCAAAAAATGCAGATAATTTGTGATATATATTAACACAATCACGAGTTATATTGGTTCCAATATTAATTTTTTCGTATATTTTTTATCAAATATAAATTCAAATAATTAAAAAATATATAAAAATAAAATAATAAGTAAAAAATATATAAAAATAATTACCACCGAGGCCTCATAACATTGTCTTCTAAATATATCTGGCAAAAGGTGTATTTTTTCCGATGTAATTTTAACGGCGAACATTCTTCTATTAACTAGCAAAAAAATGAGAGAAAGACAAAAAGTAGAAGAAAAAAATTTAGCTTTTCGGAAAATGGCAAGAAAGATGGAAATGAAAGTGTAAAATATGCATGTGTCCTCATAATGTTGTCTTCTAAATACATCGGGCAAAAGTTGTATTTTTTCCGATATAATTTTAACGACGAATATTCTTCTATTAACTATCAAAAAAATGAGAGAAAGACAATAAGTAAAAGAAAAAAATTTAGCTTTTTGGAAAATAGCAAGAAAGATGGAAATGAAAGTGTAAAATGCGCATGTGTAGGTGTAGTTTTCCCACAATTCTAAACTGAAACCGGATATTGCAAATTCGAAAATTCTAGAGTGCTTTCTTCATCCGTAATAATGAACTAGTTAAGTGTTAAATCAAAATTTAAATTAATAAATTTTGTAATTATTTAGATTCTTATTGTATAAAATATGTAAAGAATCCATGATTTTTGTTTTTCAGATTTAGAAATTTTACATATTTGAACAAAGTCATTATTAAGGCAGGAGAGGATTAAAGCAATAATAATTGACTTAATTCAACATTTTGAACATTAACTAAAAAAAGGTTTTATTCAGTATATTATAACAGATCTGTTATATGACACACAATAATATAGTGTGTGTGTGCACATATATAAAGGAAAGGTAGAAATAAACACAGGCATAAATTTTGTAGGTATTTTTCTACATTTTCCTGGAATAAAAATAGTAAATAAAGGGTTAAATAATTCTAAATTTAAACAGAATTTTATTATAGATTAAAACATTTTAAAAAGATCTAAATATTATTATTTGTAACTCTGATTTTGAAATTTAAAAACAAGCATGTCTATTGATAATTGTAAAAATATCTATCTTTGATTAATGCTTCACTGCATTTCTTTATCTATTTTTAAAAATCTTTATTAGATTAAAAATTCTAAAAGATTAAAGTAAAAACATGTAATTCACACCTTTGATAAAATTTTAGAGTTGCTTCCAAAAGTAGCTTGTAATTAAAAGTAATTTGGAAAGATTAAAATTGATTTTAATCAAGATAAAGATTGGATAGAAAAAACTGTTTTCAGTTACTGGTTATCACCTCAAGATTAAAAAGGATTAGACCGATTGAAAACAGCCTGCAATGTGTTTTTATCATTTCATATGATTCTATGAAAAAACTGATAAAGAAATATCAGTTCAGTTTGGCTTGCAGTTTTTGTAAGAGCTGGCCAGAAGAGTATGGTTTCAATATTTTGAAAAGCAATGCCCAAATAGCCCAGCTGCAAAGTCTGGATAGTAGTTTTTGAGAAAAGAATTGGCTAATTTTTTTGTAAGAGTTAGCTGCAGTTTGTTGGTAACTGTAGCAGAGAGTGGTCACAGTAAAACTAGCTGCAGAGATGGCTGGCAGAATTATATAAAAAACTACCATGAGGATGTAAGAATGCAAGAAAGCAGTTGCTCTATAATACACTGGTGGAGTTTTAAATTCACATAGAGGAAAAGTATCAAGATTCTTTGTAATTCATAGCTACAAATGTGTTCTGAGAAAGCAGCTAACTTTTCTGGACCAATCCTAGCCAGAAGGGAACTGATCAATGCCAACAACCATACCTGAATTATACCTTCCTGATTATGACAATCCAGGATTATACCTGTCTTACCAAGACCAACTCACAAAGAGAAGCACAGATAAATGTATATACAATGGTGAGTAGCATTATATATAATGAAAATAAAATTTTAAATAATTTCTTTGGTAAAAATGACATTTAAAAATCTATATATTTTAAAAGATAACAAGTAAATAATTGTGCTTGAATTGAATTAAAATCTAAAAGTAATGATTGATTCATGGATAAATTATTTTGGAAAAAGAAAAGAGCTTGAAATTTTTTTTTTAGATTAATTTAAAGATGTAATTAATTAATTGAGAGTAACTTGTCATAAAAAATAAAAAAAACTTTTGAGTTACCTGTCAAAAAAAATGACTATTTTTTTTAAAAAAAGAAAAATGAAAATACTTTCATTGACTAAAAAAAGACTAATTAATAATATTAATTCATGTCATCTATATCAGGAGTCCCCAACCTTTTTGCACTTAAGAGCACATTCTATAATACTGTCCAGGTGGCGGGCACCGTTTATTTTTTCAATGTAAATTTATAGTTGGATAGAAAAAGTTAATAGTTACAAATACCTTGGTCAGATTATTAATACAGATGGAAATATAATGGATGAAATTAATCATAGAATTAAACTTGTTTGGAGTGCTTTTGGTAGAAATAACTTGATACTAAAAGGAAATATGCCTATGTGTTTGAAAAGAAAGGTTTTTAATAAATGTGTTTTGCCAGTTCTTACTTATGGATCTGAGATTTGGACACTTAATAGAAGAGCAATACAGAGACTTTAGACCACTCAAAGAAGTATTGAGAGATGCATGTTGGGAGTAACAAGAAGGGATCAAAAACGCAATGTATGGGTAAGAGAACAAACAGGTGTTACTGATCTCATTGAAAAAATTAAAAGACTGAAGTGGAGTTGGGCTGGACATATTGTTAGAAGAGATGATAATAGATGGACAATTGAAATTTTAAACTGGATTCCAAGAGATTGTAAAAGACCCAGAAAGATACCATGTGAGATGGATGGATAAAATAAGAAAGTGTACAGGGGTGGTGTGAAGAAGAGAAGCTAAAGATAGGAAAAGATGGATTGAACTTGGTCTCACCTTCATCCTGCAGTGGATTGATAATGGTTAATGATGATGATTGTTAATAATACACTTAATGTACAAAAAATATTTATTTCAAAAATTGCAGGGCCTACAATTTGATTACAATATAATACGATAATTTATAAGAAATTTTAAAAATTAAATTTTTGTATCAGATAAATAATTTTTTATCGTGTTCGGATAGCGGTGGGCACATGTAAAATGATCTGTGGGCGCCATGGTGCCCACGGGCATAGGGTTGGGGACCCCTGATCTATATAATCATAGATACACATGTATGTGTGAATTTTATATATAGTTTTCAAAAGCAATTAATTATGAAATATATTTTTAATAACTTTATTATTTTGATAAATTCAAACATGTTCATTTTATATTAAGTCACATGTCTGTGTGCTGATTGGGTTTTAAATAAACTTATATGGAACATATATGTAAATCATAGTGAAATAAGTTGAATTTTGTATATTAATCATGTAAATCACAAAGTGATATTTTTTTTATTATTGTATGTCAATCAAAATCAGAAAGCTTAATTGATATGTGCATAGTCTTATTCTAAAGTTCTTAACATCATTTTTTATTGTCAATAAACTTGTATTGAATTATTAAAAATTGTATTGCATTATTATCTCTTGGTCACCATAACAGTAATGAGCTTATTTTCTCAGAGATAGATTCGAGCATGGGCTGAATATATAAATGGGGATTACATTAGTGCTTTTGGGCATCCGGAGATGATCAATCATTACTTGATTGGCACAAAAGAGAATACTCTTTAAATACCCATGCACTACTTTTATTTTACTTTAGTCTTAGAAATGAAGTTTATAGTTGGTCATTATATTAATCGTACAAAGTAACCAGAGCATTGATGATGATCAGCATGTTTTAATATCCCAACATTATTGTTTAGATTTTCTGGTTACATCATTCTGATGGATGATCACTAGGTTTTTTTCCTCCAAATTAATGATTAAATAATTGCTCCAAGCTGGCAATGGCTCAATAGTTAGCCTGGTCTACAGAAGACCTATTTCCAATCCAATTATCAGATTGACTGGTGATTTATATTATTTTATTATTCAAATCAAGCCACAAGATGGACTAATAATTTTATTTGATGTATTATTGATCATTCCTGATGATGAATGGTTATTCTGAGTATTATTCATACTTACTTTGACTTATTATAATGATGTTTGATGTATAATGATATTTATAGTTGCTTTGAGGAGTAGCTGGCTGATCTCAAAGATATCTCTTGATCTCATGCTCTCTTTAATTGCTAAATGTTACTTTAACATTATTTGAAATTTCTTATTTAAATATTATACTTTTTGTAAATTTTACTTGGAAATGATGATGAGTTTCATTCACCCCTGGATTTTCATCCCATTACAATATATATGGAGACAATGGCTGAGCACGCTTTTGGCCAGTGAAGTCAGATTCATAGCTCTCAAACCAAAATTACGCAATATTTATTTGCATAATTTAAATGTAATTTATTTATGAGTGTTATTTTTTTAAAAAATTATTAATTATAAAAAAATAAAAATTTTAATTCATTGTTTACTTTTATGTAATTATGAATAACTTCAATGCATATCTGGCAAAAATATAATGACAAAAATGTACCTTTTTATCACAATGCACATCCTATTTCAAAAACTTTGGTCTTTGAGTGAATATCTAATATAAAAGTAATTGTAAAATTGCATATTGTTTACATTTTATGCATAATTAAAAATCCAATCAATAACTGGTAACAGAACTGATTTTTTTTTTTATCAATTCAGCTTTTTCATAAATGAATTCATCTATGTAGCCTATGCAGTAACAGAACATAGATGATTTACAATCATTGCTTTTATGTTTACATTTAGCATAAATTTTCAAACTTTTTCTTTTTTATATTTCATATATTACATGATCACCATTTCTTATGCTTGCTCATAACTGTTATTAAAACAGGCAAAACCCTCCATGCAGCAGTGCCACTCAGTTAAGCCAGAGTAATCAATGGATGACAGAAGGCTTGTGCATAAAATCCCTATCTAGTGCCTACTCATCCAATATCCCCAGACTAGTTTCTGGCTTGTGGACTTCATCAGTGAAGAGCCTCGGATCTGAGAAAACTGCACCTAGATCTTAGGATCTAATGCAACCCTCCAGTAGCCACATTTTATCTTTACTTAACTATACAACTAGGAGAATAAAATTGAAAACACAATATTTTCAATCTAAGCTAGTTACCTTATATAGTCATGTAGGTCTGAACTCAGTTCAGTACCCATACATTTGTGTCTTCGGTTCTTTAATAACCATAGCCATCACTATCCTATTAGGCAGGATTGGTGTTAAATCACTAAACATCACATGATCACCATTTCTTATGCTTGCTCATAACTGTTATTAAAACAGGCAAACCTATCCATACAGTAGTGCCACTCAGTGCAAGCCAGAGTAATCAACGGATGCCAGAAGGCTTGTACATAAAATCCCTATCTAGTGCCTACTCATCCAATATCCCCAGACTAGTTTCTGGCTTGTGACCTTCATTAGTGAGGAGCCTTAGATCTGAGAATATGGCATCTAGGTCTTAGGATCTAATGCAACCCTCCAGCAGCCACCTTTTATCTCTACTTAACTATAAAACTATGAAAATAAAATTAGAAAATAAAATTATATTTTCAATCTAAGCTCATTAGCTTATATAATCATTATAGGTCTGAACTCAGTTCAGTACCCATACATTTTGGTATCTTTAGTTCTTTAATAACCATAGCCACCTCTATACTATTAGGCAGAATTGGTATTAAACCACTAAACATCACATGATCACCACTTTTTATGCATAAGCCTTTCTGGCATCCATTGCTTATGCTAGCTTGCACTGTGTGGCACTACTATATGGAGAGTTTAGCTTGTTTTAATAAGTTATATGGTGATTTGTGTGATGTTTAGTGGTTTAATACCAATCCTGCCTAATAGAATAATGGTGGCTATGGTTATTAAAGAATCAATGACACCAAAATGTATGTGTACTGAACTGAGTTCAGACCTATTGTATATGTTTGAGTCGCATCTATAATACTTTATAAAAAACTAATAATTAATAAAAAATCAATAATAATAAATATTAAATTAAACTACAAATTATATCTCAAATATATACATAAATATATATCTACAAAAGGAGCATGGGATATAGGTTTAACACATTAGTAGTGAAACATGACACAATCTTACTAAGATTTACTCTTATTTCTCCGGACATACAATAAAAAAACAAAAACATTGAAAAAAAAAAACCTTACTAGGAGTTTTCAAGTGATGACCAAAAGAAGCAGAAAAAAAAATTAATTTTTACAAAGAAATTTTCAAAATTCAATACACAATCCTTTTTATGAGTATTACATAGTTTAGTTTTATTTATCTAACATTAGGGAAAACACTTTCCAAACCTAAGACACATACATAACAAATTATTACATTCACTCTCATTCAAACTCAGTGAACTAAACAAACTTTTAAGTTTATTTCTAGTATATGCAACAAAAAATATCATTTGGGATGTGAATATTTTTCAAACATTACATCCAGAAAAAAATTTTTTTCACATCTATATAAAGAAAAAAAAATTTCTATCTTCTACAACACAATTTCTCCACATATTTTCCAAGAAAATATATACAATCAATACACATAAATTTTCAAACACATCTTTCCTATACATCACATACACACTATTACATATAGATCACGCTACATATACAAATACATAAATTTTACACACACATATACTTCTATATACACTACACAATACTACATACCATTGGAAAAGAGAAGGAAAAAAAACTTTGGAGAAAAAGTTGAGAAAAAAAAAAAATCCATCATCTAAAAGAAAACTCATATCTTTATTAATTTTAAAATTGACACATCATAGTATTAAGCCAAAAAAATTTCTCTCAATAATTTTTTTAATCTATTCAACCCTCCACTTCCAATATTTTTCATTTACTACTACTTTACAAAATTTCTTTTATAACCCACTAAGACAGAGTGGTCAATTTATGAATTATTTATACATTTTTTATATATGTCTCAAAACAAAAACTTTATATATACATTGAAGAAAAATACATATTACTATTTGTCACATTTTTAACTTTCAACATGAATTTTACACTTAGAACACATTATTTTAAACATATCAAACATGAAAAAAATTATATAACAACTTTTTTAAAAAAAATACATATAACAGACTTCATACTCAGGTATTGGTTTTAAACCCCAGTTCAGCCAAACCCGAGAAAAAAAAATCTATGAGCTCAAAATGTTTATCCATCTAACATAGCTGGAACTCACAAAATTACTTCAAACCCAGTCAACCCAAGATTTAGGTCAGGAACAGCCTGGATTCGAACCCACTCTTAATCCCAAATCGAACACCTAATGAATAACATAATAGTTTCTCAGAAATTAATCTTAATTCCCGATACAAACTGAGAAGACAATGAGACATCTATTAATTATGATTATATTAAAATATACATAATATGGTAATATATTGAAGAAGTGGAGGAAAAAGAATTCGAACTATCAAATAAGTTAAACAATAAAAGATAGTTTAATATAATGAAAATTTAGTTATATACATTTATAAATTAAGTACATTAGTTGTGCGTGAATGAGCAAGCGATTACATATGTCATTCACCTATTAGTCTCATATGCTCTTTATTAGCTAAATAATATATTACAAATAAACACACATCTTTGGTGTCCAATATTAAGATCCAATAGTTAATAAAAGGAATTACATAATATTCTATTAACCTTTGGTTACAGTTCAGAAATGTGGTGACTAACATATATTAGGGGAGCGTTTGAGATTCATTATACATACAAATACATTTGAAAACATTTGAACATGACAAGATATTTAATGAAAAATTATTTTAACAATAATAATAAGACGAACCTTTATTTTCCCCAACACCTAGATACCTTAAATAGATATATAAATTATAAGGTAGGATTGTATATGACTGAAATAAATTAATACAATAGAAATGCAATTATATATATATTTTAAACAAACTAATTTTAATATTAAAGCATTAAAACTTCATGAAGCAAAAGAAATAATAATAATAATACGAAAATTTGTTGACATATAGCCTAAAAATAATAAGAGAAAAGTCTCTTCTGATGAAAAACAAATGATGGGATAGTGTGCAAACTTAGGGGCACAGTGCCTTTTTATACAAGAAATGATGGGATAGTGTGCAGACTTTGGTCCTATCTTTTTATACAAGAAATAATATGCATAGGTGTGCAGACTTGGGGCCTAGAGGCATTTTTATACAAGACGAAAGAAATTATGGGTTGAACCTGTCGTAACCCCCAGATTAAGAACATAATATATATATACAAGATAGGCTAAATGACAGAAACCAATAATGAATAAATTTACTAAAAAACATTGAATAAATTTTCACTTCAAAATAAAGACCCTTGTTTTGGATACTATAATATGCAATGCAATTATAATATATATATATATAGAGAGAGAATATTTCATTTACTAAAATATACTTGAAGATTTTATTTAGCAAAGGAAACATTAAGATTTAGATTTCAAATTAATAAAATATAAGATTTGATTTAAAAACATTGAGATTCACCCCCATCCCTTTTCTGATATTTAAAATAAATAAATCCCACTTTCTATTTTTATAATAACTGAAATATATAAATACAAGATTTGAAATGTTAAGAGTATGAAAATGAAATAAGATTAGCAGTGATATAGAAAACAATTGAGTCACCTTATTTTAGAATTAAATAAATAATATTTTATAAGATTTCAAACGTTAATTAGTTTTAACTTTAATTTACACCTAGAAAATTCAGATAAACAAATATATATATTTTTATATTAGAACATAAATAAAATTTGTACATAAGACAATCTATATATCAATTAATTAATAATACTATATATATTTAAGGGACTAATAACTCTTGAAGTTTAGTTTAAAAGAAGAAAGGATTTTAGAAAATTCAATTTGTCAGATTGTTTTAGATTGAATATTAATAGGCAAACAGATATATAAACAAATAATAAACACATTAAATAAATGACCCTACCAAAATTAAAGACATATAAGATAAATTAAATTTATATAATTTATTTAAGACAAATACATTTATTTATATATATATATAAAAAACAAAGTAAAAATACATGAGAAGAGATCTTGAAAGATTATTTAGACTAAATTGATATTAAGTGACTTGAAATTTACCTTTCAATTTTAAAAGTCCATATTAATACATCCGTCACCAATGAATGCAAGTTCTCCATGCATAAAACTTCTATTATATTCTAAAGTTCTTTTTTGCATTTCTCCTTTTCAGGAATATATTAAGTCGAGAGGACCCAAAGACAGAGTGGTGGTTGCTACATCATTTTTTAGTTTTACACAATTTAACAATCTCTCAATCAATTAACTAATAACTAATAACTATAACTCAACTGATTCAAAATTTAGTCATTTTATACTTTTTCTCTTATCAGTTGTTTTTGAAGACAATTGTTAGATAACCAAAAATAAATTCAAATCTATTTCTAGATTAGAAATAGATTTAACAACATTTTTTAACACAATAAATCTTTAATCTAATTAATCCCATTTATCTTAAGTAAAATTTTAATTAAAAAATACCTTTCCCAGATTAGACTACCAACCCCTAATTATTTTTAGACAATAAACAACACCTCACCTCCATATTGTATTTTATATAAAAAAATTATAATTTATAGAAAAACAACAATTTGAAAAGAAAAACCAAAAAGACATATAATAAAATATTTACAAAAACATCAATATTTTGTTAGTAAGTTTTGCTCCTATGTATATGTTTGAGTCGCATCTATAATACTTTAATAAAAAGAACTAATAATTAATAAAAAGAATCAATAATAATAAATATTGAAAGTTAAACTACAAATGTAGGTGCGCATCTCAAATATATACATGAAATATATATACTGACAAAAGGAGCGGGATGGGATATAGGGGTTTGAACACGAGTTAGTAGGTAGAAACATGAAGCACAATCTTAAGCTAAGATTTACTGCTTCACTATATGACTATATAAGATACTGAACTTAGATTGAAAATATTGTTTTCAATTTCATTCTCATAGTTTTGTAGTTAAGTAGAGATAAAAGGTGGCTGCTGAAGGATTGCATTAGATCCTAAGATCTAGGTGCAGTGCTCTCAGATACAAGGTTCCTCACTGACCAAGGCCACAAGCCAGAAACTAGTCTGGGGATATTGGATGAGTAGGCACTAGGTAGAAATTTTATGCACAAGACTTCTGGCATCCATTGATTACTCTGGCTTGTACTGAGTGGCACTACTGTATGGAGAGTTTTGCCTACTTTAATAACAGTTATGAGCGAGCATAAGAAATAGTGATCACGTGATGTTTAGTGATTTAATACCAATCCTGCCTAATAGCATAGTTGTGGCTATGGTTATTAAAGTACCAAAGACACCAAAATGTAAGGGTACTGAACTGAATTCAGACCTATATGACTTTATAAGCTAATGAGCTTAGACTGAAAATATTATTGTTTTCAATTTTATTCTCACAGTTTTGTAGTTAAGTAGAGATAAAAAGTGGCTGCCAGAGGGTTGCATTAGATCCTAAGATCTAGGTGAAATGTTCTCAGATCCAAGGCTCCTCACTGATGAAGGCCACAAGCCAGAAACTAGTCTGGGGATATTGGATGAGTAGACACTAGATAGGGATTTTATGTATAAGCCTTTTGGGATCCATGGATTACTCTGGCTTGCACTGAGTGGCATTACTGTATAGAGAGTTTTGCCTGTTTTTATTTCATATATTAATTGAGAATCAATAAATAAACTGATCTGATTTTATTAAATATAAAATGTAGCCTGTGTTATTTTCGCTATATTGTTTATGACAGATATAACAGTGACAAGATATTAGAAGATAATGTGATCTTTGTTTTTCTGTTTTCATTTGGTTTGAAGTCTATTATTATAAAGTGCTAAAAATTTTGAAATTATTAAAGCAGAAGTTAACATCCAATAGTGCGCTATTTCTTAAATATGCCCGTGTGTAAAAGTTTAAAAAACTTAAGTGAATCACTTAAGTTTAGAACATATTTGTATGTACACCAACTCTCACTGACCATGCTTAAATCAAGGCTTGAGTCTATTGTGTCTATCGTAGGAGAAAGACAGTGTCTCATTTTTAATCACCTACGATTAGACTTATACAACTTACAAAATCTATTATTATAAAGCGCTGAAAATTTTGAAATTATTATAAATCTCTGTGCATTCACCCACCATTAAGAGTTTAGAAAACTTAAGTGAATCACTTAAGTTTAGAGCGTATTTGTACAATTCAATATTTAATTATAACATCAGGCACAAGGCATATCTCCACTTCATTTGACAAATGAATTTCTCATGAAATACATTTATAAAGAAAGATTAGATTTTATAACAAAATCACACTTTTCTTTATTTTGCTGTAATATCCTATAAATACAATTTATCCAAACCACTTCAAACACTGCAGGTCAGTCGAAACATAGATGTATGTATATGTACAAATAAAGAGTTTTGCTAAATACAAATAAAGAGTTTTTGCTAAAAAGTGTTTCTTTGGATAAATTGTAAGAAAGATTAGTTTATAAAAACTGAATAGTTCAAGATTTATTATAAGCCTGGAGGAATGCTTCACAAATTTGGAAAATTTTATTGATTATATAAATATATCTTTAAAAGAATTTGATATTATCATAATAGATAATTAGTATCAAATGCCATTAATCTATATAATTCTTATGTTTTCCTTGAATAGTGATTTCCTTGGATTAAAAATAATTAATCAATTCTCCTTTATAAACAACTCACTATTTTTAAGAACCCATATATTGCTCAAAATTGATTACAATTAATATATATATAAATATATTGTATAAGCATAAATATGAATATTTAATTTTATATAATAATAATAATACCAATTAATAGTTCTTCGTGTATTTTTTCTTTACTAAAATTTAGTTTTTAAAACTTGCAAACAATAAATACATTATAACAAATAACAATAGATTTTGACAGAAGTCTCTCATTCTGCCTTTCAAGTTTTTTTTTCTTTCCAGTTTATTTTAAAATGTTAATATATTAACTTATTTGTTATAATGTATTTATTATTTTAATATGTATGTATTGAAGATTACATTTAAAACATTCTTAAGGAAATTATAACTTTTGATAAAATAGTAATGAGTGATCATAAAAATTTAAAGGTCCCTGTCTAAAACTCTATATTTGTTTTAGAGAATAGAATTTTCTATGCTTTAAAAATTAGATAATAGTATTCCACATGACTAAAAGTCGTTCATATATCAAATATGTTATAATAATTATTCTCTCTTATTGATTTTGCCAAATGTATACCATATAATACCAAATCATCCATGGGGCAATCCCTTTATTTATAATTTCCTTTTCTTTTTTTGTCAATTCTACACGTCACATTATAAATTTTATTCTTATAATTATCCCGTTTCTTCTCATCTTTCTTTAATCCTTTTTCTTCTTTTAACTTATTTTCTTATTGTGTCTATTCTCTGCATTTTTATTAATCAATAACTTCTTTAGGTCACATAATTTTCTAAAAATTCTTTCTTCTTCCTTAGTTATTTTTCTTGTTAATATTGATTCAATGCTTAAAATATCTCTATATAACTTTTGTTTTATACCATAACTATTATTAATAAACACTTTCAATAGTCTCTTTTCTAATTCTTCTATAAACTTGATTTTTCTTATCATTTTTCTATAAGTATTAATCCTTATTTGAATTTAGCAGTTGAGATTAGGAGATATAAAATTCTGAAGCAGATTGCTGGTGCAATCAAAACTGTAAACTGTAAAAGAGAGTGGAAAATAAAACATTGTATAACAGTAGTAAAGTGCATGGATAATTTAGTATTATACAGTAAATATGTTATAAATGTATGACTGCATAATTATTAATTTTCTAATCTTTAAATTATCAGGGTTTTTTTTTAAAAAATCTATGTAACAATTCACATTCTTAAAGCAAATACAATATATTCATTCTAATTTGGTAATAGTAAATTCAAATATCACTTTGTGTAAATAACTGAAACACAGGCTTATTATATACCTGTGTCTATATATGTAATATAGGGTATATGAGCACAGACTTTCAGATGATTCATCACTCTCCACTCTATCTAATAACACTGATACACTCAAGCACATATATGCTGAAAAGATATCACCAATATACGTATTTCATGCTAAACCAGCAATCATCAGTTGGTCCAGATTATCATCTCCCACACATATATACTATAAGTGCTCAGATATATATTAAGATAGACAATCCTCATTCTTTAATGGACAGGCTCCAATCTACTACACACTCCAACTGTCCATCAAATTGAAAATCTGATGATGGAATGCTCGAAGGCCACCCTGAGGCCGAGATTCTTGTCACACCCATGTTGACCTAAGGTCAATCTGAACCCCACATGTACAGGACATAATCCATTAAATACATATGCAAGGATGGGCAGACATCTCTACAATGTAATAAGAGACAAGGAGAGAGAAAAAAGAGAGAAAGAAAGAGATGATAGGTTATATGCCATATGGAGGGAGATAGAAGAAAGGGACCAAAAGATTAAGAAAAAATACTATGTAACAGTCATATTTGAACATCCACACAACAAAATCCAGAGTTTTGGTAAATTATACCAAGGCTGATCTAGATGAGGGTTTGAGACCAAATCTGACCGCACCTCAGCTCCTTCACCAACACTCCCTGACTTACTACCTTATGAATGACATATATGAGGTTACACTCGTAATCTCTCAATTTCCGCGCCGGCAATAGCAAAGGGTAAAACGAGAGACTCGGGGATATTTAACTAAATGTTTTATAGCTTAACCAAACACCCTCACACAACCTATGGCTGATTATCTCATGCATATAAAATCATTATGGATGGTGATTTAATATAAATAAAGTGAATAATACTGCAGACATTAATAGATTTTAAAATTATTTAATATTGACAAAACACAAACAATCACAATTTAATATACTGTATATTCCACTCGCAGGTGGGATGGTGAAAATACGCACTACACGTTCTGTAATCAATTGTACTTAACGATCATTATTTTATTATATCGTTTATACGTTAATAATTATTTTACGTCTATACTGATGTCTAAATTAGGTTCTGCCATTCCTACTCAGTATGTTAAGGGTTAAACTCTAAGAGAGTGGGAACTTTATACAATGTGTACTTAAAATTATCATTACGCGATGAGCAGTCAATGTGCTCTTTATGTAGATATTCTTAGATAAACTAGATCTTAGGTTCAGATCAATGCTGAACAATTAATATACAGCAGATGAACTGGCGTTTTGTAGCATAACTTCTGAGGCTATGGCGCTATGCAAATTACATCAGATGTGTCTTGAATGCGCTTTTACTCATGAGATTCAGCAATGTTTGCTCGGTTCTCAGATACCGCTCGCCTGCTATACATGAACTTTTAGTTCGGATGCTCGAACAGCCATGATATAAGCTGCTGGATTCCGGTGTTCCAGTTCTGGAGGAGGTAATGGGAATGACCCTTAAAATCACTATCCCATTCAAGAGAGGGCTGTCTGAACTAAGGATGATAAGATAGTCCTTAAAACCTAATCTTATCTTAATAATTATATGATAGCAAGGCGGAATGCACCTCAGTGCTTCGTAAAAACTCATTCACAACGCCCTTGGAATCTTAATTATAACAACTAGTAAAGCGCGAAATCTATAGCTTCTTCTGCAAACTACCCTACGCCAGTTAGTTAAATAAACACTGAAATTGTGCTAAAGAGGACTTTATTAAAATTGATCTAGTTTATTAATTAACTACATATTATATGCAATTACGTTAATGGGGTCTAAAGCATATCTAGGGCTTAAACTTGGCTAACTACTGAATATGCCTTAAATTATCACTCTCTTTTATTTAACCAAACAAACCTTTTAATAAGCAACATATGTGATATTGAGCTACGCATAGCAGTTCAAATAATACATCAAAGTAGGTTTCGGACCAGAGACAATCTATAGATATGCCAAACAGCATAATTACTTTACTTGAGAACAAAACGTCTCTTTAAGTTTATAATAATTAATAATCTCTACTCCGAAGGCAAAGCATAAATCAATAAATGCATTTTAACAAAATATATATATATATAGATGCAAAAGTATAGACGCAAATAGAGAAAATAATAAGGCAAATAAGCTTTTATAAGTTGAATTTAAAAAAAAGAGATTTAAGAATTGGAGATCAGGCAAGATTTACATTTAACTTTTAAAGTATTTTAAAATTATACAGGTTGAGATACGTTTATCTAATACAGTTAATTACTTTAAGAAAGACTACACCTTTTAAAGATAGTGTGATTATTTTATAAGATTTGAATGGAAGAGTTTGTGCACATTACTTATTATATAGCTAGCTTTAGGAAAGATTTACAGATGGCTATAGCTTTTAGATTTAGTTTGATTGAGAAGTGGTTACTGGTTATTTATCTGGAGGCTTGCAGCTGGCAGTATGAAACACACACGCATGGACTGATTTATCTGAGCTGGTTCATCGATGGGCTATTCTTTCAGTAGGGCTGTGGTTTGGGTCTCCGGGCTCAATAAACGGTTCTTGACCATCGGGAAGTTGGCCTTAGCATTTCTAGCCACTTATTTGCATGGTAAAAACTGGGCCCCCTGCCTGGATATAAGTTGAAACAAGAGTAAAGCAAAAATGGATGACGATTTCCTTTCAACTGCTTTTTTATATTTATTTAACCCCCCCCCCCCTTTACAGTTCATTCACAATCTTTATTTTTAGACTTTAAAACCTAAGAAGTCTTAATTGCATCAGCTTCAAACGAATCGGTTGATTGATTTCAGGTTTATTCATTGTTCCTTTTATTTTTCTCAGATTCCAGTTCCAATCTGGATTTCAGTGCAGGTTTAATTGTCCAATTTTTATTTTATTAAGAATCCTAAAATCTGGATTTGTACCGGCGGTGTCTCATGAGATTGGTAAAGTTCTTTTTTTAAACATTGGATTGCTTCTCCTTTTCTTTTCCTGAAAGAGATTTAAGCTGCTAGCATTTTATCATAGACATGAGAAATCTACATTTGTTTTTAGTTGCTCTATGTGATTAAGTAATTGGTTAACCTCAAAGCCAATTTGAAATACCTTAGAGAATTCTGTTGTTATCTAATACAATTTTCCCAGCTTGAAACCAATTCAATTATTTAAAATCATAAGATGAATATTTATAAAATTATAAGGTGTGTACGTTATATAACGATAATATCATTCAGATGTGAATATACCATTTTTTTAGCAAATAAAATTATTACAAAATATATACAATTATAGCAGACGTGTGTGCATATACAATTACACACATATACGTGTAAATATACGTTTTTATACATGTTAAATTCCCAAGTATATTGTTATACATATGTGTACCTTTAGGGTTTGAACTAGGGAAATGAAGGCTACTGATTTATAGAATAGGTGAAACGTATGATGATGAAATCATACTGTTTCATACATCCTTGCATATGTATTTAATGGATTATGTCCTGTACATGTGGGGTTCAGATTGACCTTAGGTCAACATGGGTGTGACAAGAATCTCGGCCTTAGGGTGGCCTTCAAGCATTCCATCATCAGATTTTCAATTGGATGGACGGTTGAAGAGTTGGAGTGTGTAGTAGATTGGAGCCTGTCCATTAAAGTATGAGGATTGTCTATCTTAATATATATCTGAGCACTTATAGTATATATGTGTGGGAGATGATAATCTGGATCAACTGATGATTGCTGGTTTAGTATGAAATACGTATATTGGTGATTATTTATCTTTTTAGCATATATGTGCTTGAGTGTATCAGTGTTATTAGATAGAGTGGAGAGTGATGAATCATCTGAAAGTCTGTGCTCATATACCCTATATTACATATATAGACACAGGTTTATAATAAGCCTGTGTTTCAGTTATTACATTGTAGAGATGTCTGCCCATCCTTGCATATGTATTTAATGGATTATGTCCTGTACATGTGGGGTTCAGATTGACCTTAGGTCAACATGGGTGTGACAAGAATCTCGGCCTCGGGGTGGCCTTCGAGCATTCCATCATCAGATTTTCAATTGGATGGACGGTTGAAGAGTTGGAGTGTGTAGTAGATTGGAGCCTGTCCATTAAAGTATGAGGATTGTCTATCTTAATATATATCTGAGCACTTATAGTATATAAGTGTGGGAGATGATAATCTGGACCAACTGATGATTGCTGGTTTAGCATGAAATACGTATATTGGTGATTATTTATCTTTTCAGCATATATGTGCTCGAGTGTATCAGTGTTATTAGATAGAGTGGAGAGTGATGAATCATCTGAAAGTTTGTGTAAATAAAAATGAATAATTCTGTAGTAATATATAATTTCTGAGTTTATTACAAATAATTGCACTTATTAGTGAAATTTTCAGAAACTTATTGTTCTCAAATTTTGGTGAGGGCTTTCACTATGTGATTTTATGTTATAATTAATGTAATTAGTACATTTCTTGATTGATCAAGTTCATTTTCAATCAAAATAAAAATACTACAATATGTTGATGCCATTATTTAATAAATTGTCAGAAGATTAAAAAAATATTGATTCTAATTTCTTGAATTTTTCAATATTTTAAGACATAAAAACTTTACAACAATCTGTTAATTTAAATATTTCTTTAAAAATCACCATCCTAATATTATGATTGTTTTGAAGCTTTTTTTTTTTTAGCTTCATAGTTTTAATCCAGATTTATTGATACTGAAAATTTAAATAAGAGCTAGAAATGTGTATGATAAGTGAATTTGTTTTTTGTTTTCATAATTTGTTCAATTTAGTATTGGCTAGAATCTTGATTGACCGATTTGAAAAGGAATTCTAAAATAGTGTCTTTTAATGGAAATTAATTAGAGTACAACTTTTAACTTTCATAATTCCCATTTTTACATAAAAAGCAATGTTGTTTTTCAAAATTCTCTACTATAGATGCTAACATGATGTTCTTTAGGAGTGAGAATGAAAGAGCGGCTCCCTACTTAAATAAATCTAACAGATATAAATCTCTACTTACATAAAAATATTTGGCATCCATAAAATGAACAAAATATTTTAATTATGTACTCTTCAAAGCTTAATAATAATTCAACATGACGGTAAAAAAAAGAGAGAAAAATATCTTTCATTCATTAACAAACTAACTTTACTTCTTTATTAGATCCAACAAAGATGAAAAAGATATATTCATAAGCAATAAACTGCAACTAATTATATTTCAAACCTTCTAATGTGCTTTACTTCTCATATTTTTAAAAAAACATCACTGATAGCTTCTATACAAATTACAGCACTTGTAAAATGAATATTGCAATGTATAAGAGATAAATAATTAATTATAATGAAAACATTTAATATTGTGACCTGAAGCAATTGAGGAATACTACTTTTATTAGAAATATATCATGAGAGGTCCTTTGTCCTTTTCAGATGTCTTTATTAGTGGAAAATGTGAAAAATAAACTAATAATATTAAAGTATTAGGCATGCGTTGAAAAAAATTTATTAAAGTTAAATTAATAATGCAATGCATTTATATTTAGTAAGAAGTGCATTAATTTTTAATGGAGATTAAAGTAAGTATCTAAGCTAAAAATAATATAATAATCTCTAGCCTAATAAATAATTATTCCTAATTATTAATATATTTATCTAAAGATGAAGATCTTCACTGGATGCTTGTAAGAAGTTTAGCAGTTGTGAACTGAACATTGCAAGCTAATCAAAGTTATGAAAAAAAAAGACGGAAATATCTTTATTGGACTATCTATTACTTGAATTACTATTAAAATTGCAATGTTTCAAATAATATTTACTTTATGAAAACTTTTTCAATAAAAAAATTATATGAAACATAATTTTTAAAAAATAAAAACAGTTTAACAGGTCAAAGTAAATAAATTAAGTTTATGCAAAACTTTATGATTCACATTAATTAATATACATTCAGAATTGTATAGTTTTCTTTTTTTTTTTTTTTATGCAACTGAAATATTTTTAACTATAGTCATGGTTTTGTGATACTATAAAAATGCAAAAGTGACAAAATCATAGAATTATTCTTAGAAAGTTTAAAAAAACAATACCAAAGAAAGTGAAGAACCATATACTTTTGGCTGGTAAAAACTTATGAAATCTTAGCAAATGTCTAATGTTACCTTTGTTAAAGAATCTTATTAGGACTTTAGATGTTAAACCTGACTTAATTGAAAAGTAAAATTCATTGCTGAACCATATTTATACAAATAAAAAAAATAACAAAAAAAGAATTTAAAAAGTTCTAAAATACATACTAATATTTTCTCTGTCTGTAGGACATAATGTGACATCTGAGCTATCCCACGAGTCATCACTATTATTTTTAGAAGATTGATGACGTTTGTTGTTTTTATATGGTGTATCACAATAAATTTTATGTTTGCTGGTCTGCAACTAAAAAAAAAAAAAAGTTATAGTTAATTACATGTATATGTATATGAGAGAAAATAGTGGTGGTGGTGGAAGGGGATCTTTATACATTGTTTAGTTGTATTATTTTTTAATTATATAAATAGTTAATGAATCATTGTCTACTTAGTATAACTTCATAAAAACAATCATTAGGGTTAAACAAAAAAAAAGTCATCAATCTTGGAATAAAACTTATTAATATTAAATCAGTACTAAAAGTATAACTGGTTAATACAAAAATAATTTACTTTCAGATAAACTGATAGTGCTGACTTTGCCATAATAAGTTTGATTTCAACATTTATACTACTTTTGTTTTATTTGATGATGTTCTGCAAAATAGAGAACAAAATATATTTATAGAACTAAAAATAGTCTACATTAGAAACTTTAAATTATTACTATAAATTTTTATCTCACATAATATAACATAATTTCAAAGTTTACAAAAAATCATTAAAAAGAAGCAAAATTTAAATTATTTTTATAATTTATCTCCAAACAATATATAACTATAAAATTAATCGTATTCTCCTAGTATAAATAATAAAAAGTACATAAGTATAGATATGTAGATATATAATTGAAACTATTATCATTCTCTTTTTTGTGTGTGTGTTATTGTATTGGTGAGCATAAAATGATGCATTAAAATAGAATGGTTAGCTTAAATATTAAGAAGCAATCCAGACTCCAGTGTGTTGCTGCATTTAACAAATAGAAAGATAGAATGTTTCACTACAGTGATATATCTATAGCAACTAATCAGTTGAATATAAAGATGTTATTTTACCAAATTTATTGTAGGAAGTTATATCTGAATCTTTTATTGAAATAACTTAAAATAGTAGAAAATTTTTATAGATGCCTTGTAAAATTCTAAAAATATAGTAATAAGATTATAAAACCAATCAATATGTTCTTCAGTTTGCTAGATGTAATAAAATCGCATCTTTATTACATTGGACATGTAAAATGAATGAATGATGTTGAACTGTCTTTAAAAAAAGATATTTTAGGTGAACTTGATCATGGATTCTGTTTCAAAAACATTGTAAAAAAATTACAACATTGATTACTTTCATTTGGAAAAATATCACTGAGAATAGAGATTTGTAATTAGACAACATTTTGAAGTTTTTTTTTTTTAAAAAAAAAAAAAATTATTGCAGAAAATATTAAAAAAACAGCACCACAAAATAGACAAACTAATGAACTAGCATTTGTATTTCTTGAATTGCTTTATATAATCATCACAAAGTTTGTCTTTATTATTATTTAACTTTCTATCTCTTTTTTTTTTTCAGTTGGAATGGCCATAACTTTTTGAGATTGGCTGCAGTTTGTTAATAATAATGTGATTTCATATATTATCAATATTTCTTTTTTTTAGGTGGTTTGTTTAAATATTTTTTGAATAATTAATTTATTATATTCAGCTTAGTATTATACATATTTGGTTTATGTATTTATAATGACACAATCTATTTATAGGAAAAATAATTTGAAAACACATTTTATTTAAAATATACTATAAATAAAATATTAAAAATTTAAACAAATACTGTTTCATTACAAGTTGACAACTTTCAAGAATTTACTAATGTCTAAAAATCAATTCTTTAATGTTTTAATATTGTTGAACTTCACACTTATTCTTCTCATATCATCACTTAAATCAATATTTCAGATATTTAGAGAATTAATCACTGGCATCTATTTAAACACACACACATATATATAAACATTACAAGCATAAAACTAAACTAGTCAATAAATAATAAAATTACCCCAAATCCAAAATTCAACCAGACTAGCCAAGAAAATTAATTAGAACACAACCAAAGGTTTCACTGCTACAAGCAGACTCCTCAAGTGTAAAGAACTACAAACAAACTACATTATATATATATATTAGACACTACCTACAAATCCATTTACTTCCCATCCATTCTTAATATTAAAAGAACTCTTAAATAAGTTAATTGCTTCAGAATAATAAATTTTCAATAATAAAGATTCTTTAATTCTTCTTTTGATTTCATTTCTCTCATAAGACTAATTGTTTAGTATGCAGTCATTTTGTTAAAAGTAAAACCTGATCGCTATCAGTCTGTATCTCATAAAGTAGCTGCTTTAAGGAATTATTGTTATAGGAATAAAAAATTAAATAATTCTAGTGGGGTAGCTTTGTTTCAGAAAGATCAATTGTATAAAGATTATTTGAGTGTTGGCTACTCTGATAAATTTGTTAAAAGTATTTTATTTTATATTAATATTTGTAAGAATGTAAAGGATAAAGAAAAATATGATTTTATTTCTTTGCCATTTAAATTGTCTTCTTATAAAACTGTATGTAACAATAGCAATTTGTTTGGAAATAAGAAAATTGCTTGGAAAAGGGGTATTACTTTGAACAATTTATTAAGTAATACAAAGGAAATTTTTGATAGAAGGACTATTCCTGGTGTTGGGTATTTTATCCCTTGTTTTTGTAAGAAGGTTTACGTATGTCAGAGTAGTTTGAGTTTAAATGAAAGAATAAAGGTTCATAAAAGTAAATATCTTAGTTTTGCTTTGTATATCCATGAAAGAGATACAGGCCACACTATTAATTTTGAGAAGCTAAGGTTGTCTTCTTTGAGAGAAATGAAATCAAAAGAAGAATTAAAGAATCTTTATTATTGAAAATTTATTATTCTGAAGCAATTAACTTATTTAAGAGTTCTTTTAATATTAAGGATGGATGGGAAGTAAATGGATTTGTGGGTAGTGTTTAATATATATATATATATATATATATATATATAGTATAGTTTGTAGTTCTTTACACTTGAGAAGTTTGCTTGTAGCAGTGAAACCTAATTTTCTTGGCTAGTCTGGTTGAATTTTGGATTTGGAATAATTTTATGCAAAATATTTGGATAAAGAATTTATATCAGTATATTTGTACAAAAAATGGGGTGATTGTGTTAAGAGGATTGTTGAGTGTTATAGTAGTAAGGAATGGGATAAAAGAATAGATTTATTAATAAAGAATAGGGAGTTAGAGAGATGGAGAAATAGTATGAAGAGTAAAAAGAGTTTAAATATATATAGAAATAAACAGAATATTAGGTGAGAGTTAATATATGATAATAGTAAGGAAAGTAGTTTATTGTTTAAGGCTCGAACGGGATCTTTAGCTACAAGAGAATATACATGTAAATGGAGAAATATGGGTGATTTACTTTGTAAATTATGTAAGAAAGGAATAGAAAATATTAGGCATTTGTTAATTGAATGTAAATGCTTGAAAACAGAAAGGGTACACATAATGAAGTTATGGAAGAATAAATATGAAAAAAGTGATTATACAGAAAGAGAATTATTGGTTTTTATGCTGGGTTTGGGAAAAGATAAGGGGGATATAGATATAAAGGTATAGAGTTGACAAAGATTATGTTGTGGAAATGGGATGGAGAGAGAATATGGGAAAACTTAGAGTGGGGAATGGAAAATAAAGTGGCTAACAGGTTTATCTGGGCATAATTGCTGAGATATTCTTGACTTCGTTTAAGGAGAAGCCACAGTACATCACATCACATGGAAAATTTATTTTCTGTGATCAAAGTGGATGAGAATGATGGTTTGCGCTGGACTAAACCCAGGGAGGAACAAGAGATCTTAAGCATTGTTTAGACAATTGAGGAATAAAAGCACTAAGACAAACGTCAGCCAAATAAATGTAAAGAATTTGAAAATTTTATTAAAAGTTTAAACAATTTTTTAAAAAAAAAAAAGAAATCGAGCCACGAATACAAACATGACTTGGATTGGAATACGCATATTTATCAGAGTGCACATGAGTACAGCACACATGAAAACATTAAACGCTTTGGCAGCAAAATTCTCTCACCTAAAAATAAAAGAAATGGATAAGATAATATCTTCCTGCTGGTGATTTATAAAATTACAAAAAAAAAAAAACAGCAACTCTAATTTCCTGATTAAGAGATATGAAAATATACAGTCTTGCAAGAAATCGATGAAATGGCACCAGTGAGCACTTCTTGCCCTGGAATAATGCATTGAGACAAGAATGTCATATTGCCGGTAGGACAGCCCTCCGATGTACTACCTTTAAAGCAATTCGGGGTCGATTTACGTGCAAGATAAAAGAAAAATACGATTATGATCTTACGTAATCTAGAAACTAAGAAAAGAAATATTTAACTACAGAAAACCAGAACAATAAAGGCGATAAACTGCCAGCTAAAAGATTTGCGGTTTGCCTAAAGTGCAAACTAAAAGTATTTAAAATTAATTATTTTACAACAACAACTAAGGGCAGGTGAGTAAATAAAAATTACAAAAACTGCCAAAGCATTTAGCAATAGATAAAAATAATCTCACAGCACCTCTCTGATAAACGAAAATTGAAAACAAACTCGGAATCTTAAAACTAAGATTCCAAGACACACTATAAATACTAGTAAAAGGAAATACAGACAATAAATATTAGATTAAATAATTAAAATTAATACAACTTTATATATCACACTTATGATTAAATTGAATGGAGATTTAATTAAAAGCAATTGATTTACCCTGGCAAGAATAAGAAAAAGTTTACCTTACGGTAAAGTAGAGTTCACGTAGTTTTCTGAAGAGTGCGCACTTTTAATAAGTTCATATTTCAGGTGACTTCTCATTATGACGGAGGCAAGTGTCGAGGTAAATTGGAAATCTGGCTTATGTTAGAGTTTCATGGCATCACGAAAGAACAGCTTAGAGTCCGAGGTTCAACCTTATTTAAATTAGCAATGCATATTGCTGTTTACACTATGTATAGCAGAGTATTTTGACACTGTGAAGGCAAATTTCAAAAGGAACTTAAATGTCCGAACTGCCAACAGTATGAAGCTCAACAGGTTAATCAGACTGAATCTTAGAAATAAGAAGCTAAACCAATCACTTTGACAGAGTATTTGCTTGGTCAAGGCTCTCTAGAATAATCCATGAAATTTTTGGGGTTATTTATACCCACACTCAATTTTCCATGAAAACTTGTTCTGTTTTTGAATTCTACGCCTAAGGGCAGGGTAAATCTCAATTTCCTGCTCAATCTAATTTAGAAATTCCAACCAGGGATTACTTTAAACTAAAACAACAACACAAAATTAAATCTCTGCTTTTAGAATGAACTTTTCAATGATTAAAATAAAAGAGACAGGAATGTAATTAACAAGCTTGCTTGTTTTTAATTAAATTGATTAAAAACAAGCGGTGAAAGAAAACTTTTTTTAAAATCAATTCTATATAAAAAAAAAATTAAAATGATCGATTTTAAATATAAATGAGTATGTGTTTTATACATGTACTCTTATAAACAATTTAGTTATTTTTTTAAATGGCTTTATGCTTTCAAACTTAATAAACACAAAAGTTAGTTCTACTCTTGTGTAGTGACCTTTGAAACGGCTACTATCCGGTTCAATATATATGGAGAGGCAAAACATTTTTGGATCGTATTGTGTATTAGTATTCTGCATAGAAAAATTATTCAGTCCAGTACACACAGAAGTCTATATAAAGTTTCTAAAATCTCCAAAAAGTCTTCATTTACTAAAACAGAAAATTCCATCACAGAATTACAAGATTACCAAAATTTCTATGAAACTGCATTCAACTTTATCAAGGCTAGGGCTGTAATGAAGAATAAACAAAGATGAATGTTATTTCATCAAAATGTTGGCAATCTAATTCAGTAAAGATATTTTCTGTTTCAGTAAATGAAGATCTTTTTGGAGATTTTAGAAACTTTAAACAGGATTCTTTGTATGCTGAATGGAATAATTTCTCTAGATAAAAAACTAATATACAGTATGACCCCCCCCCCCAATTTATTTCCATCATATAACTGTCAAATTCCTCTTTATAATATTATATATATATAGTGCTGCACTTAAGAGAAAAACTATTAGAAACTGTTTCTATTTTCATAAAAAGTTGTATACAGATCTGAAAATATTATACCTAAAATAACAATTTATGTATTGATTTTTTTTTTCACTGCATATCAGAAAAATCAGATTGGTTTAATAACAAAAGCAATAGAATAATGTATACATTGATATTACCAAAAATGGAAATTAATGAAATCTATTAAGCTATTGTTTAATATAAATTTTAATAAATAATAAAAATCATATACAACAGCTGCATAAATATATATTAATAATAATTATTCCAAAAAGCCTTTTTCGGCACATGGTTTCCTGCCCTTTTAAAATGTTAAGCACATATTTTAATGTTAACCAATTATTGTATATGAAAGTAAAATAACAGTAACAAAATAAAACATTAATAAAATAGAACAAAATCTCCACATAGAGATCCAACTATATAACATAACAATATACAGAATAAATATTACATACATTTTACAATTTTATATATTCTATTTTATAGAATTTTCCATTCATTTATAATTGATTGGTTAACTAAATGTGCTTAATGTAATATGTTTCAAATATTTGTCTTCTTTTTGGGTTTTAATGTAATTTCAAGGTTTAATATTTTTTGTAGCAACTATTTTATATCTATATGTTAAGTAATGAATGTATAAAGTGATTTATCATCTCACCTATTAATTGCATTGTTATGTTCTTTGAATCTTTTTTTTTTGTTTTATGGTTATATTCATAATCTTTATTGTACCAATATCATGGTTGGTACATATAATAATTTTGTCTAAAATTATTGAAATAAAAATCTTTCGTTAAAAGAAAAATAGTATATAAATGTTTGAGAGTTTTTTTTTTATTGCAGTTTGTTTTCGAAAAACGTAAAATTAAAAGACAAAGAGTTTTTGAAATAAAAGTTACAATTAATTAATTAGAAGGGAAGGAGGGGGATTGCTTTAGAAACATCAAACTAAAAGTTTTATAAAAGAAGTAAAGAGTATTTTTTATTATTATTATTAGTTGAAATATAACTTAAAGTTTAAAAATATAAATCTCTTTTTATTTAAGTTAAAGAAAAAAGAAAAGTCATCTTAAAAACTAAATAGTGAATTGGTCTTAAATTATATATGTGCGTAAATAACGAATTAATATGAGTTTGTTAGTAAAATATATACTTGCGATTGTAAATATAATAAATGTATGTGTATTAAATATTATAAAAAAAATGATATAGAAAAAAATTAAAAACACTCAGCGATGGCTACTAAGTTAAAAATCTATAAAAGAACAAGTTTTGCGATGGCTATTAAGTTAAACAAAAAAAAAAACAATAACACTAAGTTTGCTAATTAACATCTCCAACAACAGGATTAAAAGCTCATCTCGAGGAATGCAATTAAAAACAAGGAAGGAATTTCGACAACAGATATTGCTGGCGGACATCAAAACAACAACAGGCCTTAAGTAGAAATAGTCCAGTTTTTCATCGGACAATCAGTTGAGATTACAGTTCAGTTGAGATTACAATTTAGATTGTGCTGTTTAAATTGAGCAGTTGAGATTAAATCAGTCAATAATGCAGTGTTAAAACCCTCGGAAACATACAACTTTCTCTAGCCTGAGTTCAGTGAACATCCAACTTGCCTGGAAAAGAATAATACTTTCATAACAACATGAAATCCGCCATCAATATTTAACTGTCTCCAAGAATAGTGCCAATGAATAATAACAAAACTCCTCAAGAAAACATCCCAGCCGGCTGGAAATATTCGTACTTGAAGCAGCAACCAGGAAGAAAACAAAGTTCTAAATCCACGTTCAAAATCCTAGGTAATAACATTTTCTTATTCTCATTTATAAAGTAGCCCATTGCATTTGTTGAAGCGTCCGAGAGTCAAGTAATATGAACTCTATAGCATACATAGACGAACTATTGATGTGTGTGTTTTAAATGTCAAATATTAGTTAATGCTTTTTTATATGATATTCTAGTGTGTTAATTAAGAATATGCGTGATCATTATATAAAATACCAGTGTTATGTTAATTAAGATTTACAAAAGTATTTAAAATTAGTATAATAAGGGTTAATTAAAATAAATTGTCTTTAAACTTAAGCTTGAATTTTGTAGGTCAATTCTTTTGCCACTAATTGATACAATAATTTATTATTGATTACAAGTAGCTGAGGTAGTCATGGGGTACTTTGGGCGCTGAATTAGTGGCCATTGTTTAAAGCATGTTATTTATCCTCTGGGTAAGTAACTGGCACCCGTGTTTCTACAAAACAAAAAGTGCTTTGAATGTAGTGTTGAATTCAACAGTCGAGAATAAATGTTTCCTTCAAATGTGATCAGTTAGATATATTTCACAGATATATCTGCTGGCTTGGATTCAGGTGCTCTTTGAGTACTCTCTTCTCTGCCTAAGGTGCTGTGGTGGAGCAATACGTAAATTGCAAGGAATAATATTATATTATATTTTAGTCATATAATTTTGCTTTCATAAGACAAATTTATTTAAAGAGATAAAGTAAATATTGTATTTACTCCAGCAGGGATTTATTTGTCTTTTTAATTATTTTCCGGTAAACCATCCACCCGGTACATTATATAATTTAATAAAGATGGTAATTCTTAAAAAATTTTAAATATAGGAATAAATATAATACAAATAAAAATGCAGCTTTACAAAAAAATCAATTCAGTAAATTATATAAAGATTACGGATATAATTCTAAAACTATAAATATACTTTTTAATTCTAAGAAATCTGTATGAAATAATAACATTCCTATGCAATATGATTATAATGATGATAATAATAGTTCAAATAAGAAATGCATCAAATTTTCATATTATTCCAAAATTTATAATACATTAATAAAAAAATAAAGTCTGGATAAATTAATAAATAAATATAAATTAAAAGGTAATATCAAATATAAAAATGGAATTGTACATACAATTAATTGTGTCTATTGTAATATGATAATAGTTAAAGGTAAGAACCAAAGAACATAACAATGCAATTAATATATGAGATGATAAACCTGCTTTATTCATTTATAAAATAATGCTACAAAAAATATTAAATCCTTAAATTACATTAAAGATCCAGAAAGAAGACAAATATATGAACCATATTACATGGAGCATAATTTAAATAATTGTATGAACATTTATAAAACTTCTATACATTTAGTTAACAACTGGTCAATTAAAAATGAATGGAAAATTATATAAAAGAGTATATATAAAGTTGTATAATGTATATACTATTTATTCTCTATATTATGTTATACGGATAATTATTTTAAGTTATATAGGATCTCTATATGAAAGTTTTATTCTATTTAACCAAGTTTATTTTGTTATTGTTATTTTACTTCCATTATAGACCACTAAATGATGTTCTATATGCAATAATTGGTTAATGTTAAAATAGATGCTGAACATTTGAAAAGGGCATAAAACAATGAAAAAAAAGTGGCTTTTTATGTATAATTATTATTTATATTTATTTATTCAGCTGTTGTATATGATTTTTATTATAACAGTGATATTAAAATAATGACATTTATAACAATCACACAACTTATCAACTTAATTCAGTGTTTTTTTTAGAAATGCTTAAATCATTTAATATAGTAAATGTACCAAAAGTAATGATATCTCAAAATTGTCCCAATACAATATGAATCTCATTTTTAAACTTCCTTGGTAATTTGATCTAATTGCTACAATTATTTTCACAAATTCAAAGAACTCCAATATATTTAAAATTATATTATTTTAAAAGTAATCCATACCACAAAATTAATATTACAAAAAAAAACAACAACTCTGATTTGTCTTAGGTTATGACTATTTGAATCCATAACTATTTGAAATGTTCAGTTGAAATCTAAAACAATATTCTTCTTGACTGTTATACCAATTTCGTTATTCCATTAGGCTACCACTCTTACTACTGTATATTTTTAAATAATGACCCTCACTTCACAATTCAGTAATCTTAATAGGCTGAAACATACACCTGGAATATATCAATATTATATTAACCATTTCTAAATATTCAAGTGTTTCTTAACTAATATGTACCACTGTAATTTCTTTAGCCTATACATAAAATTTGAATTTCCTTACAAAATTTTTATATAAATCAGGTTATATAAAGGTCTGATTGATTTCAACTCTTTTGTATGTGTCCATTGTGTATGCATGTCCAATTCAATGAAGATATGACTTTACAATAGTAGACTCTATATTATCACATCAAGTAAAGTTGAAGAACATATTGGTTGATTTTATGCTTGCCATTATATTATTAAAAATTTAAAGAGTTACCTTAAATGAAATTTTCTATTGCCTTTATATTCTATTGATAGGGTATCCAAGCCTGATTTCCATACAATGAATTAGGTAAAATAACAGTTTTACATACAACTAACTTAGCTGCAGTAATTATTTCCCTGTGATAAAATACTTTTTTAACTTGAACTTGTGCTATAGCCCATCTTTCTATTTATAAAGCTACCAAGATATTTAAACTGATTTACATTCTGAAGCTGATAATCATTCAAGTGAAAAGTTATTGAAGATTGTTGGCTGATAAAGAATTTGAGTTTTTTAAACATTAATTATTCAACTCATTAAATATATTCTATAAACTAACTTTTGAACTGGCAAAAAAAATCATTAGCATATCAAGACAATATAAAATTATCACAAATTAAAAAAAAAACTTAAGAAAGTAAAAAAATATTTAGTTTCAAAATTTACAAATTTTTCAAATAAAAACAAAACTTTTATAGTGAAAAATATAAGAGCAAAGATGTGGTATCTTAGAAAAGCTCTAATGTGGCCTATTGAAAGCTCTATTGAATTATAAGATTATTCCGAGAAAAAATATACATTTGAAATAACTGCAGAATAAAATATTAATAATTTCAGAAGAATTTCTCATTGCATTTTGTAGAAAATTTCAGCTAGGATGTAATCAAGTAAAATACCAATTAAATACAGATATTGCAAACTGAAATTGTATCATCTAAAAACAGTATTTGTCTGAAGTTGGGATTTATTTTTGGTTTAAATTGATTCAGACAAATACTATTTTTAGATGACATGATTTCAGTTTGCAGTACTTGTTTTGTAATTGGTATTTGCTTCATTACATCACAGCTGAAATTTATCAAAAAAATGTATGGAGAAATCCTGCTAATCATATGAACACCATTTCTTTATACTTACACAAGTTGTTAAAACAGTAGCAAACTCTCCATACAATAATGCAACCCATAGTAATCATTGGATAATTAGCATCATTGATTACTATGGCTTGCATTGGGTGGCACTACTGCATGGAGAATTTGCTTCTGTACTAATATTAATATCTAAAAGTTCTAAAAATTTTCTAATTATTATATACACAAGTATATATATATATATATAAACATTAATACAAAAATATTTGTGGGTGTGTGTATATATATTAGAAAGATATTTATGTAACTAAATGTTGTTGTTTTTGGTTCTTAATCAAGATGCCAAGTTCAATTAAATAATAAAATTACTTGTTACACTAAAACTCTAAATAATCTTAATGCTATAAATCTTATAATTTTTATAATGTAATTTAATTTAATCCTACATAATATAATAAAGAAATGGCAAAATAGACTCAACATTTTAAATATGTTTGAATCACAAATCTAGGAATAACATTTTAATTTAAATTACTATATAGTTTATTCAAACATATTCTTTATAAACTTTGTTATATAATACTTGTGAAATTAAATAAATTTGCTGGGGCATCTAAAGAATAGCAAAATGATATTATTTTATATTTCAATAATAAATAAACAATCCAACATATACTTAATCTGAAATATTAAATTAATAAATTTAAAACAAAATAATTATGTTGTATATAAAAGAAAAGTATTTTTGCTTAAAATTATTAAATAAAATTTCAGTAATCTTAAATATATTTATATAAAATATACCTTCATATTGTAATAGTCTGCTATGATTCTTTTTAATATTTGGTAAAATTATTGTGCATTTATAATCTATTTTATGCTGGCTTTATGGTAATAGTTTGGAGTCAAAAATTTTTTTGAAAAACCTTGGTTAAATTGTTTCTATTATAACAGCTGTTAAATATTTCTTTAAAAAAAGTTAACTTAATATGAAGATAATTCGAATTTAATCAATGTAGTATAATAATGGGGATGGACATGTTTTGATGAATGATTTATTAATCTTTGAAGTAAGAAATTTTCATATCACTTGAGATATGAATGCTTAGAAATGGAATTTGTTTGTTTTTTAAATGAATAAAAATGTGATTAACTAATCAGTGTCATTGCTTATTTGTAGTTCTCTATTGCATAATCAGCTGAAAAATTAACATATATATATAGCATAATCAACGAGATTGCTTAAAATTATGCTTGCTTTTCAAAATATTATATTTAAAAATTTGTAACAAAAAATTGAAATAGATTTCCCATAGTAATGCTATATTGCTGCTATTTATACAAAGTCTAAGCAAACTGAAGGAATGTTGTGTGAACAGAGATATTACAAAGAAATTAACAAGTATATCACTTGGAAAAACAGTATATTTGAATAATGAAAAAAAATTATATATAAAAGAATAAGATTTGTTGATAAAGAAAGCTGATAATAATAATTGTAAATCAAATGAGTATAACTTTCTTACACAACTTACAATGATCTGAAAATCTTAATTAAATCTATAGCTAAAAAAAATATTTTTATTGGGGTATCTAATTTCATTTCAATATAAATTGCAGGATCTATTCGCATGATTTTATCTTGACCAGTAACTGAAAGTTTACATTTTAAAAAGAAAATGAATATAGTTTAAAATAATAGTGACATTCCTGCAAGAAATATTTTAGAATATTAGTCGTTTTATACTTTCAAATTATGCTTAAGTTTTTTGTTGGAATTTTAGTCTTCTCAAAAATAGTAATAGTTATGCAGCTGATTTCTTCTGCATAACTGATAAATTTTTAGTAAAAAGTTTCTTATTAAAAATAGATTATTTTATTTTTATGCCTTCAAATTTCGTGGTGGGAGTAAGTTAAAATTTTTCACTCACACAAAAAAAAGAAACCTTCCAACTATGCAGAACCTAAAAATTTTAAAGCAACAGAAATAAGAGTATTATTTACTTTCAAGATAATAAAAGTAATGTCACTATTATTTTAAATAAATACTATTAAATTGTACAAAACTATTACATTACTTATTATTAATTACATTTTGATACTAAGTCATTATAACTATTAATGTAAAAAATACTAAAACAGAGTTATAAGTATTAAATATTTAGTAAGATTTATTGTACCAAGTATATTTTCAATGTTTCTGCATCATATTCATAGTTAGTCAGCAAAAAACTAATATCCTCAGCAAACTAATCATGAACATGTAGTGAAAGTGTTGAAAGTATACTTGGTACAATAAATCTTATTAGCATATCTTTTTTAACTTTTAATATTACTGTTTCTTTAAAATTATATAGATCTCTACTTAGACCATATTTACCATTGAAACTATTCTGTACAACTTAACGTGATTGTTTGAATACTGCTTTATCAATTGCTAATTCACATTTTTCATAAATAATGAAAAAAACAATCTTCAAAATAACAAAATTTAAACTACTTTAATGATTATATTATGTCAACAATATTTTTGTTATCTGGCTGCATAGTTTTGATAAATTCACTCAATTTCCTATTCATCTGAACAGTAAGTAACCCAGAAAATAAAGGCAAACTAACATCTTTATCTTAAAAAGTAATGATGAAAAATGTATTCAGAATGGCATAAACCTACACAACAATCAAAAGAGATATGTACTCCGATTTCCATTATGCATCTATTCAAGGCAGGAAGCAATAAACATGCTACTATGTCATGTTTATGAAAATTATAATCTCAATATTAACGAATAGAATTAATTTTTTTTATAAGAAACATTTATCAGTAACAGATGTGTAAATTTCTGATAAATTTGACTTCAAATTGATTCCACTACCCTGACCCTAATTTGATTATAAAAAGTAATTCTAATGAATGTAAATAAAATTGAAAGTCTTGTCAATGTAAAAACCCATTTACAAATTTTAAATAAAATTTCTGACTTGTAAGCAATCCAACTAGAAGTAATCTTTTTTACAAATGCTGGGCGTTTATAAAATACTCTGCAAATATAATTTACTATATACAGAGCACAATAAAAATATAAAAATTATTTTACTAATAAAAATGGTAATAAGAAAACTATTATATTAAAATAACAAAAGATATCAGCTATTTATTAAACATACATTACTATTATAACATACTCTTCAATAAAACAACTTTGCTCAAAATTATAAAATGTTGGAAAATATTATATATGAAGAGAAACACTCTATATAGAAATGCTAATAATTTTAATCAAGATAATTCAGTAACTATTTACAATATTTATTTTTTTAAATATCTTTTTAATCAATTAACAAAAAAGGGAAATGATTCATACCATTTAGATTTATTATTCAATCAGAAACAAATATTGGAGACAATAATTTTATTATTAATAATGATTAAAAATTCATAATAAAAATTAAAGATGTATAATGAAAAATTAATAACAATTGTTTTATGAGATGTGCTTTAAATACATTATTGGATTTTTATTCATAAAAGTAAAAATAATTAATAAATATATAAGTAGAAAAGCTATATTATATACTAGCTGCATTGATAATGCAATAATAACTAGAAACAAAAAAATATTTTTTCAAAAAGTATTAAATAATAAAGTCAAAATTAAATTTACTTAAATATAATTTATATATAAGGTATATGAGCACAGACTTTCACACGACCCACAGCTCACCACTCTATCTCATATCACTAATACACTTGAACACATATATGTCAAAAAGATAAACAAGCACCAATATATGTATTTCATGCTAATCCAGCAATCATCAGTTGGTCCAGATTACCATCTCTACATATATATGCAATAAGTGCTCAGATATATATTAAGATAGCCAATCTTCATACTTTAATAGACATGCCTCAATCCACTCCACACTCCAACTCCTCAACCGTCCATCCAATTGAAACTCTGATGATGAAACACTCAAAGGCCACCCTGAGGTTGAGATTATTGTCACACTCATATTAACCTAAAGTCAATCTGACCCCTCATGTACAGGACATAAATCAATTTAATATATATATAAGGGATGAGCAGAAATCTCTACTATGTAATAACTGAAATAGTCTTATTATATACGTGTAACAATATGTTATATATAGGGTATATGAGCACAGATTTTCACACAACCCACAGCTCACCACTCTATCCCATATCACTAATACACTTGAACACATATATGTCAAAAAGATAAATAAGCACCAATAAACGTATTTCATGCTAATCCAGCAATCATCAATTAGTCCAAATTTATCATCTCTACACATATATGCAATAAGTGCTCAGATATATATATATATATTAAGATAGCCAATCTTCATACTTTACTGGACAGACTTCAATCCATTCCACATAAAGGCCACCCTGAGGCCACGATTCTTGACACACCCATGTTGACCTAAAGTCAATCTGACTCCTCATATACAAAGTGTATAAATTTTCTTGATATAATATGATAAATATAAAATACTGACAAAATAGCAATAATTAAGAATTTCAACCAAAATATATTTTACTAATTTTGTAAATTAAAATAAAGATTTATATAACAACAATTATATATATATATATCATGATTATAAATATAAATTTATGTGTTTGATAATAATAAATATAATAGCAACATCATATTCTGAAAAAATATATGTAATAAAATAAACAAAAAAATTAAAAATTGTAAAATTGTATTAGCAAATAAAAAAAAATTAAGATAACACAGAACAAAATTCATATAGTACAGAAATGAAATCTCAAAAATATAATAATATATATAATGGCAATACAGTTTAATCTATGAGAACCAAAAGAAAAAAGCATAACAGGATTATAAAAAAAATGTAACACAAAATAAGTTCTATTTTTATATTTTATAGAAACAGAACATAAAATAAATTGTGAATATAATATAAGACTATTACATATTGAACCTGGTGGGAGTTAGATCAAATAAAAAGAAAATATAGAAAAATAAAATTTTATTTACTCTTTAATAAAATAACTAGAAAATATAAAAACAAATTATGAAAACACTCTAAATAAATTGTTGACTTCCTTTTATATATAAAAATATGGATAATTATTTATCATAAATTCGATCTACTCCAGCTGCAATTTAAATATTACAGCACCCGATCCCTCAGGCAGAGAAGCACAATACCAGAGGTACCTGTAGCCAGACTGCGGTTACACAAGGTATAACATACAGCCATATTTCCAGGTTACAGAACTTCTCGACTGCTAAATTCAAACCCTGTCATTCAAAATACTTTATTTGTTTTGAAGTAAATTTTAGGCACCAGTTAATTACAAGAAGTAACTAACATACTCTGGATGGCAGCTACTAACTCAGCACCTGATAAATTCCAAACTAACTCAACGGAAATATAATTCAATATGCTGCTTGTATAAGTTCTCTGCTAAATTATTCTTAGGGAATTGACCGACAGTGATTGACAGACAAATACTTTATTTTAAATAAAATATTTACTGTAATTTGTAAACTATAAATTTTTAATTAAATAGACAATGATGTTATATATGATAACTATACACATTCTTAATAAAACATACAATAACAATGTAATATAAACACTATATGGATGGAGTGCACACAATTTAGAATTACAGCTAATTATTTCATAATTTAAAAGCTCTATAACTATTTATTTGATACTTTAGGAAACACGTGAACTGGCACATACTACAGTTCATTATATGCTGGCTCTGGAGATACTCAAAGATTGCAATGGCTACTTATAGATTAATATTAAAAAAATTTAGGAATGGGCATAAGAAAATGTTGTTACTTATAGGATTTTAAACGTTGTGGCTGCTTTAATATTACACAAAGCTCTGAGTATGTTTTGCAATAATAAAAATTTAAATAATTTATGAAAAATATAAATATGTATGCATGCATTTTGAAGAAACCCCCTTGTATAATATTTCAACAAAATATATGTATGTTCAAATGGTTTAATATAATCGGTGAGCGGGTAAATATATGTTTACATATATTCATCTAGATGTACAAATGTATTACGTATGTAAATGTATTTATATTTCTAAAGAAGATATGCATGCATGTAGGTAAAAATCATTAATTATATATAAAATGTTTAATGAGTAAATATACTGGTCCATTTGGCTATAAAAACTGGTAAATATAAATTTATAAATAAAATAAAAATTCATATAACATTATAATACTATCCAATAAAAATTAAACTTTCCTAAAATTCTTCCACAACTGTGGTTTCATTTCTTAACAAATAAACCTTTTTAAGTGAAATTCATTCAACTAAACATACTATGTATATATTCCGAACAAAACAGCCATAGCAACATTCACTTCAAAACCCAACTTCCTTTAACAACCAAGGATATCTTCATAAAATTGATAGCTTCAGATTCAAAATATTTTATCATCAGTTTCTTTTATTCTTCTTTTCAATTCACTTTTTTCATAAAAGATAATGTCTGCAATGTCAAATAATATTTTATTATCTGCATTCAGTTCATGAATATAAAAGCTGAGTTTTAACACTGTTTTGAACCATTTAGTAATGAATTTAAATTCAGGCCTTTCTTCCAAGCCACTTTTATGCCTGAATTTAAATTCATTACTAAATGATTCAAAACAGTTAATTGATTGCAAATCTATTCCTGGAGTGGTTTATAAGAATCTTTGCAGTTGTCACAAAATTTATATAGGTCAGAGTAAATTAAGACTTAATGAAAAAGTAAAGTTCATAAGAGTAGAGTTAAAATAAATATCATAATTCAGCTTTGTATATTCATGAACTGAATGCAGGTCATAAAATATTATTTGGCGATGCAGACATTATCTTTTATGAAAAAAGTGAATTGAAAAGAAGAGTAAAAAAACCTGATGATAAAATATTTTGAGTCTGAGGCCATCAATTTCATGAAGACATCCTTGGATGTTAAAGGAAGTTGGGTTTTAAAGTGAATGATGGGAAGCCTATTTTGTTTGGAATATATTCCTGGTATGTTTAGTTGAATTTCACTTGAAAAAAGTCTACTTGTTAATAGATGAAACCATAGTTGAAGAACTTTAGTAAAGTTTAGTTTTTTTGGCTAATATTGTAATGTTATATAAATTTTTATTTTATTTATTATTACTAGTATAGCGTTAGGCAATATTTAATTTTTAAATTTATATATACAGTATATATATATATATGTGTGTGTGTATATATGCTTATATATTTGTTCATATAAACTTGAACATGCACATATCTGTATGATAGAAGGACACCTGAATTTGTATATAATAATGCACACATTTTTATTGAGTATGCATTTATGTGTATATTTGTACATTTATAATTTATTGTAATAAAATAATTATATATGTTAAAAAAAGTTTACTTTATAATTTTTTATAATAAATTTTGTTTAATTTATTGTTTATTATTTAAATATATTTCTATAATTTTATGCTGTTATACTTAATATTTGATATATGTATCCCTCTTTTAAACAATAATTTTGCAATAAATAATAATACTGTATAAAGAATATAACCAATAGAGAATTCTATATAATAATATTATTTTTCTGATAAGATATGCTAATATAACACAACACTAGTTTTAATACATTTATAATATTTCTTTATATATATACACATTTATTATAAAATAATGTGTATGCCAACAAAAGGGTAGACCTAAAAAAAAATTTGAAACTAAAAAAAAAGAAGAATAAACTAGAATATAATCAGTATACAATGAAATGAGGAAGACAAAAAAAAAACAAAAAACAAAAGAAACTTCTAAAATTCAAATAGAAGTATTATAATAGTTTAGCAAAAGAAACAAAAACAAATGTTATGGGGACAAATTTATAACATATAACATGGACATATAATGCAGTGGTTTTCTTACAATTTTTAAACTTCTATTATTATAAATAATAACATAAGCCTGATAAAAATAAAAATTATTATAAATAATTTGGGGGGGGGGAGCAGAATTTTGATTATCCATTAATCTATTTATGGTCAAATCGTTTTTATTTTAACTATTATATTAATTCTTTTATACTATAATGTGTGATTCAATCTTATTTACAAGGCACTGTATATGGTTATACTTTAAATTTGTTCATACTAGAATGTGTTTTACTTGTTTATAAATTATTTAATAATTACAAAAGAAAACTAATTATGCAATAGTTTATACATATATACATAATTGTAATAAATCAAAATATAAAAAATAGTTTATATGTAGATATCAGTAACACAGAAAAAAAATTGCAATAATAATTAAAGTTTAAATTTTATTAAATTATGAATTGCCTATTGCATGTTTGCATTTAATGTAAATATTCAATTACCTATTATGGTATTATTTCAATATTCTAATAAATAATTTGAAGTGGGAGGAGGGAGATGAAAACTAAAAAAAAAATCTATATATTGATTAAAAAATATTTGTTAGAAAATAAATTTAATTAAAATTTTTTTAAGGAATTTATAACATGCTATTGATTTCTCATTGTGGATATATTTATATACAATAAATAGCTATTAAAAAAAATCTTAGTGAACCTAATTTCTGCTAATGTGAAAAGGCTGACTGAGCAGTCAATATTCAATAAGACTCCCCTCTCCCAGCACAGCAAAGTGAATACAAATTTCTTGTATTGTCAGGCTCCAAGTCTTGACATATTAACTAAATTTTTCTGACCAATATAACAGTTCAAAATACACCACTAATCACATAATAATAATATTGTATTATATACTTTAATATATACAATACATCCTCTATTTATACTGTAGTATATACATTTCTTCAGTGATTAAAGCATTGGATCATCAAGGTATAGATCCAGGATATTGTCATATTTTAAAGAATATTTATGAAAATGCAACAGCAACAATTAGATTACATAATGATACTAGGAAAGTCAACATTAAGAAGGGTGTAAGATAGGGTGACTCCATATCTCCAAAACTTTTTACAGCAATGCTGCAAAAAGTATTTTGTGGATTAAAATGGGAAGCTAAAGGAATGAAAGTAAATGGTGACTATTTAAGTCATTTAGATAGTGCAGATGATGTAGTTGTTTTTGCAAATAATGCTTTGGAGATGCAGGAAATGTTGCAGGAGTTATCAGATGAAAGTAGAACTAAAGATAAATGTTAAAAAGACTAAAGTAATGTTTAATGGATTTTCTCAAAATATGAAAATAAAGATTGATTGTGATGAGTTAGAAGAAGTTAACAGTTACAAATACCCTGGTCAGATTATTAATACAGATGGAAACATAATGGATGAAATTAATCATAGAATTAAACTTGGTTGGAGTGCTTTTGGTAGAAATAACTTGATACTAAAAGGAATTATGACTATGTGTTTGAAAAGGAAGGTGTTTAATAAATGATTTACCAGTTCTTACTTATGGATCTGAGACTTGGACCCTTAATAGAAGAGCAATACAGAAACTTCAGACCATTCAAAGAAGTATGGAGAGATGCATGTTGGGAGTAACAAGAAAAGATCAAAAATGTAATATATGAGTAAGAGAACAAACAGGTGTCACTGACCTCATTAAAAAATTAAAAAACTGAAATGGAGTTGGGCTGGACATATTGCTAGAAGATATGATAATAGATGGACAATTGAAATCTTAAACTGGATTCCAAGAGATTGTAAAAGACCCAGAAAGAGACCACATGTGAGATGGATGGATGAAATAAGAAAGTATGCAGGAATGATGTGGAGAAGAGAAGCTAAAGATCAGAGAAAATGGATTGAACTTGGAGAGACCTTCATCCTGCAGTGGATTGATAATGGTAGATGATGATGATATTAAAATAAATAAAATCTCTCTTATTCTCATATATATGCTACTTTTTTAAAAATTGTTTCTACTTTGTTATTTAGTTGGGGGGGGGGGTTCCAATTTACTTTATGATTGTAACAAAGCATGAAAAATAATGAAAGTCTAAAAAAAAAGTATACTCCTGTCAAACATATATATTAATTTTTTACTCTGCTGTATTTATAAATATAATTTTCATTATTTTTTAATATATATGTATAAAATATTACTTGAGTAGATTTTGACTCATACGAAAATAATAAAAAATGATTATTCAGACTAAAAGAGTTATAGAATTATCTGGTTGTTAGTAATTTAGTGTTTAACTTATGAAACTAAATGCAAAAATAAAGACTTATTTATAAAAAATAAAAAAATTATATATACAACAAATCAATGAGAAAAGTAAAAAAAAATGTATAAGAAAAAAAAAAAGAAAAGTTGAAAAAGAAAGTAATTAAGTGAATAAAATAATATGCAGACTAGGAAAAGACAAAATAAAAAGTGACTGATCTACCTGAAGACTAGCAATTGAGTAACTTTTATAACACTAAGTTCTCAATTAATAAATTGATTAGCTATAACTCCAAATTCTCATTAAGGAATACAGGTTATATGTCTACATTATCTCAAACCAATTTTAATAATTATGCTATTTTTCAGAAAAAAAATACTATTCATCAGATTATATATAACAATTCTAAGTGAGTTTAGTAAGCTATTTGCTATTAAGACTCAAAATTTCAAACATCAATATTTTGAAGAGAATCTAAATTATTTTTTAAATCAAATGTGAGTTTTGAAATAAATTTTGAAGAGAGGAAAACTGGCTTCAAAAACAAGCAATAAACATGCAAATTCAAAAATACAATATTTATACAGAAATAGTGTATAGTAACACTTTTTAAAAAAAATATGCTAAAAAGATTTGTTGATATAATAAAAAATAAAAATCACTAATAATATTTAAAAAAAATATTGGAGTGCTCAGCTATTGAGAGCATTATTAATTTTGGTCATAGTGAAGATCTAATATATGCTTAAAAAATTACAATTTTTTTACCTATATATATTGCATACAGATCTCTGGATGTATGCATACCAAACCCATAATATATAACCTATAAAATTATTCTCTAGGTATAATCAAAGACTCCTTTAAAAAGATTTTAATTACAAGACTGTTAATAAACAAATAAAAGATAAAACATTCATACTAAATAAATATTAAATTTATTTTTAAAATGACATATATTTTGTTATCCATGAATCTTCTTTAGAAGATGCATTTCTTTAACTTTTTTTTCCTACTCACATTAATTGATTTTTTTGAAGTTCACAGTACCATAAATTTTTAACAATTCAGTAATCATTTTACTCAAACAAATATTAATATATATATATATGTCAAAAATAAACATATTTTATTTATTTATTTATTTAAATTTTTAACACAGATTACTTTTGAAATTTTACCAGCTTTCCATTGTCTTTCTTTAAACTGTTATTTATTAAATTTTAATTTAGATTTAATTATTATTACCCCCCTCCTCCCTTAAAAAAAACCATGAAATAAATAATTTTTATTATAACTGAAATATTAACAAATTAAAAAATAATATCTATTAAAAATTTAAGTATTTAAATTTAAAAAAAAAAAACTTTTGAAAAAAAAAAACAACAACTATACATATATATTTAATTAAGCATCCCATGAAATTAGTAAAAAAAATAAAAAATACTGAAATTTATTTATAATGCCTGACACTGCATGTGTAACCTGTTTAATTCTTGGAAGGAAATCTGCATATAGGCAGATAAGGCAGCACTTTTATATAAAATAAACTGAAGTAATTATAAAGATTCATTAAATTTGCACAAATTATAGAAAAATTCTAATGACTTTTTGCATAATAGATATCCTTGTCAAAGCTTTCACCAAATTATGATTATGATAATATCAAAATTACAACTGCAGACTTTATTTACAGAGATGTACTAAAGAATAAAAGTACATTTAAAAATAATAATTTATATAGATATCATTTATGGTGAAACAAAATTTACTAATGTCTGTACAAAAACAAATTTATATTTTGTAATAATTTACATATCATATTTTGTTTTTAATATTTATTTTATATTTTATTTATTTTAAATTTAAAATGATTAAGAACCAATTAGTTATTAGATTTTTAATCACTTAATTTATGTAAATAACAAATTAATTAAAATTATCAACAACAACAAAAAAATGAATCCATAACATCAGCTAAAGTTAAGAATATTTTTAAAAATTATTTAAAACCATTTCACGAATACATTTTAACTTCAAATAAAAATTATGCTGAATATGTCTGACTTAATTATTGCTGTTTTATAGAAAATAACACAACTAAGTTCTAGTCTTTAGAATATATATTAATTCAAAAATAAAGAAAAGATTCATATTCTTCGATGAATAACCTAAATTCATAGATAGTATTGGACATTAACTAATATACCAATTCAATACAAACACACCCATATATAAATTCTAATAATTTTAATAACCCTTTAAATAAATAATGGTTATTAAATATGCAGCATTCAGTATATATAGTATTTATGAAGTAAATGCACATATATCATAATAATTTTCATGTTTGATAGTCTAAAATCATTTAATAAAGTTGCAGATAATGCCCTCTCTAATATAATATAATGTTTCATCCCTTTAAGTATAAATGATTGATTTACTATCCATTTAATAACATGGAAGTTAGATAGGCTATCAATGAATAAAGCTAATATCACTCTTAGTATATAAAAATGAACAGATACAAATATTGTAATGATCACCTATTGCAGAAATATAACTCTTGATCAATATGAATCATGAGAGATGAGAAAAGAGACAAACCTATAGGATTTAACTACAAATACCAATAAAAATTTATTTAAATTACTTTGCCTAAATATAATATTTCACTTTATTAAATTATAATATTTCAATTATCAAAAAATTAAAGTATTAAATGTAAAAAATTCATTTTTATATAACAATTTATTAAGTGTATTAACAATGCAAAAAATGCATATAATTATTAGATTAAAATCTCAATATAAATAAACATGTGTGTGCATACATATTATATAAATATTTTTTACATATGACTACATTATCAACAATATTATAAGTTTTACAACTAAATATAATTATTAGTTATACTTTGAAAGAACAAAAATCAGTTTCAAGAAAATCAATTCAAAGGCATATTATGATCAAATATCACATATAAATAAATATTAAATACTTCTACAAAATATTTGAAGGAAAATTAATTATTCTCTGTAATAATATCTTTGAGCTGATTGCTTGAAAATGAAACATTATTTTTAAAGTGTACATATAGAAATATATATATACACACACATTACAGTTTAAAGATAATACCTTAGAAGTTTCTGTTATAGTTTTCTCTTCTTTAAAAGACTGTAGATACTTCTTCTTATTCATACTAATTCTAAAATAATCACTATCGGCTTCAATGTCCATTACATAATGTCTAATTTCTATAAGGATATTAAAAAAAAAATACTGCAAACAGATTAAATTAAAAATATTTTAGAAGAAAAAAATTACTGGAGACATTAAAAATAAAAAAAATGATGGGGAAAATTCATCTTTCTAATGAGAGAATTTTAAACATACTTAATCAAAATTACTATGCATAAAATATAATTTAATCTGATTGACTGCTCTAAATCTACCAATCGTAAAATATCAGAGAATCAGTAATCCATTATTTAAAAATTGAAATTCAGATTAAAATTAATACTGTTTTAAATAAGGATCATCAATATTAATAAATATTAAAAAAAAAAAAGATTTTCTTAATACTTAATGAGTATTTCAATTTTCAAAGTTTTTATATATATAAAATTTAATTAATAATACTATTACATATATATATAAGTATCTCTGTTTATATCAACATATATATACATATCTGTTTATATCAACACATATATGTACGTGAACATCTGTGTATACACACCCTACAATCATATATAGTATACCAACTGTCATATCTATTATTCTCAGAGGAAAGTTCAATTTAAAAAAAAAAAACCTAAAGAAAAGCTTTAAAAACGAAATAGTTATGAAATATGAAATAATAATAATGTAGCTATAAAATTTTAATAAACTTTGTCTTAACTCCATCACGTAAAACTTTCTTTATAACATACAGTACATACACACTTATATACAGAATTGTCAAAATAAATACGATTTCAAATTAAATGCAAGATAGTGGAAATGTCTTCCTTTTCTGTGTACTGTCAATACCATCATATCACTCTCTTCTCTCTTGGTTGCATTAAATAAGGTTTTTATTTACATCTGGTATAAATTTAAATTTACTCAAATTTCATCACTTAACAGAAATATAAATATTGTTCATATTTGCAGGCCTTCTGACAAAGAGAAGGGATTGACAAAGTGATATTGGCATAGAAATCACATCCCTTGCTTTATGTATATATAAAACCAATCAAATTTCAGATTACATGATGCATTTTTCATTACCACAGTTTCACATTATGTATAATACAGATGTAAACATATTCTTGTCGGTTGAGGTAGATATTTGGAACATCTGAATTCCATACCAGAATATTATAATAGGTCTGTTATATGGCACACAATAATAGTATATATGCACAAATATATAAAAAGGAAAAATAGTAATAAACACAGACATACATTTTTGTAGATGTTTTCTATACTTCACTTGGAATAAAAATAAGAAATAAATGGTGAAATAACCCTGGATTAAAAACAGAATTTTATTATAAATTAAAACATTTAACAAGGTCTGAATAAATATTAATATTGTATTATTAATATTCTGATTTTGAATTTTTTTAAAAAAAGCATGATTTATTTTTGAAAATCTTTTTATTAATGCTTATTTACATTTCTATTATGTATTTTGAAATCTTTTTAATTAGTTAAACTGATAAAATTTCCAAAATGAACCTTTTAATTAAAAGAGGTTTTGAAGAGATTAAAATTGGTTTTAATCAAGACAGATTGAAAACAATCTGCAATATGTTTTTATCACCTCAGATGATTCTATAAAAGGGCTAATAAAAATATCAGTTCAGTTTGGCTTGTAGTTTTTCTAAGAGCTGGACAGAGTAATTTTTTTTGAAAAGCAATTGGCTAAGAGTTAGCTGCAAAATCTGTTTTTAATATTGTGTTGCAGCTTGTTGAAGTTTGCAGCAGTTGGCTTTAGCTGGCCAGAGATGGCTGGCAGATTTATACAGAGCTCCCATGAGATGTAACTGAAGTCAAGGGAGGAAATCCAGCAGCAGTCTACAGTTCACTGGTGGAGTTTGAATTTGTATGGGGGGAAATGACCCACTTCTTTCCCTGTTGATATTCAAAACTAAAAATATGTGTTCTGAGAAACCAGCTAACTTTCCTGGACCAATTCTAGCCAGAAAAGAGCTGATCAATGCCAACAACCATATCTGAATTATACTTTTACCTGATTATGACAATCCTGGACTATATCAAGACCAACTCACAAAGAGAAGCAGATAAATGTATATACAACGGTAAAATAGCTTTATATATAATGAGACTGAAATTTTAAATAATTTCTTTGGTAAAAAATGACATTTAAAAATCTATAGATTTTAAAAGATAAGTAAATAATTTTGCTTGAAGTGAATTAAAATCTAAAAATAATGATTTTGAAAAAAGACAGAGGACTTCAAAAATCTTTTTTAGAATAATTTAAAAATGTAATTAATTAATTGAGAGTAACCTGTCATAAAAAAAAAACAAAAACTTTTGAGTTACCTGTCAAAAAAATAGACTTTTTTTTTTTTTAAAAAAAAGAATGGTTAAAAATAAAGAAACTAATTAATAATATTAATTCATATCATCTATATGTTCATAGATACACATATATGTGTGAATTTTATGCCTAGTTTTCAAATGAAAATAATTAAGAAATATATTTTTAATAATTTTATTATTTTGATAAATTCAAACATGTTTATTTTATATTAAGCCATAAATCTGTGTTATGATTGGGTTTTTAATAAACCTATATGAAACATATATGTAAATCATGAACTTTGTATATTAATCATGCAAACCACAATATATTTTTTATTGTATATTACTCAAAATCAGAAGGCTTAATTTATATGTATAGCCTTATTTTAGAGACCTTAATATTTTTTTATTGTTAATAAACTTGTATTCAATTGTTAAAATTGTATTCCAACATTTCTTGATCACATAATAGTAATGAGCTTGTATTCTTCTGAGCTAGATTCATGTATAATTGCTAATATATAAATGGGGGTGTATTTAGTGCTTAAGGGGTAGCCAGTATGACATTATTCTGACTATGGCATGATGATTATATTCTTCAAAGCCCCTGCACTAATTTTATTTTAGTTTAATCTTGTTAGAAATTACATTCTTTGTAATGGCCAGTGCATTAGTGGCACTAAGTGGCCAGAGCATTGATGATGATTAGCATGTTTTAATGTCCCAGCATTATTGTTTTTGTATGCTGATGGATTAGCACTTAAGTGATACATCCAAATTAATGGTTCCAATAATCTGCTATAAATTGGTATGGGCTAAATAGTTAGTCTGGTCTACAGAAGACCCATTTCCAATCCAGTCACCAGATTGACTGATTTATATTTTGTATTTTTCAAATCCAGCCACAAGATGGACTGTTGATTTTATTCTGATTAACTGTATTGATTTATTTTGATGATATTCCCATCAATGATGTTGAAGGATGACGCTTTACTTATTTATAATGCTAGTTGATGTATAGTTCATCATAATTGCTCCGAGGAGTAACAGGCTGATCTCTCAGAGATCTTATGATCTCATGCTCTCTTGAATATATAAAATTTCTTATATATTTTTTTTTGGATGTTAAACATTACTTTAACATTTTTTAAATAATGTCTTACTTAAATATTATACTTTTTGTAAATTTTAAATTTAATTTACTTGGGAGCCCAGGTACAACCTTCTCTTTTGCACTCACCCCAGAGTTAACGACCCTATAGAATACGAACATGTATCACATGGACAGATATTTACATTTCCACTCTCATCACCACCCAACTCAGATAGTTTGCATAGCCAAAACTCTTTTAAATAGAGCAATTAACCTTTCAGATAAGTCACATCTGAAATAAATAATTCATATTAATAGTGTTTTTAAAAAAGCCTTATTTCAAACCCAAAATAGAAAACAAAAAAATGATAAATCAGCTATTAGAATTTGTGTTCCATATGTAAAAGAAACTACAGACAGTATTGGACATATATTATAATGCTATAATAAAAATACAGCATTTTCTACTCATCAAAAGATCAGCAATATAATAACCAAGCCTAAGGATTCAATCCCTCTTGAATCTCATGGTGTTTATCAAATCTCATGTGAAAATTGTAATGCTTCTTACATAGATATGAGTAATCGCTGCATCAGTGTTAGGAGAAATTAACATGCTAATGCAGTTAAATAGCACTCATCATCATCAGCACTTTTACTCCATATTATAGATTCAGGTCATAAAATTGATTAATCTAGTACCAGGATCATATCCAGATGTAATAATCTCTACCAGTGCAAAATTAGAGAAGCCATTGAGATACTTAAAAGGCAAGATTGTATCAATAAGCGAGATGATACATGTAAAGTTCCTCCTATTTGGAAATTTTTTTTTTAAAAAACATTCTTAATTTAACATTTTTGCTATTGGTGGAACTTTAACATTTTTTTTTCAAATCAGTGATTGTAGCGCCTCTACAATCATCTTTCTACCTTTTATCACCCAGTAGATGACCTGTGTGATCAAGTCGAAATGTCAATATTTTAATATTTAAATTTTTTAACACGGATGAACCCGCAAAATATGTCTTTTATATATGCAACCCGTGAAAATCTTCATATCAACATATATATATAGCATTCTTTCTTTGGCAAAATAATAAATATAAATGTAAAATTTTATAACCTATATAAAGATTTAAAAATAAAAGTTCAACAAATGACAAGAAAATTTTAAAATGATTGGTTAATTAAAATGCCAAAGAGAACATAACTATTTCTATTCATGATCGCAGGAGATCCTTTCTTGATACAATGAAAGAAACATATTCTTGAAAAATGGCATCATAATTCTTTTAAATCTGCAGATGGAACTCTTTTTTATGGATAAAGCGATATCAATGAAACGAAATTTAAAATAGATCTTTTTGAAATCTTAAAACAGAAAGTTAGCTAATCTTGAACAGATGACCTGGAAAGTTTTAAAAATGGTTGGATAAGTTACTTTCAACTACAATTTTTTGAGAATATATAATCCCATAAGTTATATGTCATATAAATTTTTTTTTATTATTCCAGTTTATAAAAATTAAAAGAGAAATAGATTGTCAGCAATAACAGATAAATTGTTGTCAGAGACTCAGTATGGTTTTAGAAGCATTGTAAACAAGGTTTTTGTTTAAATACAAAGATAAAACAATTTTTATAAACAATGGCATGATATATCGCTTTTATTGATTTGGTCAAGACATTTGACTCTGTTAATTCATAGCAGTATTTGAAATTAGATACAGATCCAAAAAGTTTGTTATTTTACACAGCTTATCATAATTGCTAAAAATATAAAGAATTTGGAATAAAAGTTATTCTCAAACAAAAATGTGTAATAGCTTCAACTTTATTTACTAATGCTATGACAGTAGACTCTATGAATCAGTCATCAAGATATAATATGGTTTTGATGATGGAGTTTTAAATTTAAACCAATTAAAAACAAAAATGTCAACATTTCTAGATTTATAGTATGCTGGTAAGGGTGCTATTTTTGTCAATTTCAAAACATAACAGAATGTTTTATTTTAAATACAAATTGAAAAGACTTTGATTTAGTAACTAATATTTCAAACATTCAAGTTTTATTAGCCGATGACAAAAGAAAAATCTTAGCTTAGACTACTAACAACTTGAGAATATGAATAAAAAGATCTTGGTAGCTTTTTCATTAGAAAGGTAGATGATGTTTAAGTACAATGAAGACATAATTTGCTGTGTCTAAGAAGTTAAAACATGGAGTGTTTTATCACAGTGACGTAACTACTTCATTTAAAATAGTTTTAAGTCAAGCTGCGGATTTGCAACAGACTCAATCTGGTGTACTTAACATTAAATCACAGGGTATTTTATCACAGAGGCATTACTTGATTTAAAATAGCTATAAGTAAACCTGTTAATTTGTCTGATTTATTGCATGGAAGTAAGACATGGATTTTTCCTTAATCAACATAATATTATATAAAAATACTGAGAAAAAAATTCATTTAAAGCTTCTCGGATAAAATCTAAAAATAATAGGTCAAAATCATAAAGCTATATTCTTTAGCATACTGAATGTGCTATTATAGAATGTACTACTGTGAAGGCATATTTTTATTGGACTGCAAATAATAATACTCTATAAAAATATTGTATCAAAGATATTTTTTTAAAAAGGATACTATATTTAATTACTTCTATTTGTAATACAGATCCAAGACAGAATATAATAGAAGGCTATAATTAGATAAGATAATGAAATCTTTTAAGGAAAAAGTTTACTAGAGAAAAAAATAAATAACAGCATCACAAGACATCATTAAAGTATCAGAATAAGTTATATCTGAATGTATTTCTTGTTCACAAATTGGTTCATATAATTATTACAAAACTCATCCATCACATTTTATTATTTGTCTTTCTATATTATTTTTCCCCCAAGTATTAAGAAAGGCTATAGAAAAACTAATGAAAATGAATTTCCATTTTCTATTGAATTTGAAAAATAAAAAAAGGCATTTGACTTAGTTTTGCAATATCTGACATAGATTCAGAATGCAGACTGATCATAGAAAATATTTATCAAAATGCTACAGCAGTGATAATTGTACATGGAAACACTAAAATGATTAATACTGATAAAGGCAATTCCATTTCTTCACAATATTACAAAAATTATTTTGTACAATAAAGTAAGAGTAAAAATAAATGGATATTATTTAAGTCATTTGGATTTTGCAAATAACTTTATTTATTTAAATAAATAATGTTTCAAACTGGCAGGGGAGAAAATAAAATATTATAAAAATTGATTGTTAAAAATTCTCTAGAAAAAATTATTAATGTAAATGGGAACATAAGGGATAAAACTAATATTACAATTTAATTTGAATAGAATGCTTTTAGTATATATAAAAAAAAACCTCATATAGGAAATAAGTAATTCTTAACAAAAAAAAGTTTTTAATAAAATGGGTTTTATTCTCAGTTTACTTATGCATCTGCAATTTCAATAACAAACATCTTCAGCATTGTTTGATAGTATATAACAATAGAAAAAGAGATGTTAATAATCTAATTCTTATCTATTAAATATTTTTTAGTAATACATTTTTAAAATTTGGAGAATTCTTATGTTCATCAATGCTTTGAAATTTTTCTAGCTGCAAATATAATATTGAACTAGGTAACTACTTTGTTGAATTAACTGGATTTTATCAGAGCTGTTGTGAGCAACAATTTAAAAGCATCAAGGTTTTTTAAATATGATTTAAGAATGACAAGTTCATCAAATGTGCAAGATGCACAGAAATCTGTTGAGGATAAAAATATGAAGAATATCTTCCTGAATTCAAAGTGTTCGTTTTAATGATCTTATTATGGACAGATGATCAGCAATTAAAAAATATTAGAAATTTTTATTAAATAATAATAAATATTTATAAATTAAATTACCTGAGAATATAAGAAATATAAACAGCAATGAGAAAGTTTAATTAATTTGTCTATGGCAGAGAAGTACACAAAGTTTATCATTCCTTAAAAGCATTTCCAATATTCTATAGAGTACAGTAATCATGAATCCAAGAAGTAAATTGTTCTTTTTTTACCCGAGACTTTGGAGAAAACAAATGTAATACACATAATCTTGGAAGAAATATTAATATCAAGTCAAAAAAAATTTAGTATATAATATGGAAACGCTCTAATTCATGATCATATCTAATAAAAAATTTTTAACTATTATTTTTAAATATTTTAGGGGTGGGGTGGGGGGCACACAAATATTTTGTCTTCATTTCCATTTACTGAACATTATAAAAGTATTGAGATGAAAGCAAGCATTAAAAAAAAACACATACAATCATGGCCTGATTAACATTCAATTAAAAAAAGAGAATAAAAAAAATACTTCAACATCCTTGCTATTCCATCAAATCCATCATGTCTACTGAATATTAAATCATTACTAGGTGGAAAAATATAGATGAAGATAATGATGATCTGTAATTAGACAAGATATTGAAATCTTTCAACTAATAAAGACCGCTGTAGAAGTTAAAAGACAAACTTCACAAAATGTCAATAAACAAAATAAAAGATCAGCATACGATATAGTAGACATATTTATGTATCACAAAGTAGTATTTATAGTCAAAACAAAATTCATCTTTTATCTTTTTACCCTTTGTCATTATATTTTTTCCCCTTTTGAAGTTAGAATGACTACTTATTTATAATTGACTGCTACATAAATAAAAAATCTTTTAATTAATTGTTTGCATATTATCTGATTACTAAGAATGCATATAAAATAATTAAAGTATATTTGCTCACTAATGATTACTTTAATTTTTTTTTTTGAAAAAATTAAAAAAGTATCTCAAGAAAAAAATCTAAAAAAAAACAAACTTTAGAAATATGTATTATTAATATTATGAGGCTGCAGAAAGAAGTTTGCTATTAAATGATAGGTGACCCTTTGATTCCTCTTGGAGACCTTAAAGAGAACAGGCTGGATTTAAAAGTGATTTTAATACAGTAGATTATATCCAGGTATTGAGAGACATTATAGGAAGGACAAATGAATATGAGTTGCCATTACGCTTTGGATTTGTAGATTATGAAAAGGCATTTGATTCCATAAACATTTCTTCAGTGATTAAAGCATTGGGTCATCAAGGTATAGATCCAGGATATTGTCATACTTTAAAGAATATTTATAAAAATGCAATAGCAACAATTAGATTACATAATGATACTAGGAAAGTCAACATTGAGAAGGATGTAAACCAGGGTGACTCCATATCTCCAAAACTTTTTATAGCAGTGCTGCAAGAAGTATTTTGTGGATTAAAATGGGAAGCTAAAGGAGTGAAAATAAATGGAGATTATTTAAGTCATTTAGATTTTGCAGTTGTTTTTGTAAATAATGCTTTAGAGTTGCAGGAAATGTTACAGGAGTTATCAGATGAAAGTAGGACTAAAGATAAATGTTAAAAAGACTAAAGTAATGTTTAATGGATTTTCTCAACATGAAAATAAAGATTGGTTATGATGAGTTAGAAGAAGTTAACAGCTACAAATACCTTGGTCAGATTATTAATACAGATGGAAACATAATGAATAAAATTAATCATAGAATTAAACTTGGTTGGAGTGCTTTTGGTAGAAATAACTTAATACTAAAAGGAAATATGCCCATGTGTTTGAAAAGGAAGGTTTTTAATAAATGTATTTTACCAGTTCTTACTTATGGATCTGAGACTTGGACACTTAATAGAAAAGTAATAGAGAAACTTCAGACCACTCAAAGAAGTATGGAGAAATGCATGTTGGGAGTAACAAGAAGAGATCAAAAACGCAATATATGGGTAAGAAAACAAACAGGTGTTACTAATCTTATTGAAAAAATTAAAAGACTGAAGTGGAGTTGGGCTGGATATATTGCTGGAAGAGATGATAATAGATGGACAATTGAAATCTTAAACCGAATTCCAAGAGATTGTAAAAGACCCAGAAAGAGACCACTTGTAAAATGGGTGGATGAAATAAAAAAGTGTGCAGAGGTGATGTGGAGAAGAGAAGCTAAAGAACAGAAATTGATTGAATTTGGAGAGACCTTCATCCTGCAGTGGATTGATAATGATTGATGATGAATATTATGAATTGCACACATAATTAGAATTATTTTCACTTGTAATTTTCAATGACAAAGTGTAATGTTTTAAATATAAAACAATCTTTTATAATTTGATAAATGTTAATTTGAAAATTCAGTAAAATGTATATCTATTTCTAAAATTTAATAGAGAGATATTTTCTATGGGCAAATAGAAGCTTTATGAAATAATTGTTTGTTTTTTATTTTATAATTTTGTTATGTATTAAAATTAATTTTGTCATATTTACATCTGCAAGGTTAATTTACACAATCAATTTATGATTGTACTTATTTTATTTTTAAATATTTCTTGTTTGTTTTCATGCCATTAATAACTTAATAACAATAAAATAACATTATTTTATAATAATATAGTTTATAGTTATAAATTGGTTATGTAAATTAATATTATATCTATGAGTTTCATAAATAATATTAATTTTATACACATATCAAAATTTTAAAAGTAAAAAAATATTAAATTTTAAGTTTATTAGACATACTGCATACTATATATATATTATTATAATGAATAAGAGAATGTATACATTCTTTATATCACATTGTTTAAACAAGCTATAAGATGTTATAAATTCTAAAATTATGAATTATGTTAATGCAAGACTCACAGAACTGGTTTTGAGGGAATTCCAGTAGCTATGTCAAGCATAAACATTCTTAACTACAAATCAGTACAGAATTGAATCTAATTTATATAAGTATATTTTACTTGTTTTATTTCAAAGTATGAAAGATGAAAATGTGTTGCTTTCTATAGTTAACAAATATGCCCTGTGACCTTTATATTGCCAAAGTTTATAATTAAAAAATTGACCATTATATTTTATCACATAATCAGCTCTGTGATCTTATTTCTTAGTTAAACACTGAACTAATCAAAGGTGGTTAAAATAAATAGTTCTATAATATATTAATTATATATTTGGTTCTAATACATATATATATGATACGTCTAACATAAAGTTAAATAGTAAGTGCATCACCATTTAAGACTTTGTAAGACCTAGGTTTCATTTCTAAATCAAGATACATGAGCAGTCAAGATAAAATCAATCTAATCAAGTAAACTAATTCAAAAGTTTACATGTTTATTGAAATCATATTTATTTTCAAAGAGAGACATAATTATTAGGCACAAAATCCATATCATGTTAATACTATTTTAAAAATTAGTAAACTAAAAGGTCGGTCTCACTAATAAAGTTGTTTAAATAAATCAGAAAAGGACTAACCTTACAGTTTATTAATTTCATATGTAATATTCATGTGAATTTAATATAAGATGTGACTAATAAAATAAAATCAATCTTTAAAAAAAAAAAATATTGTGCTAAATATAAAATTTTTAAAATATGTACTAATGACAATCAATGAGTCTTAAGAGATTAAATGAAGGTCTTATAAAGTGACTTGTAATTTTTCCAGAAAGTGATATTACATTTTTATTTCAAGATATTTTAAATGTTGCACTTGTAGATTTTATTATTTCATTACATCAGTCACTATTACTTCTGCCCATGTGCAGTGATGAACTCAATAAGTTCATCAGCTCTGGTGCTTGAAGATGTAAGACCCCCAAACATCTATTAAAAATTATATATTTTTACTGCTACTTCTGTATTGTGCATGTATGTAGGTATATATAAAGATAAAAGCAGACTTTAAAGATCCTACTGCAGGATAAAGACCCCTATCCTAAATAAGTATCCAACTATTAGTATTGTTATGATAATTTTACAGTATTAAATCCAATTTATATTATTGCATATAACATTATGTTTGAAGTTATATATTTATACATAAAGATGTTTAAAAGACAAACATTTAGTTCTAATTATTTCATTGTATTATTTCTTCACAATATTTTCTAAAGCAATAAATTGTTTTGATTATAAGCTAATAACCATCACATATGGTATATAAACAAATACTAGAGAACATACATATATATATTGATTATATCAGTAAAATTACTAATAAAATATAAAACATTTAATCCTAGCCAACTAAAAATGAAGCGCTATTATATGTGTGAGTATATGTGATATATAAATGTGATTCATATTAATAACACATAAATCCAAAATTATTAATTATATTAAAAATAAGCTATTCTTGAACAAAAGCTGGTGACAGATATACATAACCATGTATGCGCAGGTACACACACATATATAATTTATTGAAATTGATTTTGTTTAGTAATGTTTGCATGCTCTTAATATGATTTCTATAAAATTTAATCAATAAAAATGAGAATAAAAACTACAAAAGAATTATTAAGGACAGGTATTAGAATAAATTCAATTCATTATATCTTAAAATAATTAAAAAATAATAATAGCTAAACAGAATTAGAAAGACTTAACAAAAAGCACATTATAAAACTTAATTCTATTTTAATTTAAAAACAAAATATGCAATTAAAATATACTTATATTTAAAAAGTCAATCCATTTTTTTTTCTCATGTAGAAAAAAAAAATTACCTTACTTATTATACTGAACAAAATAGTTTAAGATTTTCCAAACAATTATACTTGAAATTGTTGTAATAATAAAACGAAAGTGTGTTTATATATATGGGCAATTATGATGTATATGTAATATCTATGCTGATTTGAGCCATGACAGTATAGTATGTATGATGTTATCACAGATCTTGTATTTATATATTATACATATCGATTAAAATATTGATGTAATTAAATTTAATTATGAATATAACAATGCTTAAAATTAAAATAACTGGACTCTATAAGCAAAAGATAATCAAAAAATAATACAAATAAATCGGAAATATAACATCAACATGCACATACATATTACCATAACCAGCAATAGCCAATAGTGAAAAAATATTTTTTACACAAATATGAAAACAAACTAAGTTGAATCTATTTATTAGTAAATTTACAGTTATTCTATTTAAAATCATCAACAATATGAATTAGCACTGAGTATTATATTTTCTTTAATCATTACATTTAAACTGTCAACTATTGTAACATACATCTCAAATTCCCAACGACTGTCATAAAATTTAATTCAGTAATATTTCACTTTCCATCTCCCCATTAAATTGTCTGTTTTCTTTAGTGCAACCTCTGATAAATAAATATTGGAAAACATATACAGCATAATATAGTCTACACAAAAGATAAAAAAAAACAACAACTTATAAAATATATTTTTCATCATATCATACAATTATAAATGCATTGCAGTCCAAATCACAACCTAGGGCTTATTTTTTCAAATATGATTGCTTTTTCTAACTTATGTAGTTTACTGCATTTTACTTATTTTTTTTCTAAAAAGAGCTAAAATTTTGACCTCAATCTTTATTCTAAATTACTATTGTTAAATTTCTAAACTTTAGCCCCACATTAAAGGCACCAGGTATTTTGTGCTTTATGCATACATAGATGTTTTCTATTTAATCTTACAAGTATATATTCTCAAATAAGTTCTTAGGTATTAAACAATTATCATTCCAAGTTCAATTCCATTTCTCCAAACCACAATCTTTGCACCAGCAAACTTCTTTATGTCACCCATTTATTTCACATGCTGCCTTTTTCTAGGTCTTTCACAATCTTTTAAAATCCAGTTACGGACTTTAACTATCTATTTATTACTACCTTTTCTAGTAATACGTCCAAACCAGTTACGTTTTAATTTATTAATTCTCTCAATGATTTCAGTGATATCAGTCTGTTCCTTCTGCCATGTTTTGCTTTTGATCCCTTCTTGTTACTCTCAACATATCTTTCCATATTTTATTGAGTAGATAACAGTCTCCATACTATTCTTCTATTAACTATCTAAGATTCAAATCTATATGTAAGAATGAGTGAAACATATATCGAAAATCTTTTCTTTTCAAACATATAAATATAATTAATTTTAAGTTATTTTTACAAGAAATATCCTATCCAAATTTAATTCTGGGATTAATTCCATCATTATGTTCCCATTTGTGTTAATAATCTAACCAAGATATTTAGGACTGTTACTTCTTCCAATTCAGAATTATCAATCTTTATTTTTTTCTGAGAAAACCTATTGAACATTAGGTTTTTAGCATTTATCTTTAGTCCTTCTTTCTTTCATCATCATAACTCTTGCAATATTTCTTTAAGCTGCAAAGATACTCTGATACTCATATTTGGAAACAGTTACAAATTCAGAATTCAATTGCACAACAATGTTGATCAACTAAGCATACACATGCAAGTTACAGAGAGGCGACACTGCTAATACTCATTCCAGGAATCAAGCCTCAGTGTTTTCAGTAGTAGTCAATTGTGATAATGCATGGTGCAAACATTGTAACTACACAGAGTCTAATAATACACTACCTGACTTGGAAAACATTTTATATGCGGAAAAAAATCAACAACAAATAATTTGGTAGCAAATATAATGAACAAAACATCATCAGAAGTAATGGACATTTTAACAGCATGTATGCCGCAAGTACTACATAACACAGGTAATATTCCAAGCAATAGAAAGCTTTGCCAACCAGAAAAAAAACGTGCAAGAAACAGTGAGGATGAAGAGTCATCATTATTGTTAGAACAATATAAAGCAGAAAAGAAAACAAGATAATTCAATCAAAGCCAAGCTTGCTGACATCTCAAAAGAAGACAATGTACACTTGAAAAAACTAAGTACATCTTACTATATTAAACAAAATGATATAGATACTAACTTTAGAGAGCACCAATTATACACACAACAGAAATATAACACATCTACACATAATGAAACTTGTTCTTTGATATATAATTTTAACAGGTTTTGTATCATAACATTAAAAGAAGGCTAGGTAGAGTAAATAAAAAATATATAATGAAAGCAAAACTAAGGGTATATAACATTAGGAGTCTGAATACTGTGGCAAAAATTTACCAGCTAATTAAATGATTAGACATACTGCAACTACATATATTAGGATTAGTAGAAACAAAGATCTACAGTGGGTCACAAACTGATCCTTCTAACTACCTGAACAGTCTGGGTTTCTCAGCCTTCTCTAGACTTATATATGCATCCTCAGTAGACACAGGAGTAATAATCATGAAATCATGCCCATTTAACTCATTCAAAATTTTCTTTATAGATGAATATGCAATAATGCTCACAATACAACATAAGACTATAAGTTTTAATGTAGTGTTTATGTATATGCCTCCTAACCAGAACACTATTACCACAATTATTCAAAACATTTATTATTTGCTATCTCCTCTTAGCCACTCATGTTGATGGGAGACTTTAACATGTCATATTTTACATTTATGAATAAATGATTACACCTCATCAATAATCCACTTATGAGTGGCAAAGGATTTCTGCCAAGTAATTCTGTTTCATTCAATAATGGCAGATACTCATCACTTATAAATCAAGTATTTTTATTCACCATCACTTCACCACACAAATTAAAAATTTAGCTAGTCCCCTCTCCTCCCACAGACCAAGCAGCAATAATTGCCATTCTTGATTTAAATTATACATACCATGTAACACTACACAAAAGAATAATAAGAATCCTATTATGTACAAGAACAACAGAATTTTATTCTCAATAATTTATATTTTATTAACTAAACAGTTTAGAAATAGACTCTATACAAAAATGGATATCATATACACAAATAATATCACATACTATAAACTATGTCACAAGAACCACTATATCATCAACAAAAACTCTTAGCCCTTGTTGGTGAATTATATAAAAGATAATATATAGTACTCCCAACTAAAGAAAATAATTATTTATTAATTAAACTAAAAAAAACTTACAAATCTACGTGTGATATTTTGAAAGAATATATTACTACAAAAAAGAAAAAGCTTTTCATCACACAATCACATATCTGGTCCAGACAACATATTCGATGAGCAGTAGGCCAACCACCTGCAATAAGAGCTCCTTTGGCATTAGTGATTGGAGGTGTTGTTGTCACAGGTTAACAACAGTCTACAAACACTTTAAGAAAATACTTCAAAATGAGCCAGTATTCAAACCATCTTTTAGCTACTCTGGAATGCTGGATGATCAAGAAATATTCAAACCTAAAAATTTTATACAAAGTTTAGAGAAGATGCCAGATTCATGCCATCCAAAACTACTGGGCATAGCAAAGTTTGTTTCTGCACATTTAAGCCAGTTCACTTTTACTTATCTTGCAGAGCTGGCTAACTTTTTGTCAAAAAAGATATATCATATTTTGGATAAATACCCTAAAGCAATAGTTCCATTTATGAAGAAACAAAGTTTGTTCTGTACAATGCAAAATAAAAGACCAACATCTATGGGCCCATTGGGTATTAAATTTCTTGAAAATAAAAAACAAAATTGAGTCCCACCTTATATCTTTGTTACCACAGGCATAATTTGCTAAAAAAGGCTCATCATCAGGACAAGCAACTTTTGTATTCAAAACTATCATTGATACTGTGTGAAATGTAAAAAAAATACAGCCTGATGGCAATAGAATTAGATATAAGGAATGCTTTTGATTCAATACCAATTGATATACTCATAAAAACAATAGAGAAAACAGTACTAAAATCAATATTACATTTGTTCACAAACTTGCTAAGAAATAGAGAAATATACATAACTCTAAATGGGAAATGTCTCTTCCTTTTAATCCACATCAATCAGTCCCACAAGGGTCTCCACTTAGTGCATTGCTATTCATCATGTACATAAATCCACTATTTAATAACAGTGAAAAACGGCTCCCAGGGATCTATATACTCACACTTGGTCATAGCCTACATGGATGATATAACAATTTTTCTAATAACTAAAAATCAAATACAAACATTAACTGATATATTAATGAATACACTTGCACCTATAACCTAGAATTTAACCTTGATAAAACATGCACATGGTACAGGCAAAACACATATAAATGTATTTCAGGATAAACCTTCAGCCTATTTAGGATTCCCCTTTCACTTGAGTTACATGGCTATGCAAAGAAATACAAAACTAATTCAATTAACAGAATAGACCATATTCCCTCTCAAAGCCATATATTTCTGTATACTTGAAAGTATTACATATAAAAATGCTGATTGTTACAAAAATTACTTATTATACACTGATTATAGTCTTCACAAAATCCTTTACATCAAAGATACTGTATTACAATTTTAAAACTTTTATTCTCTTCTATAGCACTCCTTGCTAATTCACAATTATATTTTCATATTATGGATCATTTTTTAAAATTTACATATTCCTTCTTTTCTTCAAACATTCATTTGTCTCAGCAAAAAATTTATCAGTAAATTGCTGCTGTTTTCTATCAGTTTTTTTTTTTTTCAGTTCTTAATAGATTATTAGTTATATTCTTATTGATTTTAGATAAATATAAACCATCTTTAAAGTCTACTAACATTATTAAACAATTTACTTAAATTCATTAATGATTCTAAATATTAGGAATTTCAATTGTTAATACTGTCTCTAGTTTTGCATCTTATTAATCAATGATCATTTTCTTGGTTGAATTCATTCACAACATTACAATCTTGAAATACATATTTTCTGCTAGTCAAAACATAATTCAATTCTGCTGTATTTCCAGTTGGATATTTCCATTTCTGCTTAGCATTTTTCTCACTGAAACAATTCTTAATATACAGTTTTTCTGTGAATTCCACAAATCTATAACCTGGTTCATTTCTATTATCATAACCAAATTTACACACAGCAATTCATCTTTTTATCATTTATCAATTCTAGTATTAAAGACTCCCATGACTATTTCAAAATATTGTTTTGCCTCATCAAAAGCAATTTGTATATTCATATAAAAATCCACTATTTCCTAATAAAAATGAGAAATTGTTGAGACATAAATTTGAATTATGCCACTCTGTTTAATATACATCAAACTCCACAATGATATTCTTTCATTTTTTTTTTTTTGTAATAAATTCTGCTCAAATCATGTTTTCAATATTAGTAATTTTGTAGTAAAGAACATGTCCACGTTTTAAATCATCTCTTCATTTTTTCTTCTAGCTTCATAAAGTTCAACTATTGCCCATTTAGTATTAGTTGAATTATTTTTCCAATTCATGCAACCTTTCTTTACTTGAAAATGATCTGTAGTTGTAGATACCTAAATAAAAAGCTGCCATTAAGTGGAAGCCTGGATCTGGATTCAGGGAATTTTTAGCACCCTCTGTCTTTGGTCACCAATGACTGCCTTGACTGATGATTGTAGTCTCCTGTGATTAAAAACCATAATTTAATTTTGGCTGTAATGATTGTAAATTACTATTATAAGAAGAAAAAGACAAGATTATTTACATACATCATTCATCTTACCTTTGGAAAAACTTAATATTTCTATCAGACAATTAAAAAGGAAGACCACAGTCTTTCTTGACCTTAAACTCAAGAGGTAAAATCTAATAAACTCACTATGCTAGCTAATATGTATTAGTATGCAGCCTATCCGTGTTTGTTTATTATATGAATAATCACATAGTAATAACTGTTGCAACAAGAATACTTGAATGGGCATTAGGAATTTGCCCTGCTCAGTTTCTTTAAAGCCTCAAAAAGAAATCAAAGGATCTCCTTTTAGTTAAAAGCAAACTTCTTTCTCAGACATGATTTGATACATGCACATACATAAAAAAAAAAGACATATTACACACTAGAAACTCATTATTTATTTATAATATATATATATATTTGAATAAGCATGTTTAAAAATATCTTAGAATACTCACCATTTCAAATAAAATAAAAAATATTATGTATGGCAAGTAGTATAAATATATAAAAACATTAAAATTAAATAACTTACAACTTTTATTCATATTATTCAACAATTAGTTTAATAAATGTATTTATAAGTGATTTATGAATAATAATAAAAATACTGTGCTGATTTATTTAAATTTATATTTACACTGATTCAAAATAAGTAGACCAAAATTACGACAAAAAAAAAACAACTATTAAATTATAGTAAATATTTGAAAGGTTATTGTAATAGTTTATGTATGAGATAAAAATATGATACATATAAAAAGATATTCCTGATTTTTAAATAAAGGTAATAAAAAGTGGAAATATTTTTTTAAAAAGGAAAATAAAAAGATATATTCAAATTTGTTAAAATATAGTAATTATTACAAATAAACTAAATACTGGCTACACTAAAGAATTTTAAATTATAGTATTATTTTCATGAAAATATGAGTCAAGCAAAAACTGTTTACATAATGAAAGATTTTTTTTTTTTACAAAAAGTTAAACTAATAATCATTTAATAAGTATGAAAATACAATTTCATTTCTCAGCATCCTGATCTTTTGAAATCAAATTCAGTATATATGAAACATCAAATTTCATGATAGTTTTAATAAGTGATTGTATATTAAAAATATTATTTGATGTTGATATTATTAGTAAGTAGTGCAGCATCATTAAATAACGTATTTAAAAAATATTACTTTAGCATAAAATAATCCAGAAAATATTTTAATATCTGTAAACAATTTACAAATATAAATTTTATATTCAAAAATGTTAAATAATGAAATTTCATTTATAATTTAATTTAAAAACTTTATTTACAATTTCTCAATAAATATTTTAATAAAATATATGTGCAATTTTTTTTATTAAACAATTCACATATAAGTTAATTACAAACTCTGTTATACATGAGTATTTAGTGATTACAATTGGTATTATAAAAGTATTAATTAAAAACTAAATGAGCTGAAGTGTTTAGCTATTAATCATTATTACCAAATGAAAGTTTAATTATACATCCTGTTATCTATTAACAACTGCTATTCTTACAGGAGTGCTAATTAATTTGAAAAGTTTACTGTCATCAAGCAATAACTTTGTAAATAATAAAAATATCAGAGTGCTTTTGAAAGCAATTACTGGCAACTAAATGTTGAGCAATGGTAGAATGGTGGATTCTGGAGATCATGGTCCATTGATTGTGCTCCTGTTTTATCATTTCCTGTACTCAAACTTTTTTATAAATTTCCAAGCAATAAATCATTCGATTACTATTAGTATAAAAAACAAATAGAAATTAAAACTTAATCTTAAATATATTATTCAACTGCATTTTGTTTTTTGTTTTTTTGTTTTTATAAAAAAAAAGTAGATCATTTTAAAATGCTTTAATAAAAAAAAAACTATTAACATAGAAATCTTTTAAATTTAAATCCATTTTTAAAAAGACTTCAAATTTATTATTAAATTTTATAATACAAAAATCTATAAAAAACAAATCAAGATTCAAGTAAGCATTGAACATAAAATTTAACAATATACAGTGCATTCTGTAATTTATAGAAATATACTTTTTTTTCTCTTTCAAGCATACTTCTTTAATTAAATGAAAAAAATACTTGTCTATATTTCTCTTATATTATTTCTATCTCCATTATTGAAATTTTACGTAAACATAAATATACATTCGTATGAAAAACAAATAAAGATAAGTCTCTAATCATATTAATATAAAAAAGATATGATGTGTCATAGATAGTGAACAATTAATATGACCTCATATTTAATCTATAAGAGCATAAATAATAATAAAAGTCTGTCTACTAGCTAGTAAATGATGATAATCTCTTAGATGTTTTAGAAATAATTGAATACTAAAAAATATATGTCCATGCTTAAAATGGAAGACTTTTTTAATAAATGTGCTCTAACAGTTTTTACCTGTAAGATTATGGCAATTTACAATACTATGACTAAACCAAATTATGTAAATAAGTATCATCAATGAGAGCTGCCATTGTTTGTCATTTCCTAACAATAATTTTTAAATAGCATTCATATTTAAACAAATTATAAATTTTAATTAACTATAATGTTTGAAGGAACATAATAATGAAATTTCTTACATTAATAAGAAATAAAAGAGATGAATACCAATGTAACAAAAAAAAAAAGAACATGTATACATTTGCATATAAGAACATAGATAGTTGGGTAAAATTATCATTACAAACAACTGTAAATAAAGCATATATTCTTTGTATAAAAATGAAGATATCCAAATCCCTAGCAATTTTTTTTCTCTCTTTCACAGATCTGTAAATGACTTGAATATCCATGACAAATAACTACAGCTTTATGGCCAATTTTTGTTTTGTCTAAACTAGTAGCTAAAAACATATATGCTTGCAAAACCATAAGAATCTGATAATAATAAAAAATCACTATAGTCTTTAATTTGTCATGGATAACAAAGGGAGATTTGTCTTGTTCAGTTTATGCACTCTATATGTCATACCCAACTATATCACCAGTAAAAGAAAAAAATATCATTTCTTTGATCTTAAAATTAAACTTGGGTGGGCTCGTTTTAGTAGGAATAATTGAATATTAAAAAGAGTATGATTACAAATTTGAAAAGAAAGTTTATTTTTAATAAATGTATTTTATTACTCTTACTTATGAGTCTGAAATTTCCAAATAGTTAATAAAAGAGCAATACAGCAATTGCAGATAACTCAGTAAAGAATGGAGAGATTATAGATTGTAAAAAAAAGATTGAAAGCATATATAATCTTATGTCAGGTTGCTCAAGATGTCATGTAGTTTGAAAACATAAGTGGCAGGTTGAATTCAACAGTACCATTCAATTGACCAAACAAGAATTAATTCTTTTGGTTTTTTTTTCCCTTTACTCAGCTGAAAATCAATCCAAGAATTTTTATCTTTTGAATCTGCTGCTTAATACTGTCCTAAACCATGCATATAATAATAAATGGAACTGAAGTTCTAAAATATATCCCAAAAAATTGCAAAAGCTTAAAAAAAGAACATAGATGAGGAGGATAGGAGTTAGATGGAGTGACATGGAGAAATAAAACTATGGATCCCAAAAAGTGAATTAACTTAGAAATATTACTTTCATCTTACAGTGGATTGATAATAGCCAAAAATGATAATTATGATGAATTCTGGCTATATTGTATTCACTTTTGTTAGATAATAGGTTTAGGTATTAGATATTCAAAATAAAAAGATGGATTTACAATTTGTTGCAATTTATTATGATGATAAAAAATCACATGATCACTACGCACTAGGCACTAGATAGGGATTTTATGCACAAGCCTTCTGGCATCCATTGATTGCTCTTGTTAGCACAAGATGGCACTACTATATGGAGAGTTTTGCTTTGTTTTGGATTGTTTAATGATAAAAAATCAATATATGGTAGCATCTCATATTCACAGCTGATTTCTTTAAAGTAATTAATTCATTTTGAGCTGACTTTAAAGTAAACACACATGCACATGAATTATTTTGGCAATTTAAACAGTTCCATTCTTTTTACGGTGTGCAGATTTATCTATCAATTTCTAACATTTTAATAAGATATTATATATACATATGGCTAAGATCAAAGTGTAGCATCTGTTCTTATCAGCTTAATATCTGATACATTTCCTAATAGGGGCCAATATATTAAACTGATTTTTGGAAGTGAGTGGAAAATTAGGAGCTTGCTCTTCCTCCACCATGGGTTGACCTTGTATTGCAGTACTTTTAGGTATGGCCCATTAAACATCTCAATAACAATATATGTATATATGCATTTAAATACACAATTTACTAAAATATTACATATATATTGCAGCCATAAAACTTGAGAGGTGTTTAAACATAGAATATGAATAACAATAATAATTCAACTTTATTATTTTTCTTACAGAAACTGCATATTCAGAAAAATATATTAATGCACATAATTTTGATCACACTATTATTATTTATAATTCTTGAAAAAAAAAATGCTGTTAAAGAAGAAGATTTAAATCTATATCCAGTAAAACTTTTTACTATCAAATCATATTTGTTCTGGAATATCTACCAATGTAAAATAGTATTCATATAATTAGTTTATTATTAATGATTATAGAAAACTTTTATTATCTATCATATCCGTTCTATTTTTCAAAGCAAAATAAAATAATTGAATGGTTTATTGCTCAGGAGTCCATAATACATGTAAAGACTGGAAGTAATAAAGCTCATGATATACAGTTCTTTAGCCCCAAAATCTGCCACTCTATCACTGCATTAAACATCACAGGACATATTTAATGTTCATTTGAATGAATTTTTAAAATATTTATATTTTTTTAATATTTCCATTAGTATGAGAGTTCCATATATAATCATACTATATAGAATAATACAGTAAGTCAAAATTATAAAAGTCAGTACTAACCATTTCTATTTTTTATTACTAATAAATGTTGAATGTATATCTATCTAGAGTAAATGTATTATATTTAAATGTCTATGTGCACTTATATGTAATATTATATTAAGATAATAAAATAATCACATGACATTTACTAAATTGCTTATTAGTGAATAAAGTTAATATTTTTTATGGATATGAAAATAATTATTATATTTCATAAATTATTTATTTCAAAGTTAAATTGTTATTTTGATCAAATGTAGCAATAAATATTTTCATACATATTTTTATTGTCAGCATTTTGGAAAAATGATGGCAAAAATGAATAAAAATCCATTGTGTGAGTTGTGAGTACACTGAAACCTTTCATCCTACTTGATAGCCTTTGTTATTAAAAAATTATAATAATGATATCATTATACTCTGAAAAACTGAATTAAAAATAATTACTATGTTAAATAATGGCAATAAAGTGCTGGATTTAAAACTTTTAGGAACCTACTGAATATCCATTAACTGTCAAGATATCTATCTTTATATTTCAGTTTGCTTCTAGACACTTAAGATTGGTTCATAAATTATCATTTGAGTTTGCAAATATGATGGCTGATCCTATTTTCTATAAGACTTTATCTTGTGGCTGGGGCAAGAGTATCCTTGCAGTTCTAACGTCTTATTTAATGGCGCTGGTGTGGAGGCTTGATTACCTTCTATATAGTTAAAACTGAAATAGTATTCTTTAACAGAAGGAAAAAATTTAAATCAATTAAGAATTTGTCCCTGTCATAAAAATATTTATTACTAGTATTTATTTATTCATCCTCATTTAAAATAATGATGAGTCTTCAAAAACCGATAAACATTCTTTTTCACTCAAATTTATCACAGACAGAAAATGAATCAACTCTTTGTTCAAATTTATAAATAGAGAATTTTTTTTTTAGAAAATACACTAACTTAAATAACATGCAACTAATTGATTCTAAATTCAAGGTTCTATCACTTTTGATATCCAACTTCTTATAAAGGCTAAGTAATAAATTATTGGATTATTTATTTCTTTATTTAATTCTTAAGTACATGCCCAAAGCATCTATCTAACAATAGATAAAAATAATAATAATTGTAAGAATACAGAGTATAAATTAAAATTTCTATAAAATAAAGCCACCAAGAATAGAATCACAATTTATTTTGTTGTAACTAATACAAATGAAATTAAAACAGGCAAAACTCTCCATACAGTATTGCCATGGCTGCTGCACCGAGTGGCACTGTATGGAGTTTTGCCTGTTTTAATAACAGTTATGAGCAAGCATAAGAAATGGTGATCTTGTGATGTTTAGTGATTTAATACAAATAAAATTAATTAATATAAGCTTCACTGATTTTGTTTGTATAGTTTCATATATAAAAAATACCATGCTGTCTTATCAAAATAATGTGCAAAAAAAAAAAAAACCCATTTCAAATTAAATAAATAGATGTTATGAACCTTGATAATAATGTAAATTGGTAGCACATACAAAGAACTCACTCAACATAGGAGTAGAATAATTTAGATCTTTTTTTTTTTTTTTTACAAAAAAATAATATCAATAATATCTTATCAAATTAATGTGCAAAGAAAAATGATTTCAATTAAATAAATATATATTATGAATGTGGATAATAATATAAATTGGTGAAACATAACAAAGAAGTGACTAAACAACATATAAAATAATTTTGATTAAATTTTTCTTTACAAAAAAAATAATGTATATTTGGGAGAAGGAATTTTGTTATAAATTGATATTTATATAAATTTTTGTTTTTTTTTTTTCTTAAAAAAAAAAGAATAGATTGGTTGTTTTTTTTTATTTTATGGAATTTTTTTAAACAATCAAATAATCAGTACCACATCTGCTATGTTGACTATTCTGTTATAAAAATATTAGAATATTTTGGTAAAGTTTGAAGATGGATGCTTTATTAGTTGTAATCAGTTTTATTAAATAATAAAAAATTGAGTATTTATGCAACAGTTATGTCTATTGTTATTCACCCTTTAATTCCTGGAATTATGAAATATTGTGATGGTTACTTATATAAATATATTCTACATGAACTTAATTACATTATTATACACAGTTAGAATATAAAATTCCTCAACTCTTTTAGCAGCAAAAAGATACATTCCAAGATTTTAATGTTAATAAAGAAGTGATGAATTCCTTTACATCTTATATAACCACATATGATATCCATCCTAGAAAATACACTGCCATTGTATATCTCTTTAGTTTTAATCAAATGAATCATATAATCAGAGAGGAATTTTCCTACAACAGACAACTGTAATTATCATGCTACATGATGGAATGAATGGGTATATCATCACACAAAAAAAAAAAAAACAAGATTAAAGTGATGCATACACTGTATATTCTGCCATAGCAAAAAATAGTTGGTATTATTCTTACAAGTTTGTCTAACCTTAATAGATCAGAAATATTTTTCATCAACTACAAATAAATTAGTTAATGTAACATTTGCAAAATAAAAATACTCAAAATTAAGAAAAAAATTGTATTTGTTAAAACAAATAAAAGCATTAGTAAAAATGATGAATGAATGCAATATTATCTGTCACATGGTTACCTTATTGACTAACAAGAAATCAAAAGATTTTTGGTTGTTGTTTCATTATTTATAAATTTCAATGTAATTTTTATTTGTAAATTTTAATTAAAATAAATTTATTTTAAATATAATAAGAACTATTGTTACTATTTGTTACATAATAGTGTTCATTCTTAATGAGCACATAGTTGTGATAGATAGATTGATAGAATAAGAGAACTATGGATTTGTGGCAAAATATTAAATTATAAGTAGAATAAAAAGCAAATTGAGATTTGGGTTAGTTGTTTGAAATTTAAATGAGTAATAAAATAAATGAAATGGATAGTTAATACATTTATATTATATTTTACAAGCAAAAAAAACTAAAAAAAATATTTAAATACATCAGAAAAAAGTTTCCAGATATAAATCAACCTGGTTGGCACATACCCAATTAGTATGACATGCATCCTTAGAGCTTAGAATTGTTTTATTATTTTATGTTTTGTCATTATTATAAGATTTATGTTATAGTTAAATATTTGGACATTGCCAATACAGATACCTATCTTTAATCATGATTGACATAGAATAAGTGTTATTTGGTATTCTGATTCTCAATTAGGAAACACATGTACATAAATTATTTTTCTTAAATTCATCATCATCATTAGTCCTCCATCAACATTTATTTTCATTTCATTATAAATAAATTTAGCATTATAATGTTGGTGATACTCATTCTTTTGTTGTGCTCATCATCTCCTTTCTATTACATATAATTTGGCATTTCAATGCGAGGCAAACTCCTGCTAGCCATTTATCACCTGTGTCCTGGTGATATCATATACTTCTGTAAGTGATTAGTAAGCATACTTATAGTCTGTACCTCATCTATATCTTTGTCTTTTATAATTATAATATAATATAAACTTTCATTAATTATAAATATTTTAATTACATAAGGTTTTATGTTAAATATTATTAAAAATATGATGTTTAAAATAATATGCATTTTTTATTTAAAAATAATGAGCTTTATAAAAATATTTTCTGCGTGATAATGTTCTAGAAATATAATCATTCAAAAATGGCATGCCTTAATATATTATAGTAACAATTTACATTTTTTTCATATAAACAGAATTATGCAAAAAATTGTAAAATGAAATCTTGCTGTAATTACTGTAATATTAATAATATTTTAATTTTATTTATATATGTTTAATTAATTGTGTCAATAAAATAAGATTGCATTAAGTTAATTAAATTATAATAATTTCATGCATTAATATGTTTCTTGAACAGAGAAAAAAAATTCAAAAATAATTGTTACTTAAAGCCTTAAATGAACTTTATATACAAAGTACCCTTTTCAAAATAAAATATTAAGAAAAGAAAATATGATCATATTTTTGACTATAGTGAGCACAGGATAATAGGAAATGAAAGAAGTTTTTGGTTTCACAATAATGCAGGTTCAATTATGAATATGAATCCAACAGCTTTTTAACTAAGTACACTTGGAGTATGCATAAAGAAATTGAAAATGAAAATATATTATTTCTTGTAGTAATGGTTTAATGTATTATTTTTCTAACATTTGCCTTTTGAAAAGGTTACACTGCATTAAAAATGCATATAAGGCTTTAAATAATTAGTAATTTTGAAATTTTCATTCCATGCAATGTTAAAACATGATACTATTACTGCATAATTGTAATAACATGTCCAATTAATGCTATAAGCATGAATGAGTGGGGGAAAAAAAGAAAGTTAATTTATTTAGTGAATTTCACAAAACAAGGGGTATGTGGCCTTTACTTGACTGTTATGAAGTACAAATATATTGTATAGTTATAAATTAAAAAACAAAAAACAAAAATGACTTTAGTAATTTATCAATTTTTATCTTAGATAAGTGCCTATTTGAAATCTTAGATAACAAACAGGTAAAAATGTTTTTCATTTATATAAAAAGTTTTAAAAAAAATCAATAAGAATAAAAGTTTTTTTCTTTACTTGAAAGATGTAAGGATATACACTGTAATGGATAAATAGTTTTATATGTAACTTCACTAGAAGGCGTTCACTAGATAATACATCTAGACTTCTTTCCTATACCAAATTGTTATTTATTATTATTAACTAATAATAATAAAAAAATACCCAAGAAAGTCCAGTTTACTAGCAATGTCACACATACACACAAATGGTGGAAAGCCATAAATTATAAATAAAAATTCTTCCAACTAATAACAAATCTTAAAGTAAAGAAACAAATTTACTTAGCATGAATTATGTTTGAACACATATATTTAGCATATTAATATTTTACATATAATTCAAGTTATTACTCAAGTAATGGCCAAGAATAAAATAAACAAAATAATTTATTATCAAACAAAATAATTTATAAAAAAACAACAACAATAATGTTGTTGTAACAGCTATTAATATTAAAATTCATATACCAAAATTAACAAATGCAAGCATGAATGACAATCCAATATATTGCCAAACTAAACCTATGCCTTCTTGAAATTAATAATTAGTAACCTATACAAAGAGGGCTTATAAGATAAAGCAATAAGTGAAATGGGTTATAGTATGATGGACAAAGACACCGCTCGATGGTGCCGTTTACGTGCTAAAGCACATAAAAATGCCGTTTTCATAATACTACAACCGTGAAATGCTTGTTGAAGCTAAACCATTATAATAATATTTTAAATAATGGCATTAAGTGAGCAACTATTCTTAAAACCACATATATATTTGAATAATAATTTATTGTTATAGCTGTATTTGAATGCTTTTATAAAAGTATTTATTACAAAAATTAGACTTTATAAAAATAAAAAAAAAGAGCCATAGAAAAATTTATAACTGGTACTAATAATATCAAACCAAACAATTCAATCACACAATATCCAAACTGTGAATATATGCAGCATTGGCCAACCATCAAATACAAAATAAATATTTATTAGCAATTTAAACAATTATAAATTTAAATTTATAAATAATTACCTTTAAATAATACAGATTATATATTTTATAATTAGTATTAAAACATGACGTCAATAAAATAAGAAAAAATTATCATTTATCACATTTTTATTATTTTTTAACATTACAATAAAACATTTTAAAATATTAATTTGAATACAGATTTTATCATTAGATATATTAATTTGGACAATGTTTAAGAATTGATAAGTTATAAATAACTAATATTGGCATAAAGATGTTAATATAAGAAACAGATTATTTTAAAATAAAATTAATAAAGATTTATAAATATTGTTTAGTTATTGGAATTTATTTGCCAGTAAAAAGTTCTATTTTCCTTCTGCAAATTTAAAGCTCCTAGCAGATGATTTTTTTCATTATGGTGCATCAATTTGAAATATAGATAGAAGACAGGCCTGAATGAAGTTGAAGAAAATCATAATTTTTTGTAGCAGTTGATGATTATCAAGTACTCCTATTCGTTGTAGATAAAGTTATGGAAGAATAGATTAGCCATTTGAATTTTGTGTTTCCATTCTTAGGACAAAAACTATTTATATAGTATTTCATTTTAGAAGTTTTAAAATTCAGTTTTTTTAAAAAAAGCATGGAAATCTCTCCCTATTGGTATAATCAAAGTTTTACAATAAATCATTCTTGGCTAATTGCCAATAGAACAGTAAATGATTTTGCAGTTTATTTAAGAATCAGTTCTTTATATTTAATATTTTAAATTCAACAATTGACTTCAATACAAAATAATACATATTGGCTTTCTTTTTAAAATAATAATGCAATATTTGAAACATATCAATGATATCACATTTTTCAATTAAAACAAATTTCTTTTTCATACATTTTCTTAATTTAAATATGAATGAGATATACTTTTATGTAATTTATCATTTAAATATATAAGTATATACTTTAAAATGCATTTATCACATAAATATACTAATTATTAGTACTAATCATTTATTAGGCTAGAGATTATTATATTATTTTTAGCCCAGATATGAACTTTAAACTTAATTAAAAATTAATAAATCTATGTGATAATATTTTGGATTACTTCCATCATCTATTGATTATTAAATGTTGAATGTCTAGAAAATTTTAAACTTTTAGTAATAACATGCAAATAGAGAACACAGGTTAGTAGAATACGCATTTTGAGTGATATTATTTTCTGCCCTTATTCAAATGTTGCTATCCTGACCAATAACAATATTAATATAGGAGTCACACTTACACTTTTAACTTCTTGAATAAAATTTTAAGATAATGCACTAAACAACTGAACTATTTGGCCAAAGGCAACATTCATTAGAAATTTAATAAACTTACCTAAGAGGATTGGTTCAAATCCTCCTGATTCCTACAATTTTTTTTTAATAATTTTTTTTAAGAGCAAGATTAATTTATGTATTGCCACACTGGGTTAACGTATAGAATTATTTGCCAATGTCATATGAGCAGCTTCTTTGAATTTTCTTCTTTGCACCATTGCCTCTCTAACCAACATTTTTGTATTTTCCCAATCGAACATATGTCGTCTGCTACTGTAGACACATCTGTTATTTCTTTTCTAATCATTAGTTTGTATTCTATCAATCACTGATCAACAGGACAACTGGTCTCACCAATATTCTTCCTTCCACATTCACATGGTATTTCACAGATGCAGTTTTTGCTTTTCAGATTTCAAGTTTAGTCTTTGTAGAATTCCTTGAAATGTGGCATGGTTTTGGAAAACTGTCTACAAAAATAGAGAAATCAGAAGGATTTGAACTAATCCTCATAGATAAATATATGAAATTTCTACTGACTGCTACCTTTGACAGAATAGCTCAGTTGGTTAGGGTGTTGTTTTAAAATTCAATATTCAAGAATCTAAAGGTGTAAGTTCAATTCCTATGCTAATATTGTTATTGGTCAGGCCAGCAACACCTGAAGAAGAGTGAAGAATAAGACCACTCAAAATTTTATGTAATCTACTAATCTGTGTTGTCTATTTGCGTGCTATTACTAACAGTTGTTTGTATTTGAAAAGATTTAAAATTTTCAAGACATTTAATATTTAATAATAGATGATGAAAATAGTTCAACATATTATTGCATCAGAAAAATTATTAATATATCTATTTTTTTAAATACAAATGCATGCTGTTATTAATTTAATTCAATCTCCTAAGTTTTCCAAGCATATGTAATATAATTTAAAACTATTTTGATTTGCATACTCCAAACAAATTAAATAAATACTTGAAAGAAAATAAAAGCAACATAAGATGCATTTCTGGATGAATTAGTAATCTTTAATTGGCCTAGATCATATCTTCTATGTTTTCATCATTTTTAGTACTTATTCATAGTAAATTATTACAGTTCCATTTTCAAGTGCTATATTTTTTGCATGCATTCGTTTGACCATCATCTTTTTTTAAAAAAAATTAATGATTACTATACATTTATTAAATTAGAGATTATTATTTTAACAATATCATTCAATTTGTTAAATTTAGAAAGTATATTTGTATTAAAAAAACAACAACTCCCATTCTATATTTCTATATACTGTCTCAACATGTTTTTGTTTTTATTTCCATGTGCTACAGCTATTTTTGTCTGTGTATGTTTTAAAATATTAATGCTTTATTTTTAAGAAATAACAAAAAAATATTTTCATTAACAATCACACAATGCGTATAAACATAAATTGGGAGTGTGGTTGTGTCTATATAATCTTTATTTAAATTCGTTATTTATTCATTTATTTTTCCAAATTATTCATAAAAAATTTAATATCAGAGGAAAATGATATCAAACCTTGAACTTTAAATACTAATACCATACTAAAATAAGTAAATATATTTAGACATACTCATATATAAAATCCATAGTAAATTAATAGTCTCTATAAAAAGAATATTAATCAAGAAAGAATATAAAATAAGCTTAAACATATGTAAATAAGCATTTATTTTTATAGCGCTCTGCTTTATAAATTGTAATACATTAAAGATCATTCAGACATCGTAATCAGTAATTTAAAGTGAGTGGTCCATCCTCACGCTTTCACTTCCAGTACTTAAGATTTGCCCATATATAAGCATGTGGGTTGGAAAGAATAAGTGGATTCATTTTATTTTTTCTTAAATACTATATCTCATGTTGGGAGTGAAAGTATTCATTTATTATTAACACTCGTAAAAAGCGCATGCACAATAGCTTGAAAAGGCTGATCTTTAATGTATTAAAATAAGCTTATGGAAATTGAAATATCATATATAAATATATATGTCCAATTTTATAGCCAAAAAAAAAAATTTATACATTTCTAATAAAAATAATTAATTATGAAAACAAGCACCTTAAAAGAAAATATTTGAAAGTAAAATTCCCCAACATTGATTATAACAATGTTGTGCTTCCTTCTTAAACATTTAAAATTTATTGGATTTAAAATTATTTCATTTGTGAAATATACAAAATATTTCCAAACAAGAGTTATTCTTACCTAAATTTCAAAATCCATTACATGATTTTCAAAGATTTATTAAAACATTATCCTTACACTGCAAATCTAAAAAAGTGAAAGATGTAATGCCATGAAAATAAAATTCAGAAATAAAATAAAATAAAAGTATCATTCAATAAATTCATATAAATATATCTATTATATATGTATATTTATATACTAAGTATATATATATTCTAATATTTTTAATAAGTACTTTAATAAGTAATTTTAATAATTACTCCTATTTAATATGTAATGCTGATAATACAGATTTATTCACAGAATAATTAAGTTCTGAATAATTTACTAGTCAGATTCCTGAAGAGTAATTTTTTTAACAAACTTTATTAATAATTATAAAAAATCGTTGCTAATATAAAGTTTCACCCTTTTAATGTATCAAATATTTGGTTTATTTATCATATAAGAAGAGGGTCAGAAAAAAATAGCCACCTTTTTGACCAATAGATTGGCATTGATACGATGAAGTGATTATTGTTGCAAGTTTATTAAAAAATGATTCTTTAAGAATCTGCTTTTGTGAATTGTTGTAGTAAGATATTTGGACTTAGTTGTTCCAAGAATAAATTTATATACATAAAAAGATGTATCATTAAATAAATAAATCAACCAATTTTGAATATGTCAATAAACTTTTTTTTTTTTGCACTACACTGAAATAAAATAGGAACATTCATATAGGATTCTAATTTTCATCTGAATAACTTGATCAGCTATATATTAGACCCTGTCTTTTCTCACACATTATAGAAATTTCCAATCTTTAATATTTAATGCAAAGTCTGCTGTTTAAAAAATATAATATAAAGTATCAAAAGAATCATTTCATTTTTGGTTTAAAAACTATCTTAAAATGAAAAAAAAAATCAATACAAATATATGCAATATTTGGACAGAGAATATGTAATACATATAATAATAAAAAAAAAAGTGATAAAATAGTCAATAGTAGATATTATCGATAAAAAAGCTAAATACTTCAAATAATTATTTAAACTAAAAATTTGAATAATGATTGGAGCTAATGTATAGTTGATAAAAATTGTTCAGGTTTAAATTTTATAAGACATTATGTAGACTAATTAGTAAAAACAATAAATATTTTTAAATTTTTATTCTAATAAAAACTTAAAAAAAGAAGGGAGAGAGATTACATCAATGCATTTAGCCTACTAAAAAATATAGAAGATTGTGAGACATTTTGTTGAAATAATTAAATATTTATTTTCTCACCAGTACATTTACCATAAGAAAATTAGGTAATATTTTAATTACTATTTATAATTAAACAATAAAATGTTTTTTAAACTGTTTGTTTTTTCAAGATTCAGTATTAAGTAAAAGTATGTGTGTGCATGTGAGCAATTCATATCTATTGACCATTAGCAGTATGTAACACAAAACACACACACACACACATATATATATATAAAATGATTGACAAATTCTAGGTCAACTTTATATAATTTTCTAAGTTTATTAATTGCACCATGAATATATTAAAAAATGCTGGATGATTCATTTACTCCAATATAGATTTAAATTAACTGATATTCCAAAAGTTATTATAAATACCATCACTAATCCTCCAAAAAGTTAGATCCAACATAGTAAACCAGAACACTTTTCTCCAAATCATTCTGTCTCTTGATCAAAAACTTGTTATTATTTCCCTCGATTAAGATTATCATGGAATTTCTGTCATTATCTAATCAACTTGGGTTTTCAATTTTTCTTCAAATCCACATCTCTAACAAAACAAATATCTTTTCATTTTCCCTAATTGTGAATGTTGCTGTTCTAATGGGTCATAAAATCCTTTATCTTTATTAAAAACTGTTGGTTGAAATTTTTCAGATGCATTGATTTGTTTGGCATAGAATAAATTTAAGATTAAGTTTTATTTTATGGTATAATTAGTCATACATATGTGATATTTATATCCCCAAATGTTTAAAAATACAGTGAGATTTCTAAAGGATGTAGTTTGTTTTTTGTTACCATATTATATGATAAATAAATCAATCATGGTAACATTTAACTTTTAAACATTATATAATAACCTTATTTGGAGAAGCATTTTCAATTACTGACATGTAATCATTATCAACTGAATACAAACTTAATGCATTATTTCACATTATCCCCATGCTTCATGAATTTTTTCATTAGTTTCTGGTTGATTATGCAAATTATTTCTTGTATCAGTAAAAATATTTTCTTTTATTCTTATTAACATTCTCTTCAAGTAATATGTTTATTTTATCCAAATTGAACATAAACTATCCATTACATTTCAATTCATGGTTATTAAATACAAAAGATGTTTTGAGCTTTTATTTGTTCTATGTGCTTTAATTCTCTCATATAATTATATTACAATACTTTACCTTTTTTCTCTCTATCAATCCTGTATTTAAGTAAAGTTTTAAAAATATGTGTTATACCAGTTCTTACTTATGAATCTGGGATTTGGACATTTAACAGAAGAGCAATATAGAAATTTCCGACCATTCAATAAGATGTTGCAAATTCTGCTTCTTATAATTTTTGTACTTTAGTTTAAAAAAAAAATTTTTTTTAATCAATTCATTCAGGTTTTAAATGATGCTAATTTATGTCTATTTATTTCAGATTTTAATACAAAAACAATAAAAAAAAAATTAAAATGAACTGTCTTATAATGTATTTTACCATATGCCTTTTTGACCATTCTACATTTACATGATATACATGTCCTTTACCAACATAAGATTTTCTACTTCTAAATCATTGCGGATTTTTTTTACATTGACTTGTCAAATGCAATTGATATTGTGTATAGGACTGCATAAGATACAATATATTACATATAAATATAACTAAGGCAAAAATAACTCATCATAAAGGTACAGTGAAAAAAAAATATTCATTAGACTTCCCAATTATTGAATAATGAGGGTTTGTATGCTTTTCTGTCCTTTTTTAATCCTCTAGCTGAGGATAACTTAATACCCATTTACTGATAACTATTGGATGATTAGTTGGGTTGGTTATGGGCCAATTATTTATCTTCAAAAGAATTTATTTAGGCCCAGATTCAAATCCCAAATCATAGGCATGGCAGGCAGACATGTTACCACTGCATATGAGACCTAAGCAAAGCATATATAAATATATCTCCCATTTGACACAATTAAACAATATCTCATAGCATAACAATTATAAAAACTTAAAAAAAAAAAACATCTTATGCTACTTTGAACTTTAATGGCTGTTTTCATGCTCATGTTTTGTCTGTGTTAATCTACAATGCAAACAATCTATATTGGTAGTAGGTGGACTGCAGAAAATGTGATAATGGATTTGATGCAGTTAATAAAGTTCAAAAAAAAAATATCCTCTTATTTTTCTCCTATAATCAGCTTTTTTTTTTCCACGATTTGTTATTAATTGCAATAATGTTTTTAGATTAATAATCTTCCATTCAATCATTTAAACTTAATAATTAAAGTCTTCGGTTTATTGGATAAATTATTATTTAAGACTTAAACACTACTTGTAAGATTATGTGTAAATATATATAATAATAATAAAAAAACTTACCTTTTTTTTTGATATCTCTATCTGATGAAATAACGTTTTATGAAAAGGAGAAAAATCAGTTGATTATTAAAAACCATTACAAAGTATTTTATGGCAATAAAAAAAAAGCTTTGGATTTTTAGAACAATAAAAAAAAAAAAACCATGATTACAATAGCATAATAGTGATAATATAAATCACTATATTTTATAAAGATAAGTGATGAAAGGGGAATTCATTAAGTATTTTAATAAAATATTAATCAAATGACAACAACAAAATTTTAAAAAAAATAATTTACATATTTTGAATCAAACTGTTTAAAATAAAATACATATCTATCATCTTTGTCACATATCAACAATAAATGTCAAGAATTAATGTAATTACCAATAAATATTATGAATATATATTACATAACTAAAAGATAATAAAACACAGATTGTCAAAAAGTTTTAAATAACAAAGCATCAGAAAATAAATAAATATTAAACATTATTAACATTATTGAAACTTGTTATACATTTTGGATATTTTACAAAATTGTAAACAATAAATCAAAATAGTTTTCCATAAAATAAACATTTTTATAACAATGATTGATATATTATATATTAAAATATTTCATAGTGTATTCAAAAACTGCTGCTTCATTGCAAGGTTTCTTATTTAATTTATTTCTATAGCTATACACTTACTAAATGGAAAGCTTTACTATCTGGCTTAACTTTGTGCTTCTCCATGTATTTCATTAAACAACAGTTGGAATAACTATAATAAAAAAAAAAAAATTGTATTAATTAAAAAAAATTAATAATTATTTAAATATATATCAATGCAAAATAAAAAAACAAATATGTATAAATACTGGCAAATCATCAAAAAAAAAGTGATGAACATATTAAGCATACTTACATAATAATACAATCCCCTCCCTCTAAAATTTAAATTAAAACTTTTAATCACCCTTAATTAAAAATAGCATGGTGTTTTCTTTTTTCTTGTACAGTTTTTGCAAACAAATTTACTATTTCCAGAATAACTTTGTTTTCTAATACACATAATTAAGAGAACTCTTAGTTTGCTTGAAATATTTAATTTCAAAAGAATTATTTAAAATAAAACACTTTATTAATTCTATTCTTTTAAAGTAATTAATGGAAATTACAATTCATCTACTTTTTTAAACCAAAAAGTATTAAAGTTACAAGACAAAAAAAAAATAAATTTAATATAAATCTATCAGTTTACAAATTAAAATACATATATTTAAATTACACAAAAATAGGATTTATGTTTATTATTTTTATTCATACAACAAATAGAAAATTACATCCAATTATTAAATTCACAAAAATTAGGCAGAAACAAACTACAGACCTCAGGATTTTATGATTTGCATGGTCCAAACATGCTAACACTTTCTTTTGTAGAATTGAATATTTACATACGTCAGTCACTTTATAATTTGAGCCACAGATTTTGCAAAAGTGAAAACATAAATACTCTTAACAAGTATAACACATGATCACTATTTTCTATGCTTATACAAGCTGTTTTTAACAGTAGCAAACGCTCCATCCAGTAGTGACATCCAGTGAAAACCTTAATAATTAATGGATGTAGGAATGTTTTTGCATAAAATCCCCATCTAGTGCCTACTCATCTAATATCCCCAGACTAGTTTTTAGGATGTGGCTTTCATAAGTGAAGAGCTTTGAATCTGAGAGCATTGCACCTAGATCTAAGGATTTAATCAACCCTTCAACAGTAACCTGTTACCTATTTAGTTAACTATAAAGCTAGGAGCTCAAGTGCAAAAACATATTGTTTTCAATCCAAAAACACTCGCTTGTAGTCATATAAATTCATATATATTGCTTACAATAACCCCTTCATATAAACTTTAATGCAAAAAAAACTGTTTTTAATGATTCCGTTATTTTCCTGACTGTTTTGACTGTCCTGCAGTCTTTCATCAGAGCTACAATATTGAATGATATAAATATATAATCATTACTTCATATACATATGAAAATATATATACAGTTTGTAATGTTAATTGACTATTTATTAGTCTGCATTACAGTGACATGTTTATTTCATGTTTAAAGAGGTTTATTTAAACTTCAATGTATCAATATTTCATACTCTGCAGTCAAGTTGCAAGAATGGATTCCATTCTTGCTATTAAAAGGTGTGAAGGTTGCCTTGACAGCAGTGAGAAATATTGATTACTATATTTTACTATGAATGTTTAGGTGGTTACTGGTTGGAACTTAATTATATACATACATATGTATATCAAAATATATATACACATACATATCCTCAAAAACTTAAATATATATATACACATATACATATATATTTTTATATGTATATGAAGTAATGGTTATATCATTCAATATTGTAACTCTGATGAAGACTGCAGGTCAGTCGAAACTGTCAGGAAAATAAAGAAATCATTAAAAAAAGTTTTTTGCATTATGTGAAGAGGTTATTGTAAGCAATATATATGAAGAAATGCAAAGAAAGTAAAAGGAGAAAAATAAGAATATACTTCTAAGTCATATAGATCTAAAATCAGTTCAGCACCTATACATTTTGGTGTCCTTGGTTTATCAAAACCAGTTACCATCATCCCACATACAGGAATGGTATAAAATCATCAAAACATATAATTACCATTTTCTAAGCTTACAGTCAGATCCAAAGCTCCTCACTGATGAAAGCCACAAGCTAGAAACTAGCCTGGGGTATTAGATGAGAAGGCACTAGATGGGGGATTTTATGCAAAAAACCTTCCTGCATCTATTGATTTCTAAAGCTTGTATTGGGTGGCACTACTGTATGGAGAATTTGCTACTGCTAATAATAGCTTGTGTAAGCTTGAAGAATGGTGATTGTATGATGTTTTGGTGGTTTTTATACCATTCCTGCCTATGTTATGATAGTGACTGCAGTTTTTGATAAACCAAGCATGCTAAAATATATAGATGCTGAACTGTGGTCAGATCTAAATGACTATATTATGAATGAGCTTGGATTGAAAATATTAATGTGTTTTCATCTTGAGCTCCTAGTGTTATAGTTAACAAAATAAGTAAAAGATAGCTTTTGAAGGATTGGACTACATCCTTAGATCTAGGTACAGTGCTCTCAGATCCAAAGCTCCTCATTGTTAAGAGCGATAAGCTAGAAACTATTCTGGGGATATTACTTGAGTAGTCACTAGATGGGGATTTTGTGCAAAACCTTCCTGCATCTATTGATTACTAAGGCTTGCACTGGGTGGCACTACTGTAAAGAGAGTTTGAAGATATGCTGATTTTCAGTTTTAAAAATTAAAATTGACATTGTTTCTCATAAAGATATAGTGGTTGTGTTCCGATCTATTATGTCAGCTGTTTGACAGCGCTATTTCTAGAAAAACTGCGAGAAATATGCCGTTTCTGCGGCAGCAGCCAAGCAGATAGCTTTCTTTCTATGATAAAACACAGAAAGAGTCAGTTTATTCGGCTGTCGGCTACCGCTGTGACTTTTTTCTATGCTAAAATCTCAGAAAAATGCCTTCATTGGCTGCCGTAATTGGTTATGTTACGCACTTTATCGTAATGCTGGGTTGTATACCTTCGCTACAGTATCGTTTGACGGTGTGTTGACTGCATCGGGTCTAAATAATTTAACTTTTCAGGTTGACCTTTTTTTGTTCCATGTGAACTGACCTACTGGTACCTTCTAACACTTTCAACAGTGTCATCACGGTTCCATCCGGACTGTGTTAGCATTACAAATTGGATTTTAGGGTGGGGCACACCACCATTATGAAAATCACGATGAAAGTAATGTATCGTGAGAAATCGTCCAAGACAGGGAAGATGGCTGCTTCCAACTCTCATTTTAATTGCCAATTGCCAGACACTGGAGTCGGATTTCATTATGATAATTTGTTATAATTATTAATAATTTTATTTGGTAAATTGCAATCAAATTTAATTCCCCCTGCCCAAAATGCAGTGTCTGATTAATTACTGTCCAAAAAAGGTAAAAATGTGATTTAATTTTTTCTTAAAAAACTACCGTCACTTTTCCTATACGTAAAAAAAAAAAAACCAAACAAGCCCGTCTCTGATTAATTAGTGTCCAAATAAGTCTCCACTATATTTACTATTATTTGTTATTAAAAAAGTAACGTAATTTTATATATACACACACAAAAAGAGTGCAATATAATTTAATTTTTACCCCTCCCCCGAAAACAGTGTCCAAAAAAAGGGGGGTAAAATGTAATTTGATTTTGTATTTAAAAAGTACCATAACTTTTCAGATACGCAAAGTAACAAAAAAAAAAAGAAGCTGTCTCTGATTAATTATTGTCCCAAAAAGGTCAAAGTTGGCTTCTATTGTCAAAAAGGTCAAAGTCGGCTTCCATTGTCAAATTTTGTTGGAATTACTGTCCAAAAAAAGTCTCCAATGTACTATTATTTGCTATTGGAAAGTAATATACTTTTTTATCGACACCCACACACACACAAAAAAGCCAGTTTCTAGTTAATTACTGTTCCAAAAAATCTGCTTACATTTTTATATAAATATATATTTTTAATTTTATGGACATCGTAGTTGTATAGAATGGGTAGCCCTGGAACATTATATCAATGTGTTTTTGTTTAGCAGCAACGCCATCAAGCGGCTGACACAATAGATCAGAACATTACCGCTATAGCATACACAAGTCCTCAAAAAAATATGCAATTTACTTTTTCCTATAGTTATCTCGTGGTACTATTATTAAAACAATTTGTTTTACAAATTTCTCAAAAACCATGAGCCAAGAAGCATATGAATAATCTTAATCTATTCTCCAAAGATTATAAAATATGTAGTATAATTAACTTTTGCGCCTGAAATATAAAATTGAATCTAAATAGTTATATGAGTCTTTAAAATAATACAGTATGAATGAGACATCATTAAATTTTCTAATCTGATGATTCCTTTGAACAACAAACCTGAGGTGGTATTTAGATATAAATACGTTGTCAAAAATATTATATTCATGTTTAACCATTTCAGTGTATTTAGTGGTCAAAAATTACAACTCTGTTTAGGCTATATCAATTCTGCCTGAATAATCCACTTGAAACCACTGTGTGGATACGCTGCCTGTTCATAATAGCAGTATTTATGTATGGATACATCTTAAAGATTAGTGAACATATAATTCTATAATTGAAAAATTCAAACTTCTCTTGGGCCTCTAGAGGCCAGACATATTATAACACATCAGAACTAATGGTACCTTATCATCCAAATATGCATTTTTAATAATAACTAGCACTATTATGTTGATCATTGTAATTGATAAAAATTTACAGTTGAATTATCTGTCTTTTCTCCAGAAAACAAAGTATGGAATTATAAAATGCATATTAATTTAGGATTTTTAAAATCACATCAATAATAACTAAAACTTTTCCAAACATAAACCGTGAATCATTTCAGCAATATCAATTAGGCTATATTTCACTAACAAAGTTACATGTGCTGTGCTTAAGCAAAAATACATTCGTAGATACATCCACATACCTTTTTTTTGTGTCAAAGTGTTGACCGGGAAGTGAACCCGGGGCCAGCTGCTTGGAAGGCAGCTATGCTAACCACAAGGCCACCAATGCTTGACTACATCCACATACTTTATATCAAAAATGCCATAAAGAAGCAATGAGAGCTCAGCAGCTAACTTCATAGATTTCTATGAGTTTATCAAATTAACAGCTATTAATACACAATTAAAATAACTAATGATAGCAAAAATCTTACTCACAATTTTGATAATATTAAAATTTTGTCATAATCCTGATAGAAGTATTATTGTAAGCAATTCCTATAATTAATGACCTGAAAGATCTGATTTATATATAGTGTAATTAAATAAATTTGGAACAAAAAATATATTTATGTTGTTATATCCTAACAAAAGTGAACTATTATACGTAGTTACAGTGATACTATTGTAATGAAATAGTTAATTATGTCTATTGGCTGCTTGAAAAAACCTCAAACACATGAGTAATCTTAACAAACCACTGACATAAGTCTTATAATCTCTCTTTTCCCATTAAAGGGATTCTTGCAATAATCTATAAAATTGCCTGCCATGATCCAAATAATAGAATATTATCACACAAGTAGCAATGTTAGATGATCCAAAAATCCAAACCACCTCCATTACAAAGATGTAAATATAATTCATATAATAAATCCAAGTATATTTGTAAAATTTCTCTATCAGCTACACTGACATGGAATTTGACTTACATCTTTGTTAAAAGTTCGGCAGTAATCAATTAGCTATTAAATACTGATGGCATTGGGAATAATTTACATGGTAGAAATAACCTTACGAAAATGCTATGTTCATTGCTCATTCCTCACAAATTTTCCAAAAAAAAAAAAATCTAAAATGAGATTCCAAAAAATTAATCTTTAATAACATATTGCAATCTACTGCTGATAAGACTATTTCATATTCTTGTAATTTCTTGAAAAGATTGTCCAAACACTTTGACATCTAGAAGATAATTCATACAATTTTTCTTATTCTTGTAATTTCTTGGAAAGATTCTCCAAACACTTTGACATCTAGAAGATAATTCATACAATTTTTCTTGCCTGAAAAAAGCAATTTGATCAATCTTCCTGAATGTAGTGCTTTTTTTTTATCCTTCTAATCAGTTCTTATAAAAACCAGTAGGGTTTGTTGTAATCTAGTTGCAATTCTAACAAAATCTAACAGAAAATCACAAATATTCAGTTTACATTTCAGATACTGAAATTTTTCTAAATGTAACTTCATACTATCATATGATTCTTTTAAATTTGCAGCATATAAAGTAATACAAAAAAAAAAAAATTCCATTAAGAAAAAGAATTATTTAATATTATTTAATTGCTTTGATTATGTGCATTAATATAATTGGTAATGGTGAGAAAATCAAAAATTAATTAATTTCAGTATTCCAAGTATTCAAAGATTTGTAAATTAGCATAACTGAAACAAATACGATAGACAACTGATGAAATATTCAAATGATTATAAAAAAAAGTTGGATTTGTTTTTATATGCATAAGTATATTTAATGAACTAAGAGATTTATTAGCGCAGTTTCAAACTATAATTCTAAACAGAAGGCAATCACCCCTTTACACATGCGCTATACTGTTATATTCAATCAACAATTTTTGTTGAATGTTAGAAAACTCTTGATCCAAGGCACAAGATAATCTTTGAAAAGATGAGTGACCATCTTATCTCTGTACTTAAATTCAGTTATAAAGACCAAAAGATAAGATGGCCACTCATATCTTTTCAAAGACTCTATCTCATGCCTTGGATTGACAGTTTCCTAATATTCAACAAAAACAATAAAGATTGACTGCCTTCTATTTAGAAGTATATATTTAATACATTTATGTAAAAAAATGAAAATAATTAAAATTTCTGTCTACAGAAATATTCGAATAGGATGATATTTGTCGTGCATAAATAAGATTTTTCTTGTTTCTCAATTACAGATAAATGACAGTGACAAGATGGCATAAGATAAAGAAAATCTTTCTTTGAAACTAAAAATTTTAGAGTTGAGCTTTTGTGTTTCACTATTTATTTTTCATTCATTACCTATTATGTAGCATTAGTTCCATTTCTAATTAAACAAAGAGCTTGTTAGTACTTTATATCATATAGCATAAGTTTAGAAGTCAGTTATTTTATAATTGTAATTTGATTATGCTAAATTATGTACAAATATAGAAGCAAAAAAAATGCCACATGAACATCAATATAAATCAATAAATAATACAGAAAAAAATAAGGTAAGATTAATGATATAAAAAAAACATGTCAGTATGCTAAAAGTTATTCTATAATAAGTTATGCAAACATTGTAAAAAAAGAGAAAATATAGTGAAAAAATACAAGCTACTAAAGAATTATGAATTCAGAAATTATTTTAATACTTTAAACATTTTTTCATTTCAGAATAAAAATAATTCAGTCTGTAGCAGTTGAAAAAATTCAGAAAAAAAAAAAATAGCAAGAAGATAAAGAAATATCAAAGAAAACAAAATATGAAGAAATCGTATTAATTAAATAGCTGAGAGCACAAATTTCTGGAATACCCTGTTATATGATAAAAGAAATTCAGAAGAATAAATAGTTTTTTTTTTCCCTTTCACTATAGTTATGCCATGTCATGCAAGCTTTAATAACTAGCAGATGCCAGATGATATTGCTATTTCTATCCAATATGTCCAGACTAATTTCAAGCTTATGACTTTCATCAATGAGAAACTTTGGATCTTTGGAACAGTGCACCTGAAACTTTAAGATATAATGCACTTTCTTCTAGCAGCCATCATTTACCTCTCTGTTTTACTATCAAGATCAGGCCAAATTAAAAACATAAATGCTTTCAATCTAAGTCAACTTTGCTTGTACATGAAATAGATCTGAAACCAGTTCATTATCGATATAGTATAGTATCCTTAGTTTTTTAAACAACTATAAGCATCTCTATCTTGTAGCCAGAATTGGTATAAAACCAGTAGTGGTATTCAAATAATTTAATAACTGGTCTGCTGCTCTAATGACCCTTTTAAGTATTAAAAAATGATATACCAAAAGGTAGTTTATTTCATACAGTTAATACTTAAATAAGAACAATAAAAGATGTCCACAAAACTAGATTATATTATAAAAAAGAGTTTTCAAATATTATCGAAAAAATATTAAATAATACCAAACACAAAACAATAAAACTGTTATTTAAGATATTTTCATATTGCTTCTTGATTGGTGTCCTCACTTGCAATTTTCTTTGCTTTTATTTGAGCCTCATTAGTTGAATGATTTATTTTTAATCATGTTTTCACTGTAGAGATAGAATCCCATTCCTTCAGAGACAGGCAGATTAGACTAATAGTCATTGAGTTTGAAATATTAGAAACAGACAACTTTTCTTCTCTGAACATATTATGTTCACCTTTGAAAAATCTCTTTCTGCTTCTGTTGAACTTACAATAATTATTCTGACAATATTTTTAGCTCTTTCAACACTTTCAGGATTTGCATAATTCTGGGAATTTTTTAAAAATGTTTTTCATGAAATTTCAACAATCATTAATATCAATTTGGTAATTTAAAATGTCATTAAATAAGAGAAATTGTTTTTCAGATGCTTTCCATAGAACTAGTATATCTTCAATATTCCAGTAATCTGGTTCCAATGAATTGAGAAATTGTAATTTATTCCAATCTTGAAATTGGCTACAACTTGCTTTTAAATGTTCACAATCCATTAATCTTTTTACCAAATTCATTAAGAAGTATTAATTCATCAATTTTTTTTTTTCATATTGATCCTTTCCCCCTCCAAACATTTGAAATGCTTTAATAAATCTTATCATGAGTTACCCAATCTTCATTATGTCTTTTCTTGCTTGTACCGCATTTGAAAGAATAGAAATTTTGGTTAAAATATAAATCATCAATGCCAAATCAGGTATAAAATATATATTTTCAAGTTGGGCAGCCATATATAAGTACTTTTTATTTGAATAAAAATAATACTGTAGCATACCACATAACTAGGGTTGATCTTAAACTACAGGCAGTCCATCTTGGCTCCAAAACTCTATCAATCTTAATCATTTTAATTCAAAGTTATTTGGATATTTTGGAAAGTTTAATTTGATTCTAATTGGATAGATGTAAAACAGTATATATCTTATCAATAAATATTTTTAAATGATTTATTTGCTTATTTCCTTTATCGAATCACCTAAAATAAATGGAGGTGAAGAATTAAACATTATCATATTATTATATTTGCAAACTCTTTTGCAATTTTAGTGCTTACTCCAGATTTGTTCCAAGTATAACCCTGGCATCATTGGAGCAAAATTCTAGACTAGTTTTAGTAAGCCCAACATAATGTAAACTTTCCATAAGTAAAAACATATTGTCTTTGCATGTTCTTTTTCCAATTCAACTAGTTCACTGAAAATTATTGGTGATGTAACTGAATCCTCAACTTTTAAGAACAGTATAACTATTATGCAGTATATCATTGATGCTTCATCAATAATCAAATATAATTTCAAATTATTTTCAATAATTTTATTAAATATTTCTTTTTAAATTTCTTTTGTAATGAAATCAATTACTTTCACAGTAGTTTTATGAGAATGTAATCCTATTCCCATATCTAATCCATTTTTAATTTGCATTTCTATCTCATCATCTATGTCTGAAAATGGATTATATCATTTTGCAAGAAAGTAAATTGTATTAAACATTCTACAAATAGCATTTAAATAATTTTCATTCATCTTATCAATTACTTTTGTTATTGAATCCTGCTCACATTGTTTTAAGTTCTCTTTACAAATGTTATGAGCTTTTGATGAAAAATGTTATCTCACTTTTTCCTTCAGAAGCTTGTTTTACCTCTTTATTTCCCTAATGCCCCAATCTGAAAATCTTTCGACACAGTAACACTTTTCTCTTTTATAAAGTCATATTTTGCACAATACTCACAACAAACTTTTTGTTAAAAAATTACCTGTCCATCATATTTTTATTTAAAATTGTTATAATATTATAATGTCCAGTATTCAAAAAGATTATTTTAGAATTTTGGAGTTATCATTTTTTATTTCAATAACTGACATGCTGCTTTCTTCAAATTGAAGTGGTTGGCCCTGTGACTGTTTTGTACCATTCAAGGCCAAATTCTATTACAACAGATTCTGATTTGGATTCTTAATGAAAAAATCTATCAAACTCTGTTACCTTTTCATCATTTTAAAGACTACTGAAAAAAAAAAATTTAAATGTTTTATTGTAATATATTATAGAACAGGAGCAGAGATGTGATTATATATTTGTATATATTTGAATATTTTTACTGGTTCTGTTTGTGTGTGTCATATCATAAACTTTTATACACAAAGGACTGTGCTTATACTATTGATAATATCAATCAGAACATAAATTTTCTTCATTTTATTGATACTAAACAAAAATTTCTTGCTAAATTAATAAATAGCATAAGCTATGCAAATTAAATACGATAGAATAAGATATAGAACAAACTCATTTGTTACAGGAAAATTGTAAAAAATAATTTCTTAATTACCACATGCACACTGGCATAAGGATTCTAATATAGAAGAACATTCTTTCATGGTTTCTGAAAGGGATGATAAAATAATTCTTGAAATCCATATTTCTATTGGTTCATTGTGTCCTGAAAAACTCATAATATCTTCCTTGAACTTAAGGCATAACACAAAGCTGAAACAAATGTCAGTATGTCACCCCCTGATTGTTTGGCATTAAACCACTAAACATTACATAATAACAATTTCCTAAGGCACTACTGTATGGAGAGTTTTGCCTCTGTTGTTTGAAAATTTTTCTCTTTATGTTATACATTTGTTTGCTGAATTAACAAATAGGAGGGAATAAAAAAATAGTATTTCACCAAAGATATAGTGAGTTTTATGAAATGAATAAATAAATATTACAAGCATAGTTCTGTTCAATTTTTTTCACCTATGAATTGAATGAACATTACTACGGGCACTTAGAATATGCTGTTGCGTAGATGATCATTTAAAAAAAGTAATGTATATAAATGTATGATTTCCACATTGGGCGGTTAACCCAGGTGCCCATCTTAAGAGTGCCAATTTAATAACTGGTTCACTAAATTCAACAAAAAATTAGATATTGGTCTACAGAACTGCTGTGATATGTCTGAATCCCATCATTGTACAAAACCAATGAAATATCATGATTCCATTACATGACTCCAGCTTAAACATTGCTGTTTTAGCAGCATTTCTTTTTTTTCTGTGATGCATAGAGCCATGAGTTATTTTATTGTTTTTATACCAATCTTGATCTTAGGATAGAGGACCTATATTTATTAATAACTAAGGAAACTATAATATATAGATAAAGAAAGAACTAGTTTCAGATCTACATGACTATTTAGACTAGTTGGCTTAAACTGTGAACATGTATATATTTATTGGTTTGTTCTGATAGCTTGGTAGTATAAGAGAGGTAAATGGTAGCAAATGGAAGGGAGGTGCATTAGATTCTAAAGATCCGAGTGCACCTTTTCAAGAACCAAAGTTCCTCACTGATGAAAGTCATAAGCTTGAAACTAGTCTAGGGATATTAAATAAGTTAGCATAAGCACTATTAACTGGCATCCATTACTTATTAAATCTTACAGTAGGTGATATAACTGTACTGAAAGAAAAAACTATGCTGCTGAAACAGAAATGTGTAAGCTGGAGTCATGTGACATCAAGAATAAATAAAAAAAATAAATAGTAAATAATATATTACGAGATTGATCATGTTCTTGCAGACAACAAATGCTACAATGATGAAAACACTGATCAAGCTTTAAAAAAAATATAATGCAAAAAATGAATGAATGTAATTACAAAAAAAAGTAATTTAAAAAATTGTTAAAAAAAAAGAGAAGTAACTATAAAAATAGCAATGAAATAATGAAGACATAACAATACAACAGAGAATAACAAACACAGCTTACTAATAAACCAATGGTAATTTGTGGGTATAAATTATGTTGTGGGATACAAACAATAAATTTATAAACACAATACAATATAAAATTAAAGCTTAAGGCATTTCACTAGGCAAGATCCTAGGATTTCAAACTTGAAGGACCCCTTCAAAATTGTAAAAAGCTTTTCAATTTCTAGGAATGTTTTTCCTCTCACATTGCTATATTATATTCACATCTTTGGCTGATATGGTCCAAGCTCTTTTATTTCTAATTTTATTTCATATTTTAATAATTAAATATTTTTAATAATAAATTTAAGTTATTTAATTTAAAACATATGGAAAATATTAAATATATATTGTAACTATGAGAACCATATGAAGGCTTAAAAATATTTAAAAAAAAGAGTATTAATAAAAAGACAAAACAAAAGCTCTATTATTATTTAAGATATCTATAAAATATGATAAATAAATGATTATAATTTGCATTAGCTATGAATAAATAAATAATCTGGTCAATATATGATATGTGTGTGCATACAATAATAATAAATAAATAAAATTAATATTGTTGTTAGTGTTTATAATAAATAATACCAAAAAAAAAATGTTTATTATTCTGGATGATTAATAAATAATTATTATTACAATTTGTAAAATATTATTCTTTATATTTTTATTTATGTAAATGAGTGCATTTAAAAGAATGCTAGACAGAACATGGGAAAATCAATAACAAGTTTTTTGAAATGATCGTCAGATTGGTAAATAAATGCAATTTTTGAATAAAATTAAAAAAGGAAGCAGACATTCAACTTAGTGAGACTTATCTTCAAATCCCCTGAATTAAATAAAAACTTAACTGAGAAATAATCATACATTTTAATAGATCAGAAATCAAAAATATAAATTTCTTAAGTTAATAAGATTGAAAGAAAGATTTACCCCTCATTTGTTACTATATTTTTCTAAGAAATCAGATGGAAAGCATAGCATAATCATAGCATAGAATTAGTGAGTTATATATTACAAATCACTCTTCAAAATTAATGAATATCTTATAATTTATAACATTTGTCAATCAACTAGAAAGCAAAAAAGGATGTAAAAAAATTATTATTCAAAAAACAAAGTTGGATATTCAAAGCTATTGGTTAATAATAATAATTCCACTCAATTATCATGTCACCAGCTTCAATATGGGGATTACTCAGGGAGCCTGAAGAAACAAGCAAGGATAATTGATAGTTCTTATTCAATATCACATCATTTAGGTTAAATAAATAAAAAAAATGGTAATATTATTTCATATTTACTTTTAAAAAAAATCTAATTTCCCAAAGTGTTATACATAAAAATATAATAGTAATAACATTTTTATTTAGCAAATATTAATTTTTAAAATTTTTAAATTAATGATTGATATATGCATATGTGAACCTATTATATACTTATATTTTTTATTATTCATATGTTAGACATGTAAAGTATTTAAAAAATGATAATGATTATAGGTATTAATTTTTGCTATACATTAAATGTTTAATTTGAAACAGAACAAATATATATTTATCTTTATCACACATGGGAAATATTTTTAATACTTAATGAGATATTTCTGTTCATTTAATGATTCTAATGTCCCAATCAAAAATAATTTAAATTGTAAATGTTAAATAAATATGTTAATTGTATAATAAACTGTAATAAAAGGCATTAAAATAATATATTACATACTTTTGTACTTCAACAGAAGTGAAATATATTTTTTAAGGTTGTAAAATTTATTACTGAAAATAGAGAAAAATATGATTATTAATTTATTATTTTTGTTATTATTTATTTAGTGTTTTAATTTTATAATAACCATATTGTATATAATAAAATTAGTATTTGTTATCAATTGCCATGATGTTCTCCATCTCTATATTTTGCTTATGCCTCTACTTTATTTTGAAAGTAATGCAAAATCTGACAGTGATAGATGTTGCATTGGGTTAGTTGCATCTATTCATTGTGTCACTCTTATTTTAATATTATAAGACACTAAACATGCACGTCATGCTACATGCACATTGATTATGGGCTGTAAGGTCATCGTAATTGGTTAAATAAATAGCATCCATATTGTTGTAAATAAAATATCTAGCTTGTATGGTGCTCATAAATTTTTGCAGGTTAGAGAATATATACAGGTTTGGGTTTGAAGCTGCAGCAGATGAAGATAATTGCATTTTATCATGGTTTTATATATTTATTCCATTACAATTCAGATATGAAAGAATAAACATCAGTCCCAATTCCACATAAAAAATAAACCATGAAACATTTTGCAACTCTCTCACTACTCTAAAGTTAATAACGTTCTGAGGACAAACCTATATAAGACCAAAGTAGCTGGCAAATATTTTTATAGATGGTGAAAATTTTTAAGCAAGCATGCATTATTAGCCTTTATAGGATTCCCCCCCCCCCATTCTGCAATGTTTGAATGGGCATGTTTCTACAGTCCATAAATCTAGTAAATCACAGTCAAAAAATAACTTATTTGATTTGATTTTGTTTACTTCAGATAAATTACTTGATGTATTTCATTGAAAATATATGTCTTCACACCGAAATCAAAAAATAAAAGTAAAACAACTGAGATTAAAGAAATTTTCAACAGTCTTACATACAATAAGCAAAAGTTTTGAAACTGAACACAAGAATGCCAGATAATATAATAAGTTGGTTTAAATCAGAAATGCAAATATAGAAATAACTGATAATAGATTAGATATAAAAATTAAAAAATGAGACAAAAAGTAAACAGAATAAAAATATTAAAAATATATTTATATATAAAGACTAACTGTAGAATTAATAAATCTGAAATATATGTAAACCAACAAAGAGAAACTGCTGTAAATAAAGATAAAAAATACCATTAAAATCTTTGCCAATCAATTGGCAAGCCAAGTGATTCACATCTTCTCTATTACTGTTTGTATATGAACAAAGAGGGATAAACAATTGATGAGGTGCTACCGGAAGATTATTTAAAGTGCTGTTTTATTTATATACATTTTGTATTGTAACAGTATATAATATGTTGATTAAAAAAATATATATATATCACAAATTTCAACTGAAATAAAACAGGTTTAGACAAACAGGATTAGATTAACCATTGGAGTACCTAATACAAAATTAACAATAATTATCTCTATTATCAACAATAATTTGTATATGAAATATCGATATAAATAAGGAATTTGATGGTAGTGTTGGACAAGCTGCCAGGTGATGCTGCAGAACTACCAAAAAGCCTGTAAGTGATAAATTTCTAAAAATAAAAATGGCTCAAAATCGCTGAAATTGAAATTTGAACACACACCTCCCACGAAAACAAAAATGGCTAAAATTGCTAAAATTGAAATTTAAAATAAAAATGTCTCAAAATCACTGAAATTGAAATTTAAAACAAAAATTGATTAGAATATCTGACGCGAAAAATGGTTAGACCCCCCCCCCCTGCGCACGAAGATTTCAATGAAAAATAACTAAAGTGCAAATTATGAATGCTATTTTCGAAATCCTATGAAATAAATAAAAAAAAATTATAATAAAATCCTACGAAATTAAACAAAAACATAATAATAGTAATACAGTACATTTGAATAAAAAATTACTCTGACTTTCAACACTATAACGATGGGGAGTGTAATAATTCACATTAAATGTAGATAACGCGCTCATAGCAATTTAAAAAATAAAAGTAGTTATAAAATGCAAAACGGGAAATGAGTTAAAAAAGAATCACTCTCAGTTATCTAACTAACAGATATAATAACCTTAATAACAGACTAATACATATTGTGACAGAATGGGTTCGAACCCAGTCACAAATAAGATCATTTAATCGGTAAACATATGTAGATGTATATATATAATATTTAATTTTGTTTATTATGTGGTGGTGGTGGTTACAAATACATAAACGTGGGGGGAGGGACTCTGTCATTTTTAAATGATATATATGTGCGTGTGACAAATGCGTGTATGAATGAATTAAATAGTGAAAAGAGAGAAACGAGATTTTGTTTCACACTTTAAAAGCTAGAGGTTTCCGGCAGAATGAGATTCTATTTTCTGTTATATTACAATAGAAGCTACGACATGAGTTTCACACGTCTAACAGATCTGGTTAGTCCACATTGAAAATCGGAAGTGAGATAAAAAAGAAGCTTCTAGAATAAATGGAGGGGGCCATAAAAGCAAGCCACCCAGAATGCAAAGGATCTTTTTCCGGCAGAGCTACAACAGTGAACACCTAAATGATTTTAGTATTTAACTTATATAATGGCGAGAAGCCGCATCGGATTCAAACCCCTAATCCCAACCTGCTGCAGCTGCCTCAACTAATAAAACCATGATGCCTCGAAACAACACATAATTCCAGTGTGGAATCAAATGAACCTCGTCAGCCAACGGACATGAAGATCTCAAATCGTTACTTTGAATTGCCTAATTTACCTGCAGAACGGAACTCTGTAATAAATAAATAAATTGGTAAAGAACTTTAATTCTTGATCTTTTTATTCTTTATGAAAAGGAAATTTTGTACTTGCAATAATAATGTGACGTATGAACTAATTTAATAAGATTTCCTTAAAGCTTCGTTCCATTACGGATGTAATAAAGTAATTAGTGTCAAAAGTCATGTGATACAAACTTTTCGTAGTATCGACCTTCACTACTTGAGATATGTATGAGAGATCTATTGGAAAGAATGACCCCCATTCGTGGCTACTCCCGGCGTGACGCCACCAGACCATGAGACTGAGCTAGCCGATGGCCAAAACCTCTCTCATATTACGTAAATAGTATTCTTGTTGGTAATATATCCACTTTGCGTAATTCTTATATTCGTATAGGATTGGCGCTTGGTGTCCTTCGGATGACTATAAATATGCGTTGGGGATATATTACAGTTGCGAGAATAAACCCATACATAAGTTTTGAATAATAATATTTTAGGTCAAAACCACTTAATTAAATAAAAATACATAGGCACGTATATTGATACATCATATATACATATTCGGTAGTATACACCTGTCTAGTGAGAGGTAATGGGTTTTGTTATAATATTAAGCAATCAATGTTCGTATTAACCTATAATTACTACAGCATTCGCTCTGAATTTTATTACAGAATATAATCAATAGTGTCATTAGAGTTTAAATTCAGTTAATATGTTTACATCGCACATATATAAAATCAACAAAATAGAAATAAAATAATCAGAATAGAAAATAGAAATTCAAAATAATTAAAATAGATTACCAGTTGAATTTTTTCATCCTTGCAAAATGAACCTTGGACATTCTAGATCTCTCCATTAGTGACAAAATATGAGATATATCTATTAAATGTTTCCCGTCTATTGACCGTGTTTTCTTTCACTTAAAGTTTGTTATTTTTAAAATAACTTACGCACAATTTTGAAATGTAGATAAAAACTGAAAAAATAGCGTAAACATTTTTGGTACTATTTCTACTATAAAGAAATTGCCGGAACTCGAGTCACGTGACAGATTGATGTTACAAGTTTTGTCGCAAGGAAATTAAACTCTACATTTTTAAAATCAACAAGTGCATTTTTTTAGAAAGTGAAAGTATTTTTTTTTAAAAAAAGAAAAAAATAATACATTTTCTCATTTAAATTATAAATCAATAATATTAAAAAATTAAAAATCCTTCTCCTTTTCAAAAACTTTATTTTCTTATATCAATACGTAGGAGTTTTGTATTATATAAATATGTTCAGTATTGATATAAGAAAATAAAGTTTTTGAAAGGAAAAAGGATTATTAATTTGTTGATATTATTGGAGAACATATATATTTTGAAAGAAAAAGTGATTGTACATTTGCTGTGTTATAATATATGATTATAAGTCAAATAATTTATATATATGCATTTTCTCAAAATATTAATCCATTAATCTTTCTGGGTGTTTTTGGGAGGGGCTTCCTCCATTATTACTTTTTATTTGGTTTTGGGATGAAAGGAAGTAAAACGAAAACATTACTCTTATATTTAGTTTGTGCTTTAATGAAGACAAAACCTAACCCTAACTTTTATTTATTGTTTGAAATGTGGCATTTCAAAAAGTTCGAATAAAAATTGCTGTGCACATTTCATTCCATAAGTTTTAAAGTTTATACAGCTTTTTATGGACACACACACAACAAATAAGAATTAAAACAAAACAATTAATAAATAGACAATCAAAAATTGACACGCAAACAAATGAAGGCAAAGACTAGTGATTTCTTTAAGTTATGTGTTTATTTGTAACGAATAATAAATAAATAAATAAAAAAAACAGCCTACAAATTATTATATAAAAAAGTTTCACTGCAACGCATCAGCATATTATTAATTACAAAGTGAAGGTGAAATAAAAAATTGTTTTAACAAATTCAAGTTAAACTGTCGAAGACCTTGTTGGAATGGCCATCTCGGCAAGTATGGCTCTGAACAAGTCCTCCCCTTTGTGGAGGGGCCACCACATAAATTCGGGCATGTAGTCGGGAAGGCATTGGCGGGCTGTGCCACGATGTTTTTTATTACGCCACTTCAGCATTCCCCAAAGCCACTCTAGATTCTGAATGTGGACGCCTGTGCTGGGGTCCACAAAGTTGTAGTGGTGGTTCACTTTCATATGTGTGTACCCTGCAGCTTCCAGCTCTGACATCTTATACCCCTTCCAACAGTCGGAGTACACAACAGATCCGGCTTCAATGTTGTTGCGTATGGCCTGCAAAAGCGAAGCTGCTGATCAAGAGGGGACAGCCACCACAAAGCATTGTCTGGTCTCCTGGCACAGACTTCCAAATATCCACTGTTGTGGAAGCATTCTGCCCTGGTGGTTCTTTCTTCAGGTGAACATAGTCTCATCCACCTCCACTATCAGACCAGCACCGCCAATTTTGGTGTGTTGTCGTGACTCCAGACTCTCGCGGCAAAGCTCTCTTAGGCCTGTGTCCAGTTAACGATAGCATTTCGCGACAGTTCAAGATCTGTTAGACCACGTTCTATGCTAATCTCGTCGTGGCTCCAAAAATATATCAAACATAAGGCTTTTAAAAATGGAATCTTTGAACCGTCAAACCACGTCTGCTGGCAAATAGAGCTTCTTCGTTGGCAGAATTGAGCGGGGCAACAGAAGCTTGATAATTGATGCAATGTCATTTGTTTAACGCAAGCACATTGCTTTACGGCAGGCAAGATGTTGTTGGCCTGCAGAAATGACATGGCATCAGCCTTGGTGACAGGCAACTGCCAGAGCATAATATTTTCAGCATCAGACATTTTTTTGCGCGTCAGCTTTTCCAATGTACTCGTGCGTGCACTTTTGAGATACGACTGGGCTTTTTATAAACATCTGCAGGACGACCTCGAACATCAAGTTAACAATTGTAAATAGCTTGGTCAGATTATTAATTTAGATGAAAATATAATGGATGAAATTAATAATGGAATTAAATTTGGTTGGAGTGCTTTTGGCAGAAATATCTTGATATTAAAAGGAAATATGCCTATGTGTTTGATAAAAACAGTTGAAACATTGGAGTTTTGTATTATATCAATTTATGTATTGTTATAAGAAAACAAAGTTTTTGAAAAGAAAAAGGAGCAGGATTTTTGATTTGTTAATATTATTGATTTATAATTTAAATTGAGAAAATGTCTTGTTCAGAGCCATATTAGCCGAGATAGCCATTCCAACAAGGTCTTCGATAATTTAATTTGAATTTGTGTTATTTATTTATTTATTACTGATTACAAATAAACACATAACCTAAAGAAATCACTAGTCTTTTGCCTTCATTTGTTTGCATGTCAATTTTTGATTGTCTGTTTATTAGTTATTTTGTTTTAATTCTTATTTGTTGTGTGTGTGTCCATAAAAAGCTGTATAAACTTTTAAAACTTATGGAACGTAATGTGCACAGCAGTTTTTATTCAAACTTTTAGAAATACCGCACTTCAAACAATAAATAAAAGTTAGGGTTAGGTTTTGTCTTCTTCAATAAAGCACAAACTAAATATAAGAGTAATGTTTTCATTTTACTTCCTTTCATCCCAAAATCAAATAAAAAGTAATAACGGAGGAAGCCCCTCCCAAAAACACCCAGTAAGCTTAATGGATTAATATTTTGAGAAAATGCATATATATAAGTTATTTGATTTATAATTGTATATTATAACACAGCAAATATACAATCACTTTTTCTTTCAAAATATATATGTTCTCCAATAATATCAACAAATTAAAAATCTTTTTTCTTTTCAAAAACTTTATTTTCTTATATCAATACTGAACATATTTATATAATACAAAACTCCTATGTATTCATATAAGAAAATAAAGTTTTTGAAAAGGAGAAGGATTTTTAATTTGTTAATATTATTGATTTATAATTTAAATGAGAAAATGTATTATTTTTCTTTTTTTTAAAAAATACTTTCACTTTCTAAAAAAATACACTTATTGATTTTAAAAACATAGTTTAATTTTCTTGCGGCAAAACTTGTAACATCAATCTATCATGTGACTTGAGTTCTGGCAATTTCTTTATAGTAGAAAGAGTACCAAAAATGTTTATGCTATTTTTTCAGTTTCTATCTACATTTCAAAATTGTGCGTAAGTTATTTTAAAAATAACAAACTTTAAGTGAAAGAAAACACGATCAATAGACAGGGAAAATTTAATAGAGTAACGGGATATATATATATGCATTACATTTAAATTCTAACACTTAATGTTTTTGTAAATATCTAATACTGAATTAAAAGCACAAACATTCAAAATGCACAAATAATGAATTATTAATTTATTAATGTTTGATTTAAATATTGAAATAAAATAAGCTTTACAAAATTATAGAATCGAAGCAAAGATTCTAATCTTTAAATAAAATATAATAAAAAACCTTTTAATTTTAAAAATAACGAAGAGAGTTTTTAATCTTAAAAATAAAAATTACAAACAGAACCTTAGGGCAAAATGACCATTGAAAAGATGATTACAAAAGAGATAAGAGTCTAGGAATAGAAACAAAAGTCTTGCTTTCCCGACCAAAGATATAGACACAGACCTCAGTGGAAAATTCCACTTAGCCACAAACCCAAAATCTACTTGGCGACAAACTCAATGAACCAATGAAATATAAATATGAAATATGTTTGATGGATCCGTGCATTCCAGAGAAATTCAAAAGAAATAATTAATTGGAGAATTAGAAAATTAAAGTTTTAAATTCATTCGTCTTTGCTGAAAGTAAAAACAAAAATTTAAAAAGCTATTATTGCCGTCAACAAGAATGTAATCAGCTTCATCATGCTTCCTTCGGTTTGGCCGGCCGAAGGCAGCTTTCATCTCCATGGATCCCAGCATCGAACTACTAATAACGTTGTGGGTAATCTTCATAAAATCGTCATCGTCCGCAAGAAATGGCCCTTGCGTAAACTCAGATCTTCGTCGCAAAGGAATGAGCATGGAGAAAGGAAAGTATAAATTATAAATATGAAATATAAACTCTTCAATTTAAAATCTCCGAACTTTAATTTTCTTTAAATATGAACTATAGACTTTCTTTCCAAATCAAACCAGAACTTTATTTTTTTATAAACTTTGCAATTTTAAATTCTTATCTAAAGTTTAAACGTAATCTCTTAAAATATGTATTTTTTTTTATTTATTTATGCTTAGTATAAGGTCTGTTTGTAATAGGGTAGGGGTTTGCAATTGCAAACATAAAATTGAAAGATATACGCATCATTATTTGTGCATTACTGGATTTTAAAAAATAGGTCAAAAATATTATTTGTGTAAAAGTGAAAAAAATAAGTTGAATGCAATGTAATTTTAAAATAGGTTAAATACTGTAAACTAAATTTTTTTTTTTAAAGAATTAAATTATTAAATTGATTTAAATTTAAGTTGAGTATGGATAGCTGCTTTGACTCATTTAAGTATATGTTAGTTTAAAGGGATTTGATTTCGGACTATTTGTTTCGTAGTTTTGTCAATGCTAGTGGAGAGATATATGGACGTTTACATCAATGTAATTAGGGCAACGTGCCCAACTAAATGCATGGCCCCAAAGAGGCAGTCATATCATTGCAATGGACACAGACGTACTTCCTGCGCCATTGACCCATTCCAGCTCTATGGATTGGGACAATAAGCCGGTAAGATAGACTGCTCTCCCATCAATACGAAGCGTTATTCTCTTTATTATATTACATGCATGATTCCTTCGCCAGACAGATGTACATTTCTGTACTGGATGAAGGTCATGTTTTCTCAAATAATATCACGCTGTCAGATGCACATTCCTGTCAGCGTGGTTTGATGCTAACATATTCACGTTGCATTGGTTGTGGATATATATTTGGAAACGAGCGTTGGCGTGGTTGCGGACCTTTAGCCTGGAGTCAAATGTTTTGAAAATCTTTTAAGTGCTTTGTCTAAGTGGCCTATCCATGCTCAACATTCTAAGATTAAAAATTAAAACTAAAAAAAAAGATAATAATTATAATGAAACATAATTTTTTTATAGTAATTACTTTTCAAGTTTGTGTGTTATTATTTATATTGTACCGGTCAAAACATGTTTATCCATCTAACATGAGCTGGAACTCACAAACTGTACTTTAAACCCAGTCAAGCCTGAGATTTAGGTCAGGGACCAGCCTGAATTCGAACCCCATCTCTAAACCCCAGGTCTAACACCTAATGAATAACATAATAGTGATGGCACATGAGAATTAATTCTAATCCGGCCCACTAGCAAAGCGTGAGAAGATAATGAGACATCTATTACTACGACTAAACTAAAACACATATAAGAATGGCTGTATGTTTGGAAGTGGAGAAAAGAGGAATTCGAACTACTCAAATAAGTTAGACAATAAAATATAGTTTAATATACTGACAAATTATTATACATTTATAAGTTAATTGCAAACATTAGTATGTGCGTGAATGAGCAATCGGTAGATGATTACATAATGTCATTCACGCTATTATTTCTCATATGCTCTTTATTAGCTAAATAATATATGATAAATAAGCACACATTTTTGGTGGGTACAATATTAAGATGCCAATCAGTTATTAGAAAAAAGTTACATAAAATTGCTATTAACGCTTTGGGTTATGGTTCTGAAATGTGGTGACTACATATATATTTCTAGGAGCATTCCGAAATTCATTATACACATGATATAAACTATGTTCACGTCACTGAGGTCGTGAAAATAAATAAAATACATTTGAGAGATTATGTTTGAATTTACGACAAAATATTTAATGAAAAATTATTTTAACAATAGTAAGACAACGCTTTATTTTCCATAAGGCATAAATGTACTCTTAAATACAGAAATAAGTTACGACGGTGGGACTGTATAAGATTGAAATAACATTATAAATTAATAAAGTTAGTAATATTCGGCATTTATATTGTGCCATTACAATTTAGTCATTAGCTAAATTTGTAGTAATGTGCATGAAAGAAAATGTGGAACAAAAAAATCATCATCACATTTTCATATAGTAAAGGAAACTGTAGGGCACCCAAGTTTAAACCCTACAAGATCCAGTTTTAAAAGCTTAAGACAGAAAGAGAGTGGGGCCACAGTTATATACTTTAATAGTTTGTGTGTTGATAAAAACTCAAAAATAGTAGTACACACATTTAATAGTTAATTTTTTTTTTGTTAAAAAGTAAAAGTTATAATGCTTAGGCAGTGTATGTGTAAGCTATTGAATTGTTTTATATTTCAGATATTAAACTTTCTTTAAAACTAACCTACACTTGCTGAATTTTAATATTTTATTCTTTCTCTATTTTACTTTTCTATAATTGTAATTTGGATTTAAAAGCTAAGGATTTAATTTTAAATATTAGGGTTATAATTACTAAGCTAGCAATTAATTATTTAATGTCAGTTTATACATGATTTGAATGATGGAGTGTGTGTGTTACATCACATAAATATATCTACATTTATTAAATATTGAGAGAAAAGGAAGAAAATCTGTTATATTATTTTTTTTCTTACTCAACAATTTTTTTGTATTATAAGGGTTGTTTTTCTGTTAAAAAACTTAGAGACGATGTGAGAAGTCTAATTTTAAAAATGTCTCATCTTAAGATCAAAAGAAAAAAGCTCAAAATTTGAGATGTTACATGGGTATAAAAAAAAAAAAAAAGAGGATTAAGTCTATTTTTCCCCTCAAAACAAAAGTTTGTCTGAAAACCAGGTGTGTGATTTTTTTTTAATGTTCCTAAAAAAGATTGCACTCTCCAGCTAAAAACGAATTGGTCAAAAATAGAAATAAAAAAATCGGATTTAAAAGCAGTCTGGAAAATCAGTTGTTATTAGAGAGACTTATTAAAAATTATTGAAACTAAAGCAGACAAACATTTTTAATTCTGCTAGATAACCTTTTTTTTAAAAATCATTTTTTTTAATATCAAGTTTTGAATGTTGAAAATATAAGGATGGCGGGCTAAGAAAAATTAATATATATCTCGTCTGTTGACCAGACCATCCAGCCAGCGCATCATATAGGAAAGAAAAGATGTCTTGTCTGAAAAATAATATTTTACACCTTTCAACTGACCGAGAGAAATCAGATGTTTTTAAATAGAATGAAGAAAATATTCACCTGCGTTTAAAATCAGAAGAAAAAGAGTAATCTACTGATAAATATTAAATCATCAAGTCCAATTAATTGTTCCAGTAACTGAGTTTAAACCCCAGAAAATTTATAAACGTGAAAATAACTGCTGTACTTCATCCACTAAAAGAATCATGCTTGACAGGAAGAGAAGAAAAGTTAATATAATGATTTCCAAATTGTCCACTAAAGCAAACAACCAATAGAATCATCATCATCAAATAATTATATATAAGTTAATATAATAATTTCCAAATTGTCCACTAAAGCAAATAACCTCAATAGAATCATCATCATCAAATAATTATATATAAGTTAATATAATGATTTCCAAATTGTCCACTAAAGCAAATAACCTCAATAGAATTGTCCACTAAAGCAAATAACCTCAATGGAATCATCATCATCAAATAATTATACACCTCAAGAAAGAGATTGTTCCAGAGAAACACGGAAATTGTTGCTGCCAAAGATAGACATTGAACAAGATAAATTTGAATCATTGGAAGTTGCGGCCAAAGAATGGAACTGGTAATATGATTTTTTTTGTGTTTTCTTTATGATATCAGAGACTTAGTAAAATTTTAGTAACAGAGTGATATATTTTTGTTTAAAGAACTTTTAAAACAAACAAGATCAATTGAAACCCAGAATTTCTTAATAATGATAAGCATATGATTGTCTATTAACTTAAAGTTATGAAATGTTATTAATATGTAATATATTTTTATTATTATTATTTTGTTTTAAATAATATTTTTATTATGGGGATAAAACACGCACATACACAGCAATATATTAACTTGTTACATGTGTGGTTGTGTGTGTGTGAGAATGATCGACATATAACATTGGAGATATTAGATTATTTTGTTTTAGGAAAATATATCATTTCAGCGCTTAGGAGGGAGGGGGAGAAAATAATTTAAAACTTGTTTCTAAAATTTGCTCTTTCCAATTTTACTAACATTTATTTTTGTCATTCTACTTACATGTTAGATTTATAAGGGTATGTGTGCGAAAGAGAAAAGAGAAAGGAAAAAAAGTGTTTATTTATTTTTTTTTTTGAGACATTTTCTCGTGGAGTGAAAATCATGGTCACTGTGACATCCAATTTGAAATACATTTACGGGAAAGAAGGAAGAATTAAAAAATTAATGTTATGATTTTAAAACAGTCGATTATGATTATTGTTGTTATTGTTATATAAATTTTCATGTAGATATAGAAATTTTTATATATATGTTAGAAATGCAGCAATAAATATTAGTTTATTTTATTAAATGAGGCATATATATTTCATTAAGAGTAGTCTTTATTAAGTGTGATCATTCACCATCAAGGTAAACATTAGCTATTTAAGTTCCAATTAGATATACTAAAATTAAGCAATAATTATGAATTTCTTTATAACAATTAGGTTTTATGTTTAGGCTTAGTCCTAAAGCTGTGGTTGAAACCATTACCATTATCGTTGTCATTATTATCATCATCATCATCACGTTTTAATTAATGAGCTGTTTAAATGTTTAAAGGCCATAAATAAATATTGATTTCATAATATTTAGTGATTTCTTAGCATTATTAAAAACACCATCCCCTCATCTATTTCATGCAAGGATGAGTGAATTACTATCCTAAATTAATAATATAATCAGAGCTAGTAAAACTTATAAAAAAATATTGAACCACATTTGTTATGTTAAGATCTAAGAAATGATTTCTGTCTAATGAATTCCACTTTAGTTTAAAGATGTTTTATGTTTACCTAAATTTATCGCATACAGTGATATGGGTCTAAAAGCAAAATCTTCCATTTTTATTAGAAATAAAGTACCAAAGGGATTCAAACCTGGTACATGTGAAAAAGTTATAAATATAACTTTGTCTAGGTCCAGCTAACCTAGTGGTGCCCTGATAGACCATATTCACTTGTTGTTCACTTAGACATGCACTTGAGATCCAACCAAGAAATGAAAGTGGATAAAATCTACTGTCTGTATACCTGAGAAGATATTTTATTGAGTTACTAGTGTACTCACCTCACTTGATTTCCATATACCTGAGTTATAATAGTTTGTTCTTAATAATTTATTTATAATTATTGATATTGTGATATCTTGAGAAATCTAATTATAGAAATATGTTTAATTTATTCCTACTCATCATTTTAATATTTATGACCTTATGGCTATATAGCTACTATCCAGGAGTATGTTTCATTTATTCCAATGACTCTTAATATGACTGATAACTCAGTGTGATCTTTTGTTTAATAGCTTATGCTCAGCAAGTTGCATATTACAATTCTTTTCTCTTTGATATAAAATAAAAAGCTACATTTCTTTTTCGTTTATTAAGCTAAATATTTATATTTGAATCTTTTCTTAGCTAAATAATATTTTATTTAATATCTTTTGATCACTTTATTATGTTACAATATATATATTGAGCAGAGCGCAATTTTAATAATATTACAGCACTAAAATTAGGTCATAAGCAAAAGAAATAATAATAATACGAAGTTTGTGCAGTATTAACATAATAGCCAAAAGAATAACTAAGAGGAAACAGTCATGCTTCTGGACGAGTCTAAGTCCCTCTTCTTGGGAAGTGCTTAGAGAAAAGTGAATAGGCATGGCGTGGCCCAGACTTTTGCTGGTATAACCGACACGAGAGGCCCTTTATTTACGAAGAAGTGAATATGTGTAGCGTGTACCAAACTTACAGGATCACCACCAGAGGCAATTTTATATGAAATAAATGGGTTGTTTTCTCATTCTTGATGTTTTCCACAGGATGGCATTGATGCTAATCAAAAACCTATACATATAACAATTCCGGGCCGGACCTAAATGATCGATTTGATCTAAAAAGATCTGATTTCTTAGATTTTTAATAAAATATTCTACTAACTAATACTATTATATGATGTTAGTTTTTTTCATTTTTGTAAATGTTTATTAATCTTATCTTGTTTTTGAGTTTGTGTGTGTGTGTCTTTAAAGTTACTGTGTTTTTCTAATTTTTTTTTTTTTTGACTTTATGTGTGTCTTTTTAAAGTTACGGCCTTTTTTTTTTTTGCAAAAGTAAATCAATAATTTTATTCAAAAACAAGACGTAATAAGTAAATGTTTATTAATCTTATCTTATTTTTGAGTTTGTGTGTGAGTCTTTAAAGTTACGGGGCTTTTTCGAATTTTTTTTTTTGGACTTTAGGTGTGTCTTTTTAAAGTTACGGTATTTTTTTTGCAAGAGTAAATCAATAATTTGATTCAAAAGCAAGACGTAATAGGTGAATGTTTATTAATCTTAGATTGTTTTTTAGTTTGTATGTGTGTGTGTCTTTAAAGTTACAGGGCTTTTTCTCATTTTTTTTTGGACTTTATGTGTGTCTTTTTTTAAAGTTACGGTATTTTTGGTCAAGAGTAAATCAATCATTTTATTAAAAAAGCAAGACATAATTCTAAATCTATCAAAAGTAACGTCATTTATATACTACAATTTAGAATTGATACCCGACTACTATTAGTAAGGACCGTCATTGAAAGACAAGACTCGATTGAAAAATGATACCCGACTAATTTCCGTTTTCTTTTTTTTTGGGGGGGGACGGACAGTAATGAATCAGAAAGTGGGTTGTTTTTGTTAAGTCTGTCTATATAAAAAGGGTACCATTATTGAAATACTAAATTTAAAAATGATAGCCGACTAATTTGCGTTTCTTTTGATAGTAATTAATCAGAAAGTGGGTTTCTTTTTTTTTGGTAAATCTTGTGTATATATAAAAACAAACAAACTGTAATTCAAAGACTCCATTAAAAAAATTCAAACCCCGTTGAATTTGCTTTTTTTTTTTTTTTTAAAGACAGTAATTAATCAGGAACTGGGTTGTTTTTGTTAGTGTGTAGATATAAAAACTAATCTTATTTTGAAATAATAAATGTAACAAAACAAAAAAAAAATAATACCTGACTAATTTTATTTTTCGGACAAGTAATTCCTAATAATTAGACAGTGGGTTGTTTTTGTTTGTGCATATATATATAGCAAAAGTAACTGGTCACGGACGAATTCTCGCGAAAACAGTACTTTTCGCGTGATCCTTTAATTTTTTTTCCCTTTCGCACCCTTAAAAGCAATTTTTGAGGGTTACCCCTTCGTAATGGAATCTTCAGGACATTATTACTAAACTTACAACAGTAAAGTAAGTTACAACACATTAAAAAAAATAGACTTCTTATCAAATTTAAAAAAACTACGACTGCTTCAAATACACACACTCTCACACAAAACTACAGAGAAAATAGATATTCTACTATTACGAGAAAATGATGAACCAAATCGACTACTATGGCAGCCAATCAAGGCATTTCTTTCTCTTTGCTTTTAGCATAGAAAAAAGCCATAACCAGCAGCCGTCGGGAACTCTTTCTGTGTTTTATCATAGAAAGAAGTCTCTTTGTGTTGGCTTCTGTTGCCACCACCGCCTTCTCCGTCCAACATGAGGATTCTTCTGCATTTATAACGTAGAAAAATTCCTCTTTTGTTGGGTGAGGGCCAATGAAACTGTATATTTCTAGGAATTTACCTAGAAATAGCGACATCTTAAGGCGAACACCAGGGATGAGAAAACAACCAATAAATGTTCCGGATAGCTCAACTATCTACGGAATGAGATATGAGAAGAAATCTATGGGTTTGAACTTGTCGCAACCCCAGATTAGAAGACTAGAAGCACGTAATATATATATACAAAGATAGCCAAATGTCAGTAATGCAGTAATGATAAATGTCACTAATGACATTGAATAAATTTTAATACTTTAAAATAAATGACCCTTGTTTGAGTATTATAATTTAGACAAATAATATGCTATGCAGTTATAATATATATATAGAGGTTTAGATTTCATTTATTAAAATATATTTGAAGATTTTATTTAGCAAAAGAAACATTAAGATTTACCCCCTTCCCTTGTTCTGCTATTTAAATTAAACCAATCCCACCTTCGTTGATTTTATAATAACTGGAATATTTAAATACTGTATTTGAGAATTTAAGAGTATGGAACAATAAAATAAAAACTAGCAGTTATATATAGAAAACAATTAATAAGTCATTCTTTCAGAATTAAATAAATAATATTTTATAAGATTTCAGAGTGTTAATTAGCCAAAGTTCTGGATTCACCCGGATAGAAAATCCAGAGTTAAACAAATATTTTTTTTAAACTAAAACATAAATAAAATGTTGACTCGAAAAACAATCTGGCGAGCGTATTAATTAATAATGCATTGTTTTAAAAGGGGACGTTAATAACTTGCTTCATGAAGGTTTACTTAAAAATGACAGAAAAGATTTTTATAAATTAAGCTCGCCAGTTTGCTTGATATTGGCAAATTAATAATACAAGCATACATATAAAATCAAGTAATAAATAACTATAAATAAATGACCGCACCAAAGTTAAGGAAAGTTAAAAGCATATATGAGAAAATTAAATTTAAAGAAATTACTTAAGAGCAAATTACATATTAAAACAAAAACAGAGTAAAGTAATACATTAGAAAAAATCTTGATAGATGAGTTAGGCTAGATTTAATTTGAGGTGACGGCTTGAAAAGTTACCTTGCACTATTTTTAAGAGTCCATATTTTAAAGTCTGCTCATGCATGGCAATTGGTCATGAAATAACAGCAAGCTTTTATTCAGCATTCCACAATTCTCCAGTCGGGCTTTACTTCATTTCAGGGTAGCAGAATATTACGGTAGTGGAAGACGACTTACAAGGGTCGGGAAAAGCTTTCTACTAGATCATTTTTAAGATTTCAAAGCAGCATGGAATCTAGTAGCAATCAGTTCTCTCAATAGTAGCTAATCTCTCTTGATTAAAAATTCAGCCATTTCATACTTTTGCCCAGGTGTTTTTGGAATGCTTTTAATCACGTAGTTTTAGCTTTACAATCTAATCTCTGATCTAAAAATTCTTACTTTTCCTTTATCGATTGTTTCTGAAGATGCAACAGTAAGATAATGTCCAAAAATAAATTCAAATCTATTTCCAGATTAGAAATAGATTTGACAAAAATGTTTATAATAAAAGAAAATCTTAATCCCTTTTTAAGTAAAAACTTTAATTAAAAATACCTTCCCCAGATTAAAACAATAATGTTTCCAACTCTTTAATTATTTTTAGACAATCAACTGTAGCATCTTCCGTATTGGATTTTACAAAATATACAGTTTAAAAGAAAAAAATACTTTAAAAAGAAAAAGTTGTACAAATGACATATAATAAAATATTTACAAAATAATCAATATTTTTTTAATAAGTTTTTGCTCCTATATATATATTTGAACTGCACCTATGTACTTTAATAAAAAAGAACTAATAATTAATAAAAAAGAATAAATAATAATTTTTAAAAAAATTGTTAGTGAAACGTTAAAATTTTATAACTTAGGAGCGCATCTCAAATATATACATAAAATATATATATACAACAAAAGGAGCGGGATGGGATATAGACTTTAAACACAGGTTAGTAGGTGGAAACATGAAGCTCAATCTTAAGCTAAGATTGACTGCTTCAATATATACGTAAATAAAGTTACTTTTTGTTATTAGTACTGATAGTGATCTAGTGATTGTTTTTATTATTCTTTATTAAAAGAAATATATTTAATAAATGTTTTAAACCTCTGCTACTCCATGAGCTAGTGACAAGGGCTGGCGGTCGTGATCTTAACAGTATGTATCTGTCTACTCTATAAATTTTCTAGGTTCGAATGGCCTAGTGGTGCCCTGTATGGCAGATACGGTAAGACTAGTTATTTTCACTTCATACCCTGACCGTTATAATAGATATATCTCATATTTTGTTACTAATGAAAAGATCTAGAATGCCCAAGTTTCACTTTGCAAGGATAAAAAAATTCAAATACTTCCTGAATGATCAACTCACTTTTCAGGGAAATTGGCAATCTATTTTAATTATTTTGAAATTCTATTTTCTATTCTGATTATTTTATTTCTATTTTGTTGATTTTATATATGTGTGATGTAATAGAGTAACATATTAACTGAATTTAAACTCTAATGATGTTATTGATTATATTCTGTAATAAAATTCAGAGGGAAGGCTGTAGTAATTATAGGTTAATAAGAACATTGATTACTTAATATGTATTAGTCTGTTATTAAGGTTATTATTATATCTGTTAGTTAGATAACTGAGAGTGATTCTTTTTTAACTCATTTCCTGTTTTGCATTTTATAACTACTTTTATTTTTTAAATCGCTATGAGCTCATTGTCATCTACATTTAATGTGAATTATTACACTCCCCATCGTTATAGTGTTGAAAGTCAGAGTAATTTTTTATTCAAATGTACTGTATTACTATTATTATGTTTTTGTTTAATTTCGTAGGATTTTATTATAATTTTTTTCATTTATTTCATAGGATTTTGAAAATAGCATTCATAATTTGCACTTTATTTATTCTTCATTGAAATCTTCGTGCGCGGGAGGGGGGGGTCTAACCATGTTTTGTCTCAGACGTTCTAATCAATTTTTGTTTTAAATTTCAATTTCAGCGATTTTGAGACATTTTTGTTTTAAATTTCAATTTTAGCGATTTTAGCTATTTTTGTTTTCGTGCGGGGGGAGGGTCCAAATTTCAATTTCAACGATTTTGAGCCATTTTTGTTTTTAAAAATTTATCATTTACAAGGTTTTTGGTGGTTCTGCAGCGTCACCTGGCGGCTTGTCCAGTGGGTGAAAAGACTACCAATTTGATTACTTCTCCATCATGTATCAATATAAATAAAAATTATCCATACCCAGCTTCCTGTACTAATCTCTTAGCAATCACCCCCTCCCCCAAGAAATGATGATTTGAATTTATTATGACAACTATAACTTCAAACGTATAACATATCTATCATATATAAATCTATCCCCTATGATGTATTTATAACTCACAATGCTAGTTGTTTCTCAAATAGAAATTAGCTATGAGACATGTAACTAGAAAAAAAAAAAAATCTAATTGTCATAATGAAGTTTAATATGTTATACTACTATTATTGATGCTTAGAAGATTAGAAAGATGGTCAAAGATTTTAAATTTTAACAAAATAAAATTTAAAAAAAATAAAAATAATAGCAAATACTAGATTTTAATAATGCATCATTTAAGAATTTAGTTATTATAATAATAATTTTATACCATATTCCCTTTTGAATTTCACTGAACTAATGAGCTTTCATGTTAAGTTAAATATATTCTGCCAGTACATATAATATATATATTATATTTAATGCTTTCATGGTTGTATGATGTTCATATTGTAAATGCTGAACTACTTCAAGTTGAATCTCATTTCTCATCTCACACTGAGTCACGTTATTATTTGAGATCTAACGATTTTTCTTTCAAAAGTTAACCTTGATAATGGCGGTTGGTAGTCTGTCGAAATATCGAAGTGTAATGCAAAATAATACATGGTTTATTCCCAAAAATAACAATTTATATATATATGTAAAATATCTAATAAAATATGTACATTTTTTTTCAATATAATCTTTTTATCCTATAACTGCAGATAAGATTAAGTAATAACATTTAAAAAATGCTATTATTAAGAAAAAAAAAAATATTGAAGAGAATTAAACAAAAAATAAAACTCTTATGTAAATACTTTTGAGCTTAATATTTGAATCAAAAAATAAAAATGTACACACTGCTTTTGAACACTCTTGAACAGTTAAATAAATTTTCATGAACACACAACAGATTGTTTCTAAACTATTTTGTGTTTTCAATTCAGTGTTCTCATAGAAGAGCTGGTTCTATCTTTTTCTTGGACTGTTTTTTTTTAGAGTTTTGTCTTTTCTTTACAGTCTCTTCAAATTTTTATTACTTTAATGTTCACATGACACACACACACCCTCTCTCTTTACTTAATTCGAAGTTCGCAGAAAATATTTGCTAGTGATCAGACACTTCTAGTAAGTGAATGAAATATATTCAAAAAATAAGGCTAGTCATTTGGTAGGTTCCACAGGTTTACATTAGGCAAGCTTCAATGGCATTTCCATCCAAATAGACTTACAGCAAGTCTACATCCTAACAATCAGTGTAGCTAGAACAATGGTTTAACACTAATACTCTATTCTTAAATTTCCAATAACACAGTGAAAATTTTTCTTTAACACTATGATTATAAGTCTCTTCTTATTCTGCTTAAAATAACAGAAATTCAATTGCAGAATAAAGCTTGCTTGCTGTACATTGATCCAATAAAAACAGCTTACATAGTGTTGTTAAGGCACCTACTGTTTTCCAAACTATCTATCCAATCTGTTTTTTGGAAATTAAGCCTTAGATGCATCAAACAATGAATTCTTATTTTTTGATAAACAATTAAATTTACTGCACTTGGCTAGGATTAATAACTTAATTATCAATCTATTAAATTCTTTTCTTTTACAAAACAAGTTAATTGCTTTTGATTAACCTACATATCTAAAAAATATAACTTTACCAGCAGAATACCCCTCCCTCCGTTACAAATCAAAAATATGACTGAACTTTTTGCACATTTTCATTCTTTCTTTTAAAATTATATATTTCATATACAATCTTCATAAATTGACTAAAAATTGTGAGTCTATTTAACATTGACAAATTTTGCAAAAATTAGAGTGCATATTAAATTTGTTAAAAAAATAAAGGCAAAAATATTGAAATGTATTCTAATGAATTATAATTATGATTATATTTATTATACTATTAAAAATTTTAATTTGAAATATAAATAAGATTAATAATGATGTTAATTCTTCTGATAATAAAATTTGGATATCAGTACCATATATTTCAAATCAACAGGCAAGTTTCATAAGGAAAATTTATAAAGGTATATGTGACATTGCATGCACCACCTACATTAAATAAGTTAATAAATAACTGTAAAGATAAAACCTTATTTACAAATAAAAATTGTATCATTTATAAATTGATGTATAGGTGTGGTAGCGTATATATAGGTGAATCAGGATGCACATTGGAGAAAAGAACAACTTATTCTTATTAAAAAGAGTTCAAAATACGAAACAAAAATTCTAAAGATAATTTATCAGCTTCCATTTTTTATGACCATAATAAATCATGTATATATGGTTTTGATTTCAATTATAATAACGTAAAAATATTGCAAACTGAAAGAAATAATAATAAAAGAAAAGCCAAGGAAGCTATGTTAATATATATATATAAGCAAAACTTAATCAATAGGCATGCAGCAAATGTTAAGATCACGGAATTATGGTAAAGTTGACCTTTCAAAGTATTACTTGACAAAGACTATGAGGATATTTGAAAGTGCTCCTAAGTGACGTTTATATTTTTTTGTTCTTTTTAACAAATTTTAATTACTGTATTTTCTAATATTTATCTATAAGTTTACGGATATTAAGTTTATTATATTTTTTGTCTTATATTTTGTTTACCTCTAATCAAAATATCATTTAATATTCTTTTTAATAAAGAAGACTATACAAGTTTATTTAACTATTGGTTACTACCATATATGTGTAAAATGTGTACTTGTATAATATATATTTACCAGCATTTTGGAAATACCTATAAATTCTAGCTTAACAAAAACAAACAAGCTTCATATGATCACATTTTTTCATTTGCTTAATGCACAACCTTTTAGCATCTACTGATTACTAAGACTTGCATTTTGTGACACTGTTTTAATAAACAAGCTTCCAAAAAAATTTGTCACATGATTACCATTTCCTATGCTTACAAAAGCTGTTAAAACAGTAGCAAACTCTCCATATAGTAGGGCACCCAGTGCAAGCTTTAGTAATCAATGGAATAAAGAATGTCTGTACATAAAAATCCCTATCTATTGCCTATTCATATAATATCCCTACATTAGTGACTCGCTTGTGGCTTTCATCAGAGAAGAGCCTTGGATATCAGAGCATTGCACCTAGTTCTTAAAATCTAATGTAGCCTTCCAGCAGCCCCCCTTTTACCTATTTAGTTAACATCAAAGCTCTAAGCTCAAGATGAAAATCCAATAATGTTTTCAATCCAAGCTAATTCACTTGTATATTCATATAAATATAAACCCAGTTCAGCATCTATATATTCTGGTATTTTTGGTCTTTTAAAAACCCCAATTACCATAATCCTATGGTATAAAGCCACTAAAACATCCCATGATCATAATTTTCTATGCTTACTGAAGCTGTTAAAACAATATGTGATGTGATGTACTGTGGCTTCTCCTTAAATGAAGTCAAGAATATCTCAGCAATTATGCCCAGATAAACCTGTTAGCCACTTAATTTTCCATTCCCCATTCTAAGTTTCCCCATATTCTGCTCCATCCCATTTCCACAACATAATCTTTGTCAACTCTATGGCCTGTATATCTAAATTCCCTTTATCTTTTCACAAAACCCAGCTTAAAAACCAAAAATTCACTTTCTGTATAATCACTTTTTTCATATTTATTCTTCCATAACTTTATTATATGTACCCTTTCTGTTTTCAAGCATTTACATTCAATTAACAAATGCCTAATATTTTCTATTTCTTCCTTACATAATTTACAAAATAAATCAACCATATTTTTCCATTTACATGTATATTCTCTTGTAGCTAAAGATCCCATTCGAGCCTTAAATAATAAACTACTTTCCTTACTATTATCACATATTAACTCACACCTAATATTCTGTTTATTTCTATATATATTTACACTCTTTTTACTCTCCATACTATTTCTCCATCTCTCTAACTCCCTATTCTTTATTAATAAATCTATTCTTTTATCCCATTCCTTACTACTACAACACTCAACAATCCCGTTAACACAATCGTCCCACTTTTGTACAAATATACTGATATAAATTCTTCATCCAAATCTTTTGCATACTGCATTACCTTTCTCACCCATCTTGTTACCTGCCCTTTACTCATAACCCAATTAAATACTATTTTGGCTATTATTTTATTATCCAATAAACTGCAATCTACCAAACATTTTCATTTTACTTTTTGCACCTCTCATATGAAAACTTGACCATCCCATTTCTGCTTGAATTGCCTCCCTTGCTGTCCATACATCTGCATCCAATGCATATCTTCCTACTTCCCTTTGAACTTTTTCTAAGTAATTTAATACTTCTTTACTAACATATAATGCACCATTACCATATGTAAACCCTGCTACTGCAACTCCTTTCCATATAATTCTAGCTACATCATATTTATTATATGAAAACACTATTAATTTTTTTATCAATCCCTTTCTTTTCTTTGCTTCATTTATCAATTTTTTTTCCCATTCATCCAAATAATTTTTCTGATTACTTAAAATAATTCCCAAATAACTATATCTATTCACCACACTTAATATCTCCCAATATTAACCATCATTATATTTGATTTTTCTTTACTAAATTTAATCCCCATCTTTTTACCCACTCTTGTACATGTCCTCAGCATAACTTCCATATCTTCTCTTCTTTCTGCACACAAAAATATATCATCCACAAAAAAAAACCTGACAAAATATATACTCCCTTACTACCTATTAATGGTATCGCTATCCCTTTTCCTAATCTTTCAATTGCTCTTTCCATTTCACTCAAATACAACACAAACAAAATAGGTGACATAGGGCATCCTTGCCTTAGTAATCCCATTTTTAACTTTAACTGATTCTATATTCCCTAATTGATATACACCTGGGTCTCTTTTTATGGGGACTTATTTAACACAATTTTGAAGTTACGCGATTCGTGTTTCACCGGAAGTCGATTTCCGATAATGCGCTATTACTTTAAATAATAAATTTGCGCACTTACGTTATATTGAAAGTAATAACACATTATTGGAATTCGACTTTCATCTTAGTAATTTCAATATTTTCAGTGCTTTATAATAGTAAGATTTTATGCAATAATGAAATTAAAATCATGATTTCCACATTTTATGTATACACATATTAAATTTTACATGATTATAATGTAAATTTGCTCAAACATTGTGTGTGTTAATTTTGCACTTTAAATCACATTCTGTTTTTGCTTTTTAAAAAAGAACGTAATCAATTATTATTTTCTTATTAATGACACTAATCATTAATGTGCTCTTAAATTCCAACGAGAGCTAAATGGTTGTATGTCTGGATATCGCGAGCTTCATAAACAATTAATAAAATCATCGTCTCAATTACGTTGTCACCAGAAAATCATAATAATTGAAACATATATAAAAAAATGTAAATTACTGTACTGTAAATTATGCATAAAAATATATTATTTTGAATAAAATTAAATATTATAGTTAAAAAAAGTTTGTCTTGTATCAATTTTTTTCAAATTTGAAATTTTTTATTAGTCATATTTTATTTCCTTATTTTTTTTTTGCGCGAATTTTGAAGTAATTTTACGTTGGTGCTTTGCTTTTAAGCGAATATTGAAAAATCACAGACCGCACCCCCCTTTTTCAATGTAAGTTACATCTATTTTTGCGTGATTTCATTTGCGCGTGTTTTCTGAGGAACCTATTTATCGTGTAAAACGAGACCCAGGTGTATATAATAATTATTTTCATATAATTTCTTAATATCTATTAAAGCTTCATCCATACCCAAATTTGCTAAACTTATCCATAATCTATTTCTATCTACTCTATCATGTGCCTTCTCTATATCTATAAAACTCATATATAACTGTTTACCTGAATTCCTACTCATATCCATAAGTTGTGTAACTACAAATAAACTATCTCCTATATGCCTATCTAATCTAAAACCTCCTTGCATTTCCCCCACCACATTATTCCCTTCCATCCATTTTACAACTCTTCTAGCCACCATATACACAAAAAACTTTATATAAAACTGATGTTATCGCTATCGGTCTATAATTATTCAACTTTCTATGATCCTTACCCTTTCCTTTAAATAATAATCTTACTCTTGTATTACTCCAACTACTTGGGAAAACTCTATTCTGTGCCATTTTATTAAAACAGGATAATAACTTTACTTTTGCCCTATATCCTAAATTCATTACTATCTCTGTGTGGTGGACGGATTCTGCATTATGTTAACGAAGCATACGAATCTGACCGTTACAATAATCAATGTTAGTGACAGGGTTTGAATTAGGCTACAGGTGGGATCTTATGAAGCTTGGATCGAACTTAGATCCGACCGCTTCAATATAAGTTTTGATTGTATTGTTATAATATTTAAATTTTTGTAGATCTGAAAAAGATTGCGAGGAACAGTCAAAACTGTAATTACAATAATATTTTTGCTTAAAGGGTGTAAGAAGATTGTAATTATTTTAAAAAGATATATTGTTGGATATGAAGATGCAAAATTAAGGAAGTGGAAGAAGTGTTTACAGAATTATATAAGAATACAATCCTTAATGTATTTAAGTTCAATAAATCATTTATTCCATGTCTTCCTATTTGACAATAAATTTATTTAAAAAGTAAGACAAACAAGATAAGACTTTAATCTTTCTCCATATCCATGATATGACAACTTTCTCAAATCTAATATATCATTGACTTTATCAAACCACTATTTGTCATTTATTTCATCAATTAATCTTACTCCTACCTTGTTTTCTACTTTATCTTTTGTAACTATGTTTTATTCACTCATGATGGCTACTAACCTGCTAATGTATTGAATTTTTAGTATCACATAACCTTTATTATTCTACATATTGAATTTCTGTTATAAATGGGTGTATCTCTTTATTCCATCAAAATGCCAGCAAATATTATACTTAAAAATATATTTTATTGACATGAAAATACTTTTATTAAAACTTTTTGGTCTGTGCTTAAGATTTTTCAATTTGAAATTAAGAATTTTATAATGCTTCATTGTATTGCTAATGTTTATGGATTCATTCTTAAGAATATAGTTGAAACTGATATAATATGGCCTTGTAGTGATCAGTCATTTCATGAAATATGCTTATATATTGTCTATAAATAATAAAATTTATAATTAAAACAAGAGAAATATTAACATATATAATTTTACATAGAACTACTGTAATATTCAAGCATTTTGATACCTATAGATATGAGTTTATACATAAGCTGCACTTTTATATTATAATGCAAATCTTTTTTATCTATTAGAACTAATCTATTTCCAAGTGCTATGGATTTGATCTATTGATTTATTTTGCATATATTATTTTATCTGTTGAATCTAGAAGTCCATGGTAATTAATTAGTTCTCAAAATCCTAGTAGCAGATATATATTTTTATTAATTACTTTAACTGAGAATTTTCCCAAATGTGCAAATGCAATTGAGTATCGCCTAAATCATATGCATTAGGCATATATTTGAACCATATTTCTGTATTAAATAAATATGTGTATATCAAATGGTCTGATTAAAAAAAAAAAAACATGATAATTTCAAAGAATCTAATAATAACATTGTTCTCATAAAATAACATTATTCTGCTATTGAAAAAACATCATTGTGATGTTTAATGTATCCAAAGCTCTATCCTAATTTAAGCCTTAAATATAACTAATCTTTAATAGATTTTTTTCTAGATAACTGAGGATTTACAAGTCATCCAATTTATTATCTAACTATTAAAATATGAATTTTTTTACAGTACAGACTTTTTTTATATCTGTACTTATATATATATAATATAGGAGGTTTGAACTCAGATCCTCAACCATCCATGCTATTTCATACTACTGATACACTTGATCACACACATGTCAAAAAGATAAATAATCACCTATCTGTACAGTTGTGCCACCCAGTGAAAGTCTTAGCAATCAATGAATGCAAGAATGTTGATGCACAAAATTCCTATCTCATGCCTACTCATCCATATCCCCAGATTAGTTTCTAGCTTGTGGCTTTCATCAGTAAAGAGCTTTCTTGCATCCATTAATTACTAAGGCTTGCATTAGGTAACACTATTATAAAGAGATCTGCTACTGTTTAAACAGCTTATGTAAGTGTAGGAAATGGTGATCATGTAATGTTTTAGTGGTTTTATATCAATCCTGCTCATAGAATTATGGTGCTTGTGGTTTTTGAAAAACTCTAAGACCCCAGAATATATAAATACTGAACTAGGTTCAGATCTATATGACTGTACAATCAAATTAATTTGAAATGAGAACATTATTGCATTTTCATCTTAGGCTCATAGCTTCATAGTAGATAAATAAATAAAAGATAGTTGCTGAAAAATTATACTACATCCTAAGACTGAAGTGCAATGTTTGCAGATCCAAGGGCCCTCAATGATGAAAGTCACAAGATAGTAACTAGTCTGGGATATTGGATGAGTAGGCACTAGATAGGGATTTTATGAACAACCCTTCTTGCATTCATTGATTACTAAAGCTTGCACTATGTGGCTCTAATGTATGGAAAGTTTGCCATTGTTTTAAACAAAATTATCATAAGTAAGTGAATATTGGCTAACATTAACTTTGACCTTATGAAGAGAATCAAAAAAGATATCAAAAAACAACTTGTATTTCCATCATTTAATATTAAGTATTGAATGTCTTTAGAAAAATGTAACTTGATACTTAATATTAAATGAAGGAAATAGTCCAATATATAAATACAATTAAAATACCATCATTACTAACCTTCAGAAAAACAACAACTTCATTTTAATAAATCAAATATTAGAATAGAAATAAAGAAAAGGATCAAATTTATTTAATATATAAATTCTCCTTTTAATAAGTAAATAAAATAAATAATTTGGAAAATATGTTTATGTTGAAAATTATAAATAGGCTATCATATTACAACCAAATATACAGAAAATATTGATTCCCCCTCCCTCTTTAACTAAAAACAAGTCATTTCACAATAATAAACTATCTATACAAAAAAAATTTAAAAATATGTACACAGAAAAATGCATATTTACTTTGACCGTTTAAAATCTTTATTCAGCGTTGTGTATTCTGGCATTTTGCGGATATCTTCCCAATCTTTGTCTAAAAAATAAAATGAAAATTAAAAAAATTTAATAACAAAAATAATAATAATAAAATGTTCTTAATCTTAATAAATAATATCACTGATTCAAAACAATTACACTCAGACTTCTAATTAAATATTTAATATAAAAATAATTTTAGAATTATATTTAATATTAAGTAAATTATCTTCTTTTATATTTAATTTTCACTATATTTTATTATATAATGTCAACAATTTGATTGTTCTATTATCTTCTTCTAATGACTTACTTTTGTCTATAATTTTAAAAAAAAGAAAGAACATTTCCCCCCTTTATTTTCATTAAACAACAGAGAAAAAACGTCTTTCTAGGATTGTAGAATAATTCAAATGTTGACATTATGTAATAAAATAAAACACTGCAAAAATTAAATGTAAAAAGAAGATGATTTACTTAATTGTGAAAATTAATGTACAAGTGTGTGTCTATCTTATAATGAATAACATTCTTACTATAATTATATTGCTTAAAAAACAATTGTTAGCAGAAGATAAACCTCAGTAGAGTTCAATATTTAAATAAAAAAACTATTTGTTAAATCCACTACATATTTAGCATCAATCACTTCTATAAATTTTAACATATACAATTATAGACTTTGCAATCCCAGTATATTCATTTCTTTTATATAATCTGATCCATAGTCAATGTATTAGTCTTCTATCAAGTGTTCAAGTCTTACATCTATAACTGAATAAAAGTTAGTAAAAACTTTTCAGACATAGTTTTTTTTTCTCTTTAACATTAAGTTATTTCTACTAAAAGGATTTCATTTATATTTGAACCTACAATTAATTTTATCCACTATGTTTCAACCTATATTAATGATTTTATAAGAATATTTATAATTATTAACTTCTTATATTTCATTATTATGAATCTTTATTTTTTTATTTTGTTTTTGAATATTCACTAAACATTATTTAAAGTTACTTTTTTTGCTATCTAATTCTTATATCATTTCCTAAAGTACCGAAACTTTATTTGTAAAAAAATAAATACACCACCAGTAAAATTTGAATAACTTTTATTTTTAACCTTTTCACTTCATGTTTATATTTAGAAAAATATTTCCTAAAAAATGGCTGTAAAACATTTTCAAAAATGGAATTATACTTTCATATATACAACCTTATCAATGTTAGTGCTATTGTCATCACAGCAATTACAGTTTGATAAATATACTTCAGAACTGGATAATATCTCAAGAGTATGCCATGATATTCCAAAATGTAATCACAATAGATATGCTTATGAAATCAACTGGGGTTTTTTTTTTTTTATAATCCACAAATCCAATGTAAAATGGCAACTTAATGATCTAAATTCTTAAATATCAATAACACTATTAAATCCATTCAAATCATATAAACATATTTATCATTTAGAAATTTTATGAAAAGCACTATAACAATTTCGCTAATTCTTCTTTTGATATTAAAATATTTATAATGATTCTATTGTTTCCTATATTTTTTATGTTCTTCATAGATTTAATTTTATCTTATTTCATTTAGAATAAGTAATAATTTAAATGGCATGTTATTGTACAAGACATTTTATTTTTCAGTCCTTCATTACTATATTTCTCAATCAACTCTTATTTAATAATTATGTATCATTTTTTCCTAATGCCACTTTAAGATGTGTATTCTCTAACAAAACTTTCCTTGGTATTTTACTATATACTTTTTTATATCAGTAACTGTTTTCTTTAGTATTTTACAAATTCCAACTATTTCTTTTAATTGTTTTTGACTCATTCCTGTATAAATTTTATTGTTTCAAGTGATAATTTATTGTTGTTGCTGTTGTTGTTGTTGTTTTTTTTTTGTACCTATCAATTGCAAATTATTGTTATCTTTTTATTGATTTTATTCAAGTTTAAAGTTTATCTTCAAAGTATTTATCATTTTAAAATGATTTATAAATTCTGCTTAAATTCATTGGAATATATCTGAGGATTAAGAAAAACTGTTACTATTGCTTCTAGTTTTGAGTTTGAGGTGAATATTCTAAGCATATTATTTTTATTGATTTGGTCAATGCATTTGTCTCAATTAATTGATCAAACTTGATCTTGCCTTTTATATTTACATTACTAATGATTGTGCAGCTAAAGCAGTTTAAAAGATGATTGCAGAATGCTGTTGAGATTTTAAATGCAAACCATAAAAATCAGCAAACATAAATTCTTTATTAGTCAGTGAACATCTTCAACAATGTCTCTAGTTTGAATGATTATCAACTTGAATCAATATAAATAGTGGCTTTTTAGGTAGAAACAGATGTTGATGCATAACACAGAGTTAACAAAAAATAAAGTAGTTATTTCAGAGTGGGTAATCATTAATGAGACAATATAGCATGAAAGATATCCAGTTCATAATGGGATGTGAAACTAGAAGGACAAGCCCTAATCATATCCCTTACCTAATAATAATAAAAACAACATGGTAGAAGTAACAATATATTTAAAATGAGAATACAATATAAGAATTGTAATTTTAAGTGTCTGCGAATTTAACAAATCTCAGTAAAGTTTTAGATATTATTATAGAAATTGTTTTAAAAAAAGTTTTTTTGTTTATAAAAAAAATTATAGTAAATATAAAAAAAAAAAATGTTTAATAAATAATTTGTATACATTCATACACACATATTCACAGATAAGTTCTCCATCAAAATTAAAATATTTATTCAATCTTATTAAAACTTACCATGAGGAAATCCCATAACATTAAATATCCTATCTAATTGATCATGATGATATGGATTACTAGTTTTAATATCTTCTTGCCGACAATGAAAGATAGGTTCTGAAGTCAATAACTCAGCAAATATGCAACCTATTGCCCAAATATCTAAAAATAAAACAGGTTCAGTCAATAAAATTAAAACTGCAGACATATTTTTAAAAAGAATTTCAAAAACAACTTTGCACAATAAATGTATTCAATATTTTATTTGGATATGTGAATAATTTAATAAGAATTAAAATTTTAATTCGAGATTTATAACTTGATATACTTAACAAAAACATCCAAGATTGATATATATTATGATAAAATAGTAAAGAAATATATCATATATTTAATTAATAGAGATGATAAGAAATATATTTAATAATAAAAATAAATAAATAAATTTCAAAAAAAAGGCTTCTTTTTTAAAAAAAAAAAAAAGCAATATATATTTTTATCATTATAAATAAATCTAAAATTTGAAAAAATAAATCACAGATAATAAACCTAACACAGATAAGTTTGCACCTCTGCAATTTTTACTTTAAGAAAGACAACAATTTAAACTGTTAATTATTTGAAAAATTATGTAAATTTGATGCTAAAAATTAAAAACAAATGCCATATTTTTATAATGTCTAAAAAAATAAGTCACAGATTTGTGATACATAAAAATGTTTAAAATATTTAAAATATTTATTATACATTACATTATTTTTAAATGTAGATCTTATCACAATTTAATAACTATTTCAAAAATCAAAACAAATAAACTAATAAAAAAACAAACTAATTTTTAGTTTAAAAAAAATCTAAAATTTTAATAAATAAATTTTAAATTTGAATTTTGTTGCATTATATATATAAGGTTTATCTGTTCGTGAATAGAAAAATAAAAACCAGGAACTTTTCATCACTAAACTACTATTTTAAGTTAGTTGCAGAAAAAGCACTAACTAGTCATGTCCTGTACCTTATCTTATATTGCTTTTTCAAAAGATAATATACGTTTGTAAAATTGTTCTCCAAGCAGAATGAATTTCAGATAGATTTTCCAATTAGTAATAATGAATGAAAAGCTTTTCAAAAATACCTTGCAGATCCTCTTGTACTATTCCTCTTCTTCTTGATAAATTGCTCAACAAGAATTTCTTTAGGACCATAATTGTCATCTAATCTTCTGATGTGATATAATAACAACTATCTTCTATTGTAGAATATTAGCATGACAAATGAGATTATGGCAAACTACAATACTTTTGTATTGCTTTTTTTTTTTTTTTCCATTACATCCCTTAAATATTTATAGTTTTTAGAAGAATATATAAATGAATATGGCATTTAGATCTTGAATCCAAATAAGAGTTACTACAAATCATGATCTTAATCAGCATGAAATTACTCACAATCTTTATTATAGTTTATCAAAGATAGTAGTTATCGTTTCTATATTTCTTCAAAAAGAAATATGTTTACTGTGAAATTAAAATTGTTTGAACAATGTTGATAATGAAAGAGATTGCTGTCTCAATTATGCATAAATTTTTGAAATATATACATCTCATGTGAAAAGATCTATTTAATCACATTTGAGAACAATGATTGCAGAGTAACTTCATTAAAAGATATAATATCCCCAAAAGTGGCAAAGATGAGCTATTCAATTAGAACTCTGTAATGTCTTGGCTTTAGCTTAAAATCAAACTAAATTAGACATTTAACCATCGAATCTATGATGATTAAAAAAACATTAAAATGGGGCCTGACCTCAAAAAAATTAAATATATTGCCATCAAAATGAATATTAGTTTTATTCATAAAAGAATATAATCATTATAAACAGTCATTATGGGTAATCAATGCTAAAAAAAATTAACATTATGTAAAGTTACTGTCTCCTCATCATATTAAACATCATTTCTAGATTAATATATACAATAAATATTTTTTTCTTTGTAGATCCTTACATTTTGCTCAAGAATAAATATTATGTCAATAACAATCAATATAAATTAAATAAAAATATGTTCACAGATTATTTTTAATTAATAGTTAAGATTATTTTATAATCAACAGTTAAAGTTTTAATATTAAGATAAATAAAACATACATTCTCTTAATAATATTAATATTTTACATTCCTATTTCATTTGAACAATAAGGCTATGTGAAAGCAAATACAAAATAAACTTGTGTATAACAGAACATCATCTCTTTAAAAAAAATGTATATATATTTAAAAGTAATTCTCATAAACATGCTTATCAACCCAAAGATCACGTATTACTTATCAATCAAAATTTTCAAAAAGTCATTCATATCAAATGTACAAAAAGCTCTTATGTGGAAGAAAAATAGTCATCATTTCACTTAGGAAATTACAATTTCATAGTACTCGAAATGGCTTAGGATTACATTTAATATATGTATATAGGATACAAAAAACAATTAACCTCATATCATTCATGACAAGATAATTTTTCACATTTCAAGATAATACTCAATATAACATCAAAAGATAAACGTTCTCTATAAACAAAATATATTCTCCCAATTCTAGCAGTAATTGACCTAATGACTAACACTAAAATAATTTTCTTACAAGACAAATAGTACTATTGAAAAATTCATTCATTTCTATATCCAAATATAGATGAAGATGCAAATTCTTTACTGCTTGCCATTACTAATAACAATTGATAAGATTTAAATATTGGACTATTGAACCAAAACATAATTCTGTAAAAATAAATGTGGGTTTTTGCCTATCCAATCTTTCTTTAGACATAAGAGAAACTTTACTATTCTGGCTAGTGGAAGAATTTTCACCAAAGATTGATCTCCATTAAGTTTACTTGTAACTACCAATCAGTGAAGAGATAACTATAGCCTCAATTTTTAATCACACATAAAGAAGTTTTAAAGTAAAACAATTAGCTTTAGAAATTTCTACCATATTGAAAATCTTCCAAAGAATTGTGGACCAACTGTCAGCTAGCATACTGTAATGGTCAGAAAACGTGTGACTCATAAACATAGTGCAGAATTCGACCACCATACAGAACAGCAGCACCATCAAGTAGCGAAGCCACCCGTGGTACTGAGTTCGAACATAGTTTATCGGTTCCACAATACAATCCATGAAACAACGCATCTGATGCGACATTAGTAAATATTTCCTTAGGCACGGTGGTCAGGGATATGCAAGAGACTCATGATTTTATTCTCGAGTTAGCCAATAATCAAACTAATATTAATTAAACATTCATATTTACATAATCGAGGAAATATTATATAGAATGGGTATCGAATAAATGACACGTAACTGCAGACGTATAGTTTAAAATTATTTATTCACACATTTTAATAAGACAATCATTTACTAATAATATTTTGTTGATTCCAAGCTTCAGTAGCGGGATTTGCGACATGATTATATTTTAAAGAATACATTTATTTATTTAGACATTATTTTATATTGAGGATTTCAGTAGCGGTATTTCCGATACTGTAATGTTTAAAAAGGAATTCAATTATTTGAAGGCGTCATCTAGCTACCTAAAATTCTCGAGTAAGTATTTCTAATGCATGCCTTGGGGAATTTATACCTTTGCAATGCAAGAGTCTAAAGTAAGATTTAAGAGTAGCGGCGGACATATATTTATTTAATTAAAATATTTATTTTATGACTAAGGGCAAACATTTATTTGAGAGTGAATTATGAAGATAATGCAGAGGCGGAGTGATATATAGAATAATAAAACTAAGTAAAGGAACACGTGGTACGCTTTAGAAAGGCGATATGGAATGGCAGTATATTGAAACTGCAATGCCGCGAATGGGTTTATAAGAATGTCGGGCTGGTCTCTGCCTCGACCCGACGAAGTAAGGTGTCACATAAGCATAACCAGGGACAAGCGGTACGTGTCGTAATTTGCCAGCTGGCTGCATGACAGGTAAAATCCTACGGGAGCATTTATTAGGTCCGCTTGTGTAGGACGACTGGGGTTAATTTCAACCCTGGAGAATCCGGAATATTTACGGCGGAATAGATCATCGCGTCTTTAAAACGTAACACAAGTATAAACGGTTATGATGAGATTTAAATAGATTTCTGACTTGGCCCTACATTACCAACATTTACTCGAGAACTCTGGCGACTCTCAAAGAAATGGGATTTTCTAGAATTATTCATTAAATTTAATAAATACAAAATATATATAAACTGGGAGTTATTACAACTAATATGCCAGCCATTTGCGAAGTAGTAGACCCTGCATTACAATAATGATGCACTGAATGCGTGTCGATTTATATGAAAGTAAAGTTATTTAGGAAAGTAAATATTAATGAAAATTGGACACGCATTCATTGTTTTAAGCGATCATAGATTTAAACTTTGAAATTTGAGACGATTATGAGCATGCAATAAGTAAATAATAACTATAGATAGAATGTAGATTTGAGAAATACGCACCCAAGAAAGACAGAGTGAGGTAAGCTAGATTATTAGAGAAATTTACATATTAAATTAATTATTCAATTTTAGTTATACAAATGATAGTTTTTACATTTTATAATTTAGATAAGTAATATGAAGAATAGCTATAGCATGTTATTAGAGTACTCTAGAGTTTGAACATAGACAGGTACCTGTTTTATAAGAAGTTTTCTGATTCCATTAGTTTAGCAGCAAAAAGTTCACGAGTGGCAGTTCTTTCTTGTATTTAGATATTCATTTAATTTCATGGCAGCAGCAGCTTTCTCATTCATTTCAGGCAGCACATCTTCATGGTTAATTTATGACGGGCAATGGAAAGTTCGGCATCCGATAGGCCATCTCCCGATGGAGAATAATCTAGATGCTTTACTCGGTCATACCGTGGCAGGAACAAATTATTTTTATTATTTTGGAGACTCTCAGTGATCGAGAGCAAAGCTAAAGTTTAAGTGAATGTCTCCAGCAAGTCTAAGATGGCCTCTTTTTTTATCTTGATCTCTCACATTTTTTTGTTAAGATATTTTAGGTTCTACTTAATCTGCCCTGAGGATAATCAACGCATTTTGTTGGTTTTTAATTAAAGAAAGCTGCCGTTCTATTGTTTACATTTTACATTTACTAATTATATTTTGGGGAATTTTTCTTTAATTAATCTATTATCTATCACTGACTGATGCTTTTAAATTTCAAAAACAAAAAGGGAACACAAGACTATTTTAACCTTCAATTAAATATTACATCAGATTTTTTTAGAATTATTATTAAACGAAATTTAAACAAAGCAATAAATACGAACTTTATAATCCAAAATAAACGATTAAAATTATACAAAATTATATAACTAAAAGAAATCTAAATTATATTATTTTATCCCTATTTATTGCGTTTAATTTGAGATCGAAATGTGTGCATGTTTATGCTGAATTCTACATATATTTATACATTTTTAATATTGCTACACACACAATTCGATACCAAAAAAGTTTAAATTTGGGCGGGATAGACCGGTCAGTGAGAGACGACAGAAAAAGGTGAAACTTAAGATTCGAATACGAATCTTACTGTTTCATTTCCCCGTACTTCCCGTGAACAATTAAGGGAAAACAACGGAGGCAAGAAAGAGAAAAAAAATTTTACATTACATAATTTAAATACGAAAACATTATTATTGTTTTTACAGATATATTGAAATATAGAAAGCAGAGATTACATGAAGCAACGAACAATTTATATACCCGGATCTAGAATTTAGTTTAATTAAAATGGCCTAATTTGGCCGAGTCTGGTTAAAATTATAGAAATAATTAGTTAAACTGAATATATATATAAATTCTTAGAATAGGATTAGTTAGTATAATATAAAAAAATTTTAAGAGTAATAGTAATTAAAACAATAATATATATATATATAATAAAATTTCTATCTAAAACCCTACTTGACTAAAGTACAATCCATTCAACCAAGTTCATTATATCAAGTTCATTTTAATATTCTCATATATGTTTAATCCGTCCTAAGAGTCTAATATTTTTACAACCCCGGGTCAGGTGGATAATACCGATCTCTCGTCATCGATGAGTGCGGCCTTGGGTTTTCTAATCTTTGCCTTTTATCGGGTGGTTCTTTGGCCCAATAGTTAAAATCCAATGTAGTGAGAAATTCAATCATTTCTTCTATGTCTTTGATCCGACTGCCTGCCATTAATTGTTGGATGGTTAGCGGCATACTATGCTGGATGGTCCCTATGATGTGTGAATCCGAAAAGGCGAACGTTGTAAGGGATTTAAACCGGTTCGCTTGGCGGAGAAAAAACTGTGTGTGCGTCTCTTGGGGTATTGTCCCATATTTTTCCTGGCAGAGCGTATTGTAGATACTGCTTTGACGCTCGTTGCTCCAGTAATGCTTCATTAATGCATCTTTGTATTTTTCTATGGTTTTAGGCTTCCATCTCACCATATTCCACCAGTCCTTGGCAGATCCCTGTAGATGGTAACTGGCTATCGCTATCTGCTCATCTGGCCCTGTCTTATGAACTTGGAAGAACTTTTGCAAGCTCTCTAAGTGGGCTTGAGGATTTTCTCCTATCTCCCCTCTAAAGATTTTGATGTGGATCATCTTGGCTAAATAGCTTTGGTGTCCAGTGTCCATCTTCGTCTCTTCTTTAATGCTGCTTTCCTTCTCCGGTTCTTGTGGGCCTTCATCGGCTGGAATGAGGTTTCTTTGCTCATCACACTTTTTCATAATTACTACACTACCTGCTTGCCCTTCTACTATCATCGGTTCATCTGATCTCTCTGACTTCCTTTCCTTTTCCATATCTTTAATCTCTTCTTCCTTTTTACTAGCTGGGGATATTCCAAAATGTTCCTTTATGGCTTCTAACTCTCTCCACATAATGTCTTTAAAGTCCTGATATTCTCTAACTCTTCTCTTTTCTTCTTCTTGTCTCTGTTTTGATTCTTCATCTCTTCTTTTTCTCATTTCCTCCTCATACATTTTCTTCATTTCTTGCATATTCTGTCTGAGTATTTTCTCAGTGAACTTGAAATTAAAGTCCATTGATCCTCTGTATTGTTGCGGAGCTTCCCTTTGCTCGGGTGTCGACTCCAAAGCTTCAGATAAATCTTCTTGCTGTATATCAATATTTTCTGATTCCATTTTATTAATATGATTTATTTATTTTATACCACTAGCATTTGACTACTCCCCACCGGTATATTGGCCCTATAACAGTCTTTCGCTGCCCTCACCTACTCTACATTGCCCTATCTCTATATTGCTGTGTTTAACATATTTAACATATATATTATAGCGAACTACTGGTTACGCGTATAATAAGCTACTGCTGTCATGATATATATTTGTGTACTTTAACAAAATATTTACTATTAACATATATAACAAGCTTCTGCTGTCTATGCTATATATATAACGGTGTTTTAATAAAAAAAATTCAATGCTACTTGCTTTCTCATTTAACGACTGACTTTTTTTTTTACATATATATATAAAAATTTATTTCATTAGATCCGAGTATTTTCGTTCCTTCTTAACTTACACACACATCCCTGCTTTCCTTAAATTTGTTATTACGCCTGCTGTCCTTTCATTCACTCGACCCACATTATTTCACTCGATTTACTTTTTTTCATTATTTTTATCAAAACAAAATCGTATATATATAGAATAATTAGCTAACTTGAGTAACGAACGCTAAAAGAAATTTATATGCGTTATATTTTGCTCAGGGTATATATGGGTTTTTTTATATCGAAAGCTCCACGTTGGAAAGCGCCAAACGCTAAAAAAAAATTTAACTATGTAACGGTCAGAAAACGTGTGACTCGTAAACATAGTGCAGAATTCGACCACCATACAGAACAGCAGCATGATCGAGTAGCGAAGCCACCCGTGGTGCTGAGTTCGAACATAGTTTATCGGTTCCACAATACAATCCACGAAACAACGCATCTGATGCGACATTAGTAAATATTTCCTTAGGCACGGTGGTCAGGGATATGCAAGAGACTCATGATTTTATTCTCGAGTTAGCCAATAATCAAACTAATATTAATTAAACATTCATATTTACATAATCGAGGAAATATTATATAGAATGGGTATCGAATAAATGACACGTAACTGCAGACGTATAGTTTAAAATTATTTATTCACACATTTTAATAAGACAATCATTTACTAAGCATATTTTGTTGATTCCAAGCTTCAGTAGCGGGATTTGCGACATGATTATATTTTAAAGAATACATTTATTTATTTAGACATTATTTATATTGAGGACTTCAGTAGCGGTATTTCCGATACTGTAATGTTTAAAAAGAAACTCAATTATTTGAAGGCGTCATCTAGCTACCTAAAATTCTCGAGTAAGTATTTCTAATGCATGCCTTGGGAAATTTATACCTTTGCAATGCAAGAGTCTAAAGTAAGATTTAAGAGTAGCGGCGGACATATATTTATTTAATTAAAATATTTATTTTATGACTAAGGACAAACATTTATTTGAGTGAATTATGAAGATAATGAAGAGGCGGAGTGATATATAGAATAATAAAACTAAGTAAAGGAACATGTGGTACGCTTTAGAAAGGCGATATGGAATGGCAGTATATTGAAACTGCAATGCCGCGAATGGGTTTATAAGAATGTCGGGCTGGTCTCTGCCTCAACCCGACGAAGTAAGGTGTCACATAAGCATAACCAGGGACAAGCGGTACGTGTCGCAATTTGCCAGCTGGCTGCATGACAGGTCAAATCCTACAGGAGCATTTATTAGGTCCGCTTGTGTAGGACAACAAGGGTTAATTTCAACCCTGGAGAATTTGGAATATTTACGGCGGAATAGATCATCGCGTCTTTAAAACGTAACACAAGTATAAACGGTTATGATGAGATTTAAATAGATTTCTGACTTGGCCCTACATTACCAACATTTACTCAAGAACTCTGGTGACTCTCAAAGAAATGGGATTTTCTAGAATTATTCATTAAATTTAATAAATACAAAATATATATAAACTGGGAGTTATTACAACTAATATGCCAGCCATTTGCGAAGTAGTAGACCCTGCATTACAATAATGATGCACTGAATGCATGTCGATTTATATGAAAGTAAAGTTATTTAGGAAAGTAAATATTAATGAAAATTGGACACACATTCATTGTTTTAAGCGATCATAGATTTAAACTTTGAAATTTGAGACGATTATGAGCATGCAATAAGTAAATAATAACTATAGATAGAATGTAGATTTGAGAAATACGCACCCAAGAAAGACAGAGTGAGGTAAGCTAGATTATTAGAGAAATTTACATATTAAATTAATTATTCAATTTTAGTTATACAAATGATAGTTTTTACATTTTATAATTTAGATAAGTAATATGAAGAATAGCTATAGCATGTTATTAGAGTACTCTAGAGTTTGAACATAGACAGGTACCTGTTTTATAAGAAGTTTTCTGATTCCATTAGTTTAGCAGCAAAAAGTTCACGAGTGGCAATTCTTTCTTGTATTTAGATATTCATTTAATTTCATGGCAGCAGCAGCTTTCTCATTCATTTCAGGCAGCAGATCTTCATGGTTAATTTATGACGGGCAATGGAAAGTTCGGCATCCGATAGGCCATCTCCCGATGGAGAATAATCTAGATGCTTTACTCGGTCATACCTTGGCAGGAACAAATTATTTTTATTATTTTGGAGACTCTCAATGATCGAGAGCAAAGCTAAAGTTTAAGTGAATGTCTCCAGCAAGTCTAAGATGGCCTCTTTTTTTATCTTGATCTCTCATTGTTAAGATATTTTAGGTTCTACTTAATCTGCCCTGAGGATAATCAACGCATTTTGTTGGTTTTTAATTAAAGAAAGCTGCCATTCTATTGTTTACATTTTACATTTACTAATTATATTTTGGGGAATTTTTCTTTAATTAATCTATTATCTATCACTGACTGATGCTTTTAAATTTCAAAAACAAAAAGGAAACACAAGACTATTTTAACCTTCAATTAAATATTACATCAGATTTTTTTAGAATTATTATTAAACGAAATTTAAACAAAGCAATAAATACGAACTTTATAATCCAAAATAAACGATTAAAATTATACAAAATTATATAACTAAAAGAAATCTAAATTATATTATTTTATCCCTATTTATTGCGTTTAATTTGAGATCGAAATGTGTGCGTGTTTATGCTGAATTCTACATATATTTATACATTTTTAATATTGCTACAAACACAATTCGATACC